>CM076576.1:247965642-248354717 GCA_034641835.2 Pinus albicaulis | reverse complement strand
GGAGGTAGGCGTCTAAGCTTCCCAAAACTATTTGGAATATCTTTCAAGCTTGAACAAAAACCCAAATCAAGCTCTTCCAGAGAGGTCAACGACCCAAAATATTATGGCAACTTCTTCAAAGTGACACAAAATTGAAGATATAGATATTTCAAAGATCTGAGTTTCCCAAATGACTTTGGTAGTTCTTGTAAAGACCTGCAAGATGAAATATTCAGTTTGACTAAAGTGTTTAAGTCACCCAAACATTTTGGTAGTTGGACAAAAAATTTTCATCCACTTACATCCAAATCTTCTAGTGTGGTTAATGAACAAAGATCCTCAGAAAGGTTCTTTAATTTCCCAAAATTTGCTAGCTTCAATGTCCTTAGATGCCTTAGCCTCCTAAAAACATCTTCAGCTTCAAACTGACAGTCATATCGAACTCCATTCAAGGTCAACACTTTCAATTTCAAGGACATCTGCATGTGGATTTAGAAATAAAATCTCTTGGTGTCAAAAACGCTTCATGAATTGTATTTATGGACTCTATGACATGAACACAATTCCAAAGACAAGATCAGAATACGGCTTGCCTTGGTTAGCTTCAAATCATTGTTATTTATGAGGTAACGAATCCAAATTCTTCAAATCTTTAGAGGTTGCAAGATGGAATGGAATAATTGGAATTAATCCAGCCTGAAAATATATAATCTATTAGAAATTATTGGTGCAAGGCAATGGAAATCGCTAGAAAATTATTGTAGAGTGACACCACTTCATATTTATCTCGACCAATGACTTTAGCTGACCAAAACCTTCAGGGAGCCTCTCCAAACATAACCAGTAGTAAAGGTCCGGGCTTCTTAAACTTGTTAATTCAATAAACTGTGTTGGAAGTCTCGTGAGTTGTATACTCCACGGGGAAGACAATTTTTTGATCAAATTGATATACTTGCATGGGATACTTACAAAACAATAATTCCTTTAAAAAACTCAGGTTCAAGTTCTATTCGAACTGGAGTCGATAGATTTCTGATATCATCATGCAGGTTATTAAGATGTGTGCAGCCCGTTAAGGTCAACAGCTTCAACGTTGAAAGCTTCCAAAAAATACTTGGAAGACCTTTCAAGCTTGAACAACATCCCGAATAAAGTTCTTCTAGAGAGGTCAATGACCCAAAATCTTGTGGCAACTGCTTCAAAGTTCCACAAAATTGAAGATCTAGATATTTCAAAGATCTGAGTTTCCCAAATGACTCTGGTAGTTCTTTTAAAGACCCACAAGATCGAAGATTTAGCTTGACTAAAGTGTTTAAGTCACCCAGACATTTTGGTATTTGGACAATATCTCTCTATCCACTTACATCCAACTCTTCTAGTGTGGTTATTGAATAAACATCCTCATAAAGGTTCTTGAATTTCTCAAACTATGCCTACTCCCATCTCTGCGCTGCCCGAGAATTGATTTCCATGGTTGCAATGGGGAGCTATTGCATTCATCCAAGGGGAAACAAAAAATCTAAGAGAAATTGGAACAACTCGGTAGTCTATTTATAGTTGATGCCATGGATGAACGGTTACAACCCTGGGCAGACGCCTACATGAACATTTGAAGCCGACTTTAAAATTTTGGTGAGAAATTTAATAAATTTAAACTTCAATAATGTTCTTTCATAATTATATTTTCCAAAGAATAAATATTTTAAATAAATATATTTGTGAGTGTATAAACTTTGGGTATTTTCTACACTTTTTAAGTGCATAAATCCACTCTTTGGAATCTTCCCTACCTCCAAGCATTTTAAATCCTTCCACTGAATATTTGTTTCTTACTATTTGGTTAGGATGTCAAATTGAGTATTATCTTGTCATTTCATTTTATTCGTTCAAGAACTAATTTTATGCATTAATCTATGTATTTAACAAATAACAATAACTCTAACTCTAATACAAAGGTTTGTATTCCAATAGTTGCTTCCACATCATTTTTTGCAATAGAAGATATTATTATGGAATATTTTACATAGAATCTAGTGCTATGGAAGCTTCTACACATATTATAATACTATGAAATCTAATGAGTGAGTAGTGAATGAAACATTGTACAAATAAGATTTGAGAGGCATCCATATTGGTGAGATGGGTCGGCCATAGGCCTACTATTTACATATAAGATAGTATCAAAGTAGAACTTTGAGTGCCTATCGAGACTTGTATGGTAAGTACCTATAATTACTATAGAAGAAATGGAAAATAGTTATGTCCAAGGTTTTAGTGAAGTAGAGCACCAATAATGGTAGGGTAATATCAAGGAGGAGATCAAGATAAATATCCAAAGGTTAGCTTAGATAGCCTTGAGAAAATTATAGATACATTAACATAAATGGTGCCACAATGATTGGTGTTGAAATGTGGGGAAGCACCATAAATAAACGATAGAAAGGAATACCTAAAGAAATAATAAAAGAGGCCAAAGAAAAAGTGAAAAGATCGACCAAAAATGGAGAATGCAACTATAGTAAGGCACAAGTACCATTTCATGTAGAAGCCAAGGTGGATATCAAACCTTATGTTAGGGAAGTTGATTCCATCGAACTACAACAATTAGATGTATACTTTAATATGTATGAAGTAATTGGTAAACAAAAGATTTCATTTGCTCGATTGAATCTTGAAATCCATGCTTTGGCATGGTGGGAGAGTGATGCAATTAGAAAGGTACTAGAAAATGAGCCACTAGTGACTAATTGGGAGGTGTTAAAGGATATGATCAAAGCTCAATTTTACACAATTGAATGTGACAGACACCAATAGATAGTATGGTATTACATCACGGAAAGAAACAATCTTTCTTGTTATTGTTTCTTTGTGGAAATATTCTTAATCAACAGGTGTGGCATTAACTAATCTATTTTGTAGATTTTCTTCTCCTCTTTCTCCATTCACCCAATTTAATAAGGCACGAGTGAAATTTTTATTTAAAACCATAAAAATATTAGTTATGACTTTAGCATGAACTATCCCAAAGTGACAGAAAGCTATATGAGGTGAAAATTGGTTAGTTTATTGCTGCCACACCTAAGATGTCCTTGGTGTTTCTGTGCAATATTACCGATGACCTGTTATCCACTATTTTGCATAAGGATACACTACAAGAAAAAAGGACATTGGTGAGGGGCGAAAATGGTCACCATAAGCTCATTGGTGAGGGTCAAAAGAGCCTTCGTCACCAAAAACTGAACGTCACCAAAGGTGGCATCGCCGAAAGTATAGGTGTTGTGGTGACATTCAAAGTCCGTCACCAATAATGATTTATAGTGACGAATAGTGACCGTCACCATTTCATATGAGCAATGGTGACGAACAATAGCTTCCGTCACCAAAAAACTGAACGTCACCAAAGGTGGCGTCGCCGAAAGTATAGGTGTTGTGGTGACATTCAAGGTCCGTCACCAATAATGATTTATAGTGACGGATATTGACCGTCACCATTTCATATGAGCAATGGTGACGGAAAATAGCCTCCGTCACCAAAAAATTGAACGTCACCAAAGGTGGCGTCACCGAAAGTATGTATTGTAGTGACAGTCAAGGTCCGTCACGAATATTAATTATAATGACGGATAGTGACCGTCACCATTTCATATGAACAGCAATGATTTTTTGTGATGGACCTTTCATGGCCGTCACTATTGGTGCATATATATAGCGACGTTCATTGAACTTCACCATAAACGCATTGGTGACATCAAGGTCCGTCACGAATAATGACTATAATGACAAATAGTGACCCTCACCATTTCAGATAAACAACAACGATTTATGGTGACGGACCTTTAATGGTCGTCACTATTGATGCGTATATAAGGTGGCGTTCATTGACCGTCACCATTTCATATTTTGGTGAGGGTCGAAAAATGTCACCATAAGCTCATTGGTGATGGTCAAAAGAGCATCCGTCACCAAAAACTGATCTTCTTCATTCCCTATATATGAATATCAGGGCACGATGGAATCGAACCACCAACCTCCTGCTTGTAAAGCAGGTGCTCTTCCATTGAGCTAGCACCCTTTAAAGAATTAGACTTTAAACTAGCAATTGCCCCTAAAGTTGGAAAGATACACCAAAGGAATAAGAACCAGGAAAACCGAAAGAACTCAGTGTCCTTGCTCCTATTTTTATTCTACGACACTCTACAAAGTATGATCTTGATCTATGACGTATTTGTACCGAGTGGTTCTAATTTAATAGTAAATGTTATATTAGATAAAACAAATGAATAACTGAGAGGCCTTACAAGCTAATTTTTAATCCTTACACCAAAATCTCTTAATATTCAAGTCTATGGAACAACTCGTTCAAAGTTCAAACTGAAGTAGATTTTAAATGGAAAGCCTAAAACCAGCTAAGTAGTTTACAACTTAACATTTTGGATATAAAGTATGTTCAATTTATATGACAAGTTATGCCATAACCTTGAAACTAGTTTCTTAGCTAAAAGACTTTCTTAAGTCAACAATGACAAAGAAACATAGTCATGGCAAGCAAAATTCTCTTGTTTTTTCTATTGAGGGTGCATGTAACTTGATAGAGGTTGTATGAAAGTATCAAACCATAATCAATTTCACTAAAACATGGAAATGACAAAGTCTTGTTAAGCAAGAAAGGTTTAGTTGAATATATGGAAAGCATCGAGCTAAATGATATAATTAAACTAAAAGTAACTGTAAAAAAATGAAATTTCCATCATATACATCGCATCAGCATATGACTTTGCATCAATGTACTGAATTAATATGACTTCAAATTTTGAAATTTTCCTGCAAGATAACATTTATCATTAAAAAAATCTGATCAAACATGAAGTAATCTCATGAATCCTTCAGATTTATATTGCAATATCCATCTCAGATCGATAGATCTAGAATCTTAAATATTCTTATAGCTAGCAATTGCACCAAGAGGTGCAAAGGAACGCCGGAACATGGATAAGAGAAGTGGGGAGATTGTATAAAAAAATAATCAAGCGAAATATACTAAAAATGAAATTCAACCCATGTGAGGCTAATTTAAATTCAATTGTTGTGAATTTTCAAGTGAAAGAAAGTTTGTAACTGGTGTCCGGCAAGCAGGACTCACAAAAATTGTTATAGAGAAAAACTTGGAAGGGAAATTGAGGTTTGAGGTTTGATGATGTTGATGAAGCACATATTCTACTTGGTGAAAGGGCACACAGAATTAGTTAGAAGTATTCAGGAATTTTTTCATACAGATATCAGTGTCACTCAATCATTCCTTGAGATCTTTGGCCACAAACAATGTAGAAATATAACATGTCAGAATCAGCTTCCTATGGATGATTGCAGCTGTGAAGTTTGTAGCACGGAGAGTGGATTATGTAGCCTTTACATGTGTGTTATTTGGAGCAAACTTGACTTTCAAGTGAATACTTGCTGATGGGTAGTCTGTGATCTTTTTTCCCACTAGACATAGACATATATTGCAATCGGTGAAGGAGAAATAAGCATGGGTATCAGTATTAAGGGTTGTGCAGGGTCATCCAAAATGCTTTTCATATGTATGGCTTGTAAGAGAACACTGAAACTATTAGGGTAAAGGATGTTTTTCAGCAATGTGCACCTGCTTGTGATAGGAAAACCCTTGCGAAGGAATTTGATTGTGTTCAGAGGATATTTCATGGAAGTGAGAACTCCAAGGGGAGAAAACTATTCTGAAAGTCCAAAGAATTATTGGAAAGAGTGGAGTTGATGATGAGGCTACAATTTGTAAAGTGATGCAATGTTTCTTTCAAGAGTTCGAGATGGGATTATACTTGGGGACCTCCTTATTCAATTTGTGAAATACCTTGTTTGATCCAATGATATGGAAAATAAAGCCTTGTTGAGAAAATAGATTGTCATCATTGAATCAAGAAACTTGTACATAGATGCACTCTACATGATACTCTTCGCATTAAGAGTGGTGTTTGGAAATGGTATTTTTATACAAACCTTAGATCACATTAAGTATTTCCTTCCAAGTGGAGATAGTGCAGGCATCATTATAATACTTGATGTTCCAGGACAAGCAACGATTTTTCACCTATAGCAGACTTGGAATTGAGGCTCTTAGGAAAAGCAGTACTAGCGTTGTCGAATATGCTTACCAGAAAACAAATAATTTTGAAAGGCCTTCATCTTACTATGTGAAATAAGGATAAGTTTTCAAAGATGTTGAGGATTAAAAAGATGAAACTGATGCATCTTACATACATTTAGCACAGGTCAAGTGGCAGACTCGTTGGCAGATTTTAGTTGCTTTTGAGAGAATAATCCAAAGGAAAATGGATCCCAAACAACCCTTGTTCAATAGCACAGACCTCAAAGAGAGAGGAATGCTCCCATCCTGATCCATAATTATGGTGATAAGGGGACTTAGGGTGTATATATAAGTATATGTACATGTGCCACATTGGAAAACGTTTTGATGAGCCAACCTACAAAATTGGAATAGACCAACCTATTCATTTTGGAAGCCAACTTGTATACCTTGCTATGGATGTATTACAAATTATTTTTTCATCTAATTTGAAAGATTACCCACCTTTTGTGGGGTCTTTGCCTACAATTCCATTAGAGGAACCCGAGGAGTGTTGGTATTCATGACATGGAGATTTCACACTTGGTTTGTGGGCCTCCTTTGAGGAGAAGCCCCCTGCATGGAGTTTTCATTTATATTTCATAGACTACATATTGTATGTGGTAACCCATTTATTCTCTTTCAAAATCTGCAGGCATGTACAAACCCATATACTCCCCTTGAAGGCTGGAATTCCCAGTCTAAAGTCCCTACATTCACCATTTAAAGAGAAATTGGGTTTGGCTCACGTGATTTAAGGAGGAGGAATATATTTGAAGACCGAATTACTCTATAATTTCATTTAAGTCATTACTCTATGATTTCCTTAAAATCATAAATAAGTTATGCTAGATCTTCAACGGAATAAATATCATGATGTGGAGGGCTAATAAGTCCCACATTGGCAGTTGAGTTTCTTGTAACATCAATATCACCAATGACTTTATGGCCAATGGAGCAGCATCCATCACATATACACATGAATGCAAGGATTTTCCACTCATCCTGTAGACCTTGAAACTTGATAAGAGTGGACAGAATATCGGGAAGCTCAGGCACAAAACAGAGAAGTCACAGAGCATCTTTGATGTGCCAACTTCCAAGTGACATTGAATGAAGACAACTTTAATTAAAATTTTGAACCACAGGAGACAGAGGAAAAGAAGTTTGAAACACAAACTTTTGAAAATTTGGCTACAATTTACAAATAAATTGATGTTTTTAAGTATTTCAGGGTGTTTGTAACAGTGATAAGTGTCTTTGAGATTACAAAAGTAGTGTCTATGTCATGACAGTGTGTCTGTCTGCCTTTTTGGAAAAATATTATTAAAGGATTATCTAGTAAAGGAACAATTTGGAAAGGGAAATGACTCTCTAGTTGGCAAACTACAACTGTCAAAGTCTATTCTACAATTGGCCAATTCTGAAAATATCAGCAAATGTGTAGTCCGATAAAGAACATAACAGACCAAAAAATATTATCTTGTTGGCCTGGAAGAGTGTATAAGGCTTGCAGCAGCTTGGGTCTATGTTATGGGGGATTGGATTAATAAGGCTTTAATGGAAAAGATGGTCCGACATATTTGCAAGAAAACAAGCTTTAAGGCAAACTACACAGGCACCATATCCCCAGAATGCCTGCTCCTTCATCTGTGCTTCATTTGATACAACCTGGACATAATTGAGTATTATATTTTTTGGTATAGCAAGGATGGATCCAAGGCTAAGTTTGTGAGAACTCATGGAACTTGAAGATAACATTTTCTAGCATGGAAGATTTAGCAAGTCCAAAGAGGCCCTTACAACAACTCTTGGGATCTAGTGTTTGGAACTTTAGGTATGAAGCTGAAGATGGACACCCTTAAGGAGAGACATAGGAAAATATTGGAGGAATTTAGAACCCAGATCAATAGAGATGCAACAAAACACTCAACAAAAATCCTATAATTTTCAGAATTCCAACGAGGGGGGACATGATGACTGAAAATGGAGAGCTTCCAAGATTGGATTGTACACGGTAAAGAGAGGCCATGAAAGAAGGTGCAACTTCAACAAAACCTGGAAGAAGGTTTGGGTGAAGGAGGACTTGACTAAAGCAAAGACTTTATTACAACTATCCACTGAAAAACAACCTAGCACGGGATCATATCCCGAGGAAAATGTTTCCTTGGCCCTTCTTAATCATGCCCCCTTTGCCTCTGCTCCTTATGTGTGAGTACCCATGTTGTATTTCAAGTCATTTTAGAGAGAAACATGACCTCAACTGGAGATTTCCTACCTTGTTACCAGATCTCTTTCAAAACTGGCATATGATATCACAATCCCCAAATCTTAAAGAAATTTGGAAAGATGTTGCCAGCTATGGAAGTTTGGTTAGAAAGAAACATAAGGATTTTCAGATATCAGTTTATGAGGAAGCCCTTGAGAAAGACTAGTAGCAAGCGTGGGGACATTTATAATTGAAATAGTAAAAGCCACTGTGTCTAGAGAGACAAAATCCCCCAGTAGATGATTGTTGAATTTAAAAACCAAGGTAGCTTGAATCCTCCATCCCTGACAAAGGAAGTAGGACCTGCCGTAACAATCAAACTAAGAGACAAGGAGGATATTTAAGACACAATAGACCTATGGGAAACTGTAACAATCTAGCTAAGACAGAGGCATGACCAAGGGATTAAAACTGTCTTTTCAAATAGGATTTGCTTATTTGAATTGGAAGAGGACTTTTCCATAATCGTCAGAGCCTGGATGAGTAGTCAAGGGGCTTATGTTGCATTCAAGATTGAATTGCATTATAGACGAAGCTGGTGAAATTACAAGCAGGTTCACATCTAGAAACGTAAATCATTACCCGAAACATCAAAACATAGCAATTGATTTGCTTTTCCAATAAGGGTTTGATATGCTGGAAAAGATGGGAATGTTCTTCTACTTGAATAAAGGGTTGGGAGTAATTATTATTGATAATATCAAGGAAAAGCATCAAAGTTTTAAATGGCACTATTATAAGGTACTTCACATTTAATCTCATCATGAAGCCTGTTGTAACACCCCTAGGTGACCCCTATGTGTGATGTACATATTATGTTTAGGCTGGTGACCCGTGAGGCCGTTGGAACTCCTGGAAACCACAAGGCTTTGGAACATCCCTGGATGGTCGAGTTGGACACCTTGGAAGGGTAGTGGCATGTGTTGATGGACTATGGATGTAGAAAAGGGGTTGCACTACTTTGGTTGTGGTGTTAATGGGGAAATGAGCTTATTGGTTGGATGTTGTTGGGTTTGAGACATTGAACTGCTTATGTACAGTAATGGTATGTACCTAGCTTTAGATAAGCCATTTTCCTATGGAATCGAAGCCCCAGCCCAGGGGTGACCCGTTGTTGAGAAATGTGAGCATCGTGGTCTATGGCTGGGTGGAAGTTGGAACATCTGAAGATTTGCAGCCAATTTGTGTCTCTTTGTTTTTATGACTTCTGTTATAATTAATTATATATTATTATGTGTTGCATGTGAATAGTAATCTAAATGGTGTTATTATGAAATTTCATTCCTGTATATGAGTGAAATGCATCATAGAATGCATTAAACACAGATAACATATGTTACAGGAGGTGAATTGAAGAAAAAAATCACAAAATAATGGGTTACATAGGTAGTTAAACACCACAGTAGGTGACTGGGGGCATTACACTTGCAAGGCTTAAACTCAGGCCTCCCTTAATTATATGAGTGTGCAAGATGGTGACTCCTTATGGGGTAAGAATGGAAGGAGTTTTTATTCAGATCAAAGCCATTTCTGCAGTGCACTGTCTGCAGATTTTTCACCTCAGCATCCTTTGTTTCTCTTAACAGTTTGGTTCAATAGCTGACGAGTACCTTGTGATTGAAGATTATAAGCAACAAGACATCATGGTGAAGAAAATTCTAGAGACGAAAGTAAAGAGGTCATGGAGTGGGGGATGGATATTTGAACCCCTGCCTGTGATCCCTCAAAACCACCAAGGCTAAAAACCCCCCTCATTAACAAAAAATTGTGTCTGAAAGAAATGGAAGTTCTAATGATGTGGAAGGGCGGCTGCATGAAAGGAGGATACAGAACATAGTAATTATGTAAAGGGCGGCTGCTAGAAGAGAAATTGTAGGAAGAGCCACAACAAGGGGGAGCATGGATTATCTAATGTTTGATTTAGGATCAATGAGGAGCCCCACACAAATGTACCATATCCAAACCATGATCTTGTGCCTGAAAACAATATTGAGTAGCTTCTGGGCGAATCTCTGCTGCAGGCCAAAGTAGCAAAGAAAGATCGATATTTTCAAGCTTCTTATTACTGTCTATAACCACTTTATCGATCTCTAGCATATCTGCACAACTGAAAATATATTGTACAGATCTGAAACCCATATCAAACAAAGTTCACGATGCTTTCTGTTAAATCTTCAAATATGATAAATATGTTATGGCAACTTATAATTTGTAGCATGCACTCTTTCGAGCCTAGAAGGAGTCATTATCATGCTCAAAAAGTGAAGAAACTAAGTTTGAACACACAATTTTGTGTTAGATGGGCTAGGTGTAGATTAAGGGTGCTTTAGTCTGAGATCAGGTGTGGCACTAGCCTTATAGTCTAGATTTTTGGACTTATTATGTTGTTGGTTTTCCTTCAGAGGGAGTTGAAACCCTGAATTGCTTCAAACTCTGTCAACCTTGTGTATTGATTTACTTTAAGGACACTTTGAACAATGTCACAAGATGTACTCCTCATCACCAATGGTAAGAGATGAGAAATTAAGTGTTATATGACTCATTTTCAGAGCATACAGATCATCAAACAATGGTGCAATAAACTTTCGAGGACTTGACTACATAAAATAGCATAGAGAAGCATTTAAGGAGAACCAAATAAAAGTTTTTATGTCAAAGGGACAAAATCTGAGTATGTTAAGTTGAATTATTAAAGTGGGTTGTTGAGCTCATTGTTTTTCTTGCATTAGAAGGTGTTTAATACTCATTGTGCAAAAAAAAACATTAAAATAATCAAGGTGTAACATGGCACATTTCAGACCTTGCTGCAGAGTGAGTAAAATTACATACAAGAAATAAATCACATGCACTGAGGTATTAAAATGAATAACCAGGAAGTTGTTCATACCATGGATCATGCAATATCCACCAAAAACAAAATTAGATCTGAAGGCTTGAAGTTAACTCTAGACATCAATCTCAAATGGCATGAATTGTTCCACTTATTATTAAGTAGGTTGTTCACCCTATTTTGACATTAATTAGTCTTCTTTGAGTGTTTAGATCATAAATATATTTCAATATTGGCACAAGTCATTGTAAATTGACCTCAAATGATCAATACACATTCAATTTTCCCAAGCATGACAACTCAATTAAGTGCTTGTCTTAGATCCAAGATAAGTAAATGGGTGAAATAAAAATATAGAAAATTAAATAACCTTGGATCTAGTGACCTAGATTTAGAGATATAGAAAGCAAAACCCTCCAAAGAATTGAGAGCAATATTCCTTTTTCTAATGAATCATCAATAGGGTAGTTCAACCATGAACCCATTACATCTTCATGAATGGAACTAGAAGTAGTTAAAGACATGTCATGTACCACTGACTCCAGAGTATTATCCTATCCATAAGATAAGCCTTCCCAGGTAACACAACATCATCATTTTATAGTGTTTTGACAGTGGAGTTGGAAAAGGACGCTTGACCACTTTGTTCACAACCTGACCATTTTACACATGAGTTCTTTGACATCATTCTCTACATCCTGGATCTCTTATGTAGTTGTACATAATCCCAATTCACCCTTGTCACATCTTAACATGCTATCCATTATAAGTTAATGTTGAGGAAGAATCCATTTTTTATGCATGAACAAACTCTACAAATGGATGCATAGGAAGTGCATATTCCAGTTTTTGGAATGGTAGAATATTATACATGAATCAATAGAAAGTGAACACAACCTATGAACCATCATATTTTGGAATAATGGAGATGGAAAACGAAGTTTTGACAATGACACTCTGATTGTACTTTGAACCCGTTATTGAATGCAACCACATTCACACGTAGGCGGTGGAACTAGAATATTTCCAGTAGTTTATTGACTACAAAATGCATTTATGTCCAACAAACTTGTTAGATTAAGACATGAAAAATCAACCAACAACTAACAATGAAAGAGGTTGATCCCAAATGTTCTGGAATGCAGTTTGAATACCCTATTTTTAAGTTGGAAATTACGAAGCATTGAGTTCTATGCTTCTGCACTTTCATTTTTATTTTATTTTTACAGGAACAAATATTGGTTTATATTAAAGCCTTGCCATGAATGCCTCTAATCAGGTTACATAATATGAGGGCAAAGCCCAGTTTTCCTCTCCTGCCAGGAGCTCAATGACTCGAACACTTATAAACCGATGATTCTTACATACGGCAATCGAATCAATATCCGTAATTTTCCCAAGCTTGTGGATACAAACAAACTGATTCAGTAAAATGCAATAAAACATGTAAGAAAAAATTTTAAGGAATGAGATCCCATGCTTCGTCCCTGTCTCTTAGAAGAGTGTCGATAGAGAGGAGGACTGCTTTATTGGCTTCTGAATCTGCATCCTTGTTATTCTCCCTCAACACATGGAAGAAGTTCAAACTCTGAAAAGTTTTAACCAATGTTTTGATTCTTGTCATCAATCTTGCAAACCTGAAATATGTAGGGGCAGAATTGTCCACTATAGTTTTTATAATGGACTGAGAATCGCCAATTACATTTACCTCTTTGATGCCTAGGTCTTTGACTTGCTTGAGGCCTTGGAACAGAGCCAACGCTTTTGCTTGGATGCTAGTGTTGTGTCTCAAGCCCCAGGCATAACTATGCTCGATTATGCCTTCTATATTCTTTATGACACCTCCTACACCAGCTTTCACTGGATTGGCTTTGGCTGCCCCGTCAAAGAATAAGGAGTGTTTGGATTGCTTGTTAGCCCAATCTGAGAAGTCTTTTTCATTAACTCTAATTTTCCATTCTTTGCTTGGATTGCTTAACCTTACTACTTCATAAAACTGGAGGCCCATCATGACGCCCCATTCAAAATCCTGCTGACTTAAATTTGTATCCTCAAGCTGATCGCCCAAGCTTTCTTTCAGCTCGCATTTGATCTTGATCATGACAATATTTGCATCCTGCACTTTATCTCTGAAAATTCTCTTGTTCCTCTCAAGCCAGATTTGCCAACAAATGATCTTTGTCAAGGAAAGCCAAGCAGCCTTAAAACATCTGTTTTTTGGAATGACTCCTGGATATCTGTGCAGCCAATTGGCAAAAAAATCAGTGATGGAGATGGGAAATGTGAAATTGATTCTCCAAGGGCCCAGAAGCTCATGCCAGATCTCTGTTGTGAATTTGCATTCCAGCAATAGATGGCAGGCATTCTCTTCATTTTCTCTGCACATTATACATCTGGAAGGCCCATGGAAGCCCCTTTTCTTCAATCTGTCTTCTGTCGGGATTCTGTTGTGGCACAAGAGCCAGTGGAAAAGATCGATTTTAGGAATGGACGTGTCGCTCCATATCCCCTTCCAAGGCGTGGGATTAGGAAGGGCGTGGGTTTTTTCTAGCAGTTTTATATATCCCTGCACCACAGAATAGTTGCCCGCATGAGAACCCCAACCGCATTTGTCAAGTCTCCTAGCGTGGATCGAGGCCATGCCCTTGAGATGAGCGAATAAGTCAGCGCAGTCCAGCTTCAACTCCATTGGCACCTAAAGCTGCTTCCAACTCTGCCAATTACAATTATCCCAGCACAAGATGTCCCACAGAGTTATGAAGCCAACATTGGACATCCAAGACCGCAGCGCATGCAGAGATCTGACTTCAGCAAGTGGAGGATTATTCATAATGTGATCCTCCCAGATATTAATTTGTTTGCCATTCCCCGGGATCCAGAACGCATGGTGATTGATCAACGGAGTGGCTTTAGCACAGAGCTTGAGAAAGTGCACTCTGTTTTTTGGGAGGGGTTTATCAAGACAGCATTTCCTTTGGCCACAGAAGTATTTCTTCCATAATGCAGTTTGTGCCCAACCAGGATTAGGAGCTATAATCCTCCAAATGATTTTTGCTCCCATAGCCACGTTTTGAGTGAAGAGGTCTTTGAAGTTCAAACCACCTTCCATCTACGGCTTGGAGACTTTGTCCCAGCTAACAAACGGCATTCTCTTCTCATTCTGTTTACCCCCTTTCCAAAAAAACTTTCGGATGAAATCCTCCATTTTCCTAATAATGCAAGGAGCCAACAAAACAAAGAATTGAAAAATTGGGAGACTGCTAAGAACAGCCTTGATGAGCATTGAATTACCTACAAGGTTGAGCTAAGAGAAACCCCAGGCCTGGATCTTGAGCTTGAATTTTTCTAACAGAGGGAGCCAATCTCTGCTGAAGGCGATCTTGTGGAAGATTGGGAGGCCAAGATACTTGAACAAAGACCAGTTGGAGGAGGCAGAAAAGCCCAAACATCTGGAAATGGCACTGAGAGTATTGGCCAAAATGTTCCAACAGTATATATGACATTTCCCCTTATTTAGTTTGCTGCCCGTTTCATCACAGTAATCATCCAACACATCTTTGAACCTTGATGCCGAAAGCACAGAGGCTGCGCCCAGCAATAGAGAATCGTCGGCAAACAAAGCATGATTTATATTTTTGACTCCTCTTGCAATGTTGAGACCCATAATCTCTTGGTCTTGTTGCTTCTTGTCCAAATAAAAGCTAAGAACAGAAGCTTAAAGGACAAATAGGAGGGGGGAAAGAGGACACCCCTGCCGAAGCCCTCTCGTAGCTTTGAAGAAATCTGTTGCTCGCTCATTCACCAGAGGGGTGATCCAAGGCTCAGAGATACAAGCCCAAATCTAGTTGGTAAAGTTAATCCCAAACCCAAGCTTATGCATAACATCCAACAGAAAGTTGTGTCTAACACGATCAAAGACATTTGCTAGGTCTAGTTTGACAACCATACCCTTTTCTTTTCAATGCAGGCTTGAATGGATCGCCTCTTGAACTAAGATGAAATTGTCCACAATCTGCCTTCCATGAACAAAACCACCTTGGTTCTCCGGGATAATACTAGGAAGGATACTTTTCAATCTATTGGCAATCACTTTGGTTATCAGCTTGTAGCCTATGTTGCATAGAGAATAGGGCGAAACCTGTTGAAATTATTGGCTCCTTTTTCCTTAGGGATGAGGGAAAGAAAGGCGGAGTTAGTGCTGCCCCCAATTTTCTGACAGGCTTGGGATTTCAAAACCATTTTGTACAAATCCTTTTCCACTATCTGCCAACAAGATTGAAGAAATCTAGCTGTAAAATCGTCCGGTCCTGGGGTTTTGTCAGGCTCCATAGCAAAGAGAGCATCCTTTATTTCTTTTTTAGAGACCTTTGCTTCCAATAAATGATTCATCCTAGAGGTAATCTTTGAAGGAACCACATCTAGGAGTTTAGAATTCTGGACCATCACCCCTTCTTCACTGTAAAGATTTTTAAAATGAGAGAAGGTTTCCCTTTTAATGCTAGTGAAATCATTGTGAATTATGGTCTCTTCCTTGATTTCTGAGATGGAGTTAAAGCTTTTTCGCACTTGGGCTTGCTTGTGGAAGAAGGAGGAGTTCATGTCTCCCGCTTTAAGCCAAAGACTGCGAGATTTTTGTCTCCAATATTCTTCCTCTGACAGGCATGCCTTATGAAACTTCTGTTGTAAACCTGCCTCCCTATCTAGAACTTCTTTTGTAATTTCTGCAATTTCTGAATGCAAGTGATGGAGCTCCAGACTGTCTTGGACTTGTTTTCTTTCAGTTGCAGGGTTAGGAAGGGATTTGGCCCAACTTTTCAGAACAACTTTCACTCTTCTGAGCTTCTCCTCCCAAACGAAGAAGGAGGAGCCCTTGACAAGCAGCCTCCAACATTCCTTAACCGTATTCATGAAGTCCGACCCCTTGACCCATAAAGGACTAAATCTGAATGGAATAGGGTCGTGATCAATTTGGGCCAGCAGTTCAAGCTTGATAGGTTTATGATCTGAAACGCTGCAAGGGAGAATATGCATTCTAGCCTCTAATCCTAAAAGGAGAAAATAACTTTGAACGAGAAATCTATCTAGCCTTGCAACAATATGCCCCGAACCAACTCTTTTGTTTGACCAGGTGTACTTACCATTAGAGGGCTTGATGTCGAGCAAGTCCCAATCCTGCATGAGGTCCTCCACCCACTCCCTTGTTGTATCCCTTACGATGTTGCATCCTCGCTTCTCTGACAAGAGCAAGGTGAGATTAAGATCGCCAGCAATGATGGTGTTTTCCAGATTCTCCATTTCTGTCAGATTTCTAATGGAGTCCCAGCAGGCCTTTTTCTCCCCTGCATTTACTGGGACATACACATCGAAGAGACTAATGACCTCCTTTGTATCAAGATGTTGAAGTTTCAAGAACAGCCAGTGAGTATTTAGGATCTCAATGACCATCGAGAATTTGCTAATATTCCAAAGAGTGCCTAGCCCGCCCAAGGCTCCTCGAGCAGAGACTGCTTGTCCTCCACCTTTATTCCAAAATTTCTTACTTATTTGGAGGAAGTCTTTATCCTCCACTTTTGTCTCCTAAATAAGAAGTCTGTCTGGGGTTTCTATCCTTAGAAGACTTCTTATTGCTTCTTCTTTCACTCTGCTCCCCATACCTCTGCAATTCTAGGAGACAACCTTCATCACTTACTTTTTTGTGTGTGATGAGCTCCCTTGGAGCCCTATGTCTGGTTTCGTTTCATCTTCGGAGTTTTTGCCAAGCGTTTCTCGAGGGTTGGTTGACTACCCTGGAGCTTATCTTTATAGGTTTCTTGTTCTCTCTTTTCTCGGACACACTTACGGCCTCTTCTCGATCTTCTAACCGAAGTTTGTGAATCCCATATTTCTCCTTCCTCCTTTGATTCCTCCCAAGACTTGTTCTTCCTCTTCAGCTTCTGCATGTTTTTCTTTAGGTCTATTTGAGTCACTTTCTCCTTGCCTCGAGCCTAAAGGGGTCCCTTTGTCTGGGGTCACTTTCTTTTGCATCTTGACCTCCTGGGTGTCCTCTAAAGCTGAGCTTAAGGGCCCGAATTTTTTTTCTTGACCATTCGAGGGAGGGGTTTGTTGAACAGTAGCCAGCTGAGGGCCTTTACCATTTGGGACCCCAGATTTGGGGGTTTTATGGGAGGTCTTTGACTGCTTGATCTAGTTCCAGCCCTCCTCCTTCCCTTTCTCCGCCTCTCCATTGCTCGGGCAACCCCTAGAAAAGTGACTGTAAACATGGAATTTCTGGCACTTGAAGGGAAGCTGCTCATCGTCTAGCTTTTGCACATGAGTCCAACTGCCGACATTGATTTTTATTGCCTCTGGAAGGCCCACCTCTAGATCTACCTCAATGCATATTCGGGCACAGTCATATTGATCCTTGTTATTTGCCTGGTCAATAAATTTACCCAGGGTGTTACCTATGTGCTTCAGAGAACCCCATTTCCAGCAATGCACTGGGAGATTCAGCAACCTAACCCACACAGGAACAGCCATTGGTACATCTACTGCTGGGTCAAAATCTAGCGTCCACTTATTGAGATACAGGCCCTGAGGTCCCATGAAGTAGGGGCCATTCTGAAAGATCAGGTCTTTATCCTCTTTTGAGATGAATTCGAATAGAAAATAGCCTCTCCACAAGAAATACGAGGTTACATCGTTCTTGATCAACGACGTCCAATTTTTGACAACCCAGTTCACCGTTGTTTTTGGGGAGGGCCAAAGACCCGTGAACTGTCCCACGAGAGCGCGATCTGCCACAGAAAAAGCTACCTAGATCGGACCCTCAGGGGGAAGGGAGATTTCTGGAATAACAACTTTTTCACAAACTTGGCTGCTTCAGTTTTCTTCTTCTTCGGCAGCGTAGCCAGCAACAAGTTGAATGCATCCTCAGCGAACGGACGAGGCGAGGGAGGAGGAACCCGGGGCGAGCCCAAAACCTCCATGGCAGCGTGGAGAAGCCCTAGCTTCGGGCGTGCGCAGGCTCACAGGCAGCTGTAGCAGTAGCGTGGCTCTTGATCAAAATCCCTTCTTCACTTTCATGATTTCCTCATCCCACACCAATTATCAGCCCTAACATTTTCTTTTGCATTTAATCCCAAACTAGTGTTTTCTACTGCACATGTGGAAATAAAGAAAACAATTTTTTCAATGTCCACAAATGACCAAAATATGTCAATGGGACAACTATCTCAAATCCTGCACAAGGTGATAAGCCCAGTGGAAAAGGGAAGTGTCACCACTAGTCCCGAGGCAACAACTTTCCTCATTTTAGTGAAACTCTACCTATGCCCTTTCTCCTTGTCCTATGCATCTGCACAATATCCATATCCAGCTCCCTTGTTGCCATATGCATCACTACCCATCACCCTATATCTCCTATTGTCATTCTTGTTCCCCATCACTCTCCCCAACACATACCCTTACAAAAAAACTTCAAATATATGGACAATTTACTTGTTGCATTCATTGATTTTAATTTATTTATCACACATATTTAATTGTTATTGTCACAAATCAGTCAAAATTTAATGAACATGTTGGTAGATTTATTGCATATTTTTGAAGGATTTAAGACTAGATCCATGCTTCTGATTCACTAATTTGGAAGGTTAAGTGACAGATTTTGGATTCTGGATCAACCAATTATCCTAGATACATGCCCTAGAACTAGCATTCACTAGCTTTGACGTGAGGATTATTGTCGGCGACAGTTGTATCTTTCCTAAACTGTCCAATCAAACCCCTTGGGATTTATTCAAGGGGAAAAAGTGATTGACAATACTACCTGTCTGAATTTGGATTAGGAGTAAAGAAAAATTCACTTTGAGATACCATGGATTCTTATACAAATCAACAAAGAAGAATGCCCACTGAAGATGATGAAGCCCACAACTAACAAAAAGTAGTGTTCTGAGTTTTGACATTTACATTAAGGAAAATCCTAGTTTTGATATTTTATAGCTATAAATTGCTAATATCTTTCCATTGAGAAATTATACTTTCAATTATTGATATCTTTGAATGTATATCTAGCTTAAAGTTGAAAAACAATTTAAATAATTTCTCCAATATGTCTATGATTTACCAACATCACAATGGATCCATAATGACACTCATTCTATGTTTAAGATTCTAAATGATATGCAGTTTCGAAACAAACCTGTGATGCCCATGGGGAAAATTGTTGATGCACTTCACTCACTAGATCTCCCTTTATAACTGACTGTATAACGTGTCCATTCATAAAAGTTGTTAAAAGTCACCACTTGTTAGCAACACTAAAATTAAGATGGGGAGAGCCATGCCTTAAAATTACCCATTTCGAGAGGTAAAGTATAGTTCATTTAGTTTTGAAAGCATTTTCAAAGTTCAAGCTGCAACTGGATACATAAAATACACTTCTAGTTGGAACTTAGTTTAGATCATATATGATTGTGAATATTCTATTGTATAAGAAAGAACGCACCTAACTCATCCTCCCAGTGCATGTTATCCTAGATGATGCAACATTTCTTCTACTTAAATGTTGTTGATGTACCAATGAAAGGGTCAAATCTCACAGCTCTACTTGCTAGAAGTCCCAATAGGGAATCATCTTGAACTATTAGGACCAAAAACATAAGCTCCAAAATTCTGCAAGCAAAGTCATTAAAGTAGATTATAAGGATTGTTTCCCTTATTGGTAGAGAGAAACATTTAAAAAATATAAACACATAATAATTAAACATATTTGAAAAATGAAACTTCCTTCTATGAATCATTACTCTTAACCAACCATATCCTATACATCATAAACAAAATATCAGAGAAGGAACTAAATCCTAGCAAGAGGATATAATGTCATTGTAAATTATTTATTAAGTACAACAATCCTAGCCTATATTGCTTTAAGTTTTGATTTTAAAAGTAAATTTTGACAAGATCCTGGTGCATTGGTGTTCAATAATGACTTTGTATTCATATTAGTTCCATATTACCTTGAGTTCTTACATTAGAAGGTAAACATGCAATGCTCAGTGTTCTCATTTTTCTAGTATTTAGAAGACGACCAACATGTGAGAATGAATGGCATACATTACTGAAATGCCTTTTTTATGAGAGTATAGCTGCAATTAGAAGTGTAGCATATGTAACTCAATCCAAGAAGTCTAAAAAAGTTTAAATTCTTCAAAAATAATGCATGTTGGTGTAAAAAGTTCAAATTCAATATGATTCGAAATACATAATAGAAAACTCTAAAACAAAGATAGGTTTAAAGAGGATATAAGTAGAGCACAAAATCATTCATGAGCCTTACAACACAAACCATCCCTAAGCCTTGAATATATTTTTAACATAATTTTGGGATCATCTGGACTTATTATTTACTACTATTTGCTACGTTTTTTACTCATCCAGGCCTCATTAAAGCAATATGTTTGTAGTCTGGTGCTTTCATTTGGTCACATATTGATGAAAAGTTGTAAATTGTAGGAATCTGTAGGGTTAGGTAAAGTAGACCATTAGGAGGTTGTAGAGCTTTAGTGGGCCTGACAGTAACGAACATGTGTTTCATAAGAGGCCAAAGGATCAAATCCAGAGTGGGGTAGAATATATACACCTCAGTAGACTTTTGCAGACAAATCACTAGGTGGAGGTGGGTCCTTTGTCCCTTGCCTCAGAGAGAAGTAGAATTGATGAAATATAAAGTTCTCTCAAATTTATAGCTTATCACTCATGCGAAACCTACCCAAATTTGATTTCTCAAGTAGTCTAAGGCAAATTTGAGATTTATCTTGAAAATAAGTTCCAAAACCCTTTCACTGTAGTCACTGTACAATGATCTATGTTTCCAACTGCCTTTTTGCAGTACCTTTTATATTTCTCATACAGATAACAAGGGCTTGACTAGTTTGACTGATAGCTTGCACAGAGGTACTTCTTTATTTTACACCATTTTAGTTGTCTTTGATCTTGAAATCCTGTGTACTATCCAGAGATTCCTACAATGCAAGAAAACTATGTCATGGCCTAAATCTGGTAAGTATCTCATAGCCGACATCTGCTTTGCCACTGCTGATAAAAATTTTATTTTGTTTTGAGCTCAGTTTTTCTTAAGTTTGCAACCTCAACACTACTTCACTTTCATATGATACGCTTTGGTATGGGTGTTATTGTGAGGTTGCTACAACTGATCCTGGATGTATATTTTTGTCCCATTTAATGAAGTATTAAGGAATATATCAAGGATATTCACTAAGCTTACAATTCAAAATTACCATGTAACAATCCAACTAAGAAATATTATAAATATAGACATTACCCACATTCTGATAAATCATAACAACCCTCAGAGGCAGAAAGTTCTGAATATGAGAAGCACTTTGGATTTTGGAAAGCAATAGAATAGGAAGGAATGCTTTTATTTACTTGGCATCATCATGTTGTGCTAGATGAAGACTTCTATTACATGATCAACTGGGCAAGAGTTGGCACAGGTATCATTTTGTTAATTTTGGGCAACTAGATCCAAAATCCATGTTGCATTGCTCATATGATGATGATGATATTTTTGTTGGATTCCTCTTTCGGAGAGGTGCAATATTGATCTAAAGATCATCTTGTTTGGATGAGAAGAACTTATATTTTGATTTTATTTTTCACACATGTGCAAATTGTCAAGGTCGACCAAATTGTCAAGGTCGACCAGAATTTTAATGAAGGCTTGCAAGCCCAATAGATGTGTCACACACCCTCATTGATGGATATAAATTGGAGAGAGATGATTTCCATTTCATCATCAACTCATCACGCATTTCCTCTTGTGATCTGATTGGTTCATTCAGCCTTTGGAGGCCTCTCTCTCTGACATGTGCGGATCTGAAGCGGAAGGAGTGCGAACTGTTTTTAGGGCTCTTTGCTGGTGCATTGACACGCGTTGACCATGGGTCAAAGCTTGGATTTTGACCTCCATTCTTGTGCAGAAAATCCAATCTCTTGAGGCAGCATTAGAGAGCAAAAAGATCGAGGAGAAGGGTGACCTTTGACCACAGCCCTAGACCGCAGCGTTGAATTTCTACATTGACTTTTTCTGTTGACCGGTGTTGACCTTTTTGGAGCTGTCTTTGAGGGGTGTGTGTGTGACACTTGGAGGATTGGCTGATCCAACTATGTATACTCTTGAGCAAAATGGTTTTGTTGAAAGGAAGAATAGAACCATTGTGGAAGTTGCCCGTGCCATTGTGTATGTTCAAAATAGATGCCCACATTCCACATTGGACTCCAAGACTCCCGAAGAAGTCTTCTCTAGTAAGAAGCCCGATGCCTCCCACTTTAGGCTTCAAATGACATCATCAACATGAGATCCAAGTACGACGAATTCAATCTTGAGCTCAAGGCTCAAATTCTGGCCAATCCTGCTTTTGATTACACCAAGGACACACATCAATGGGCCAAGAAGTCGTTGTCATCAAGCCTACAATAACAAACCCTAGATAAATGAACATGACAGCAAAAGGGGTCACATCAATGGGTCAAGAAGTCATTGTCATCATGCCTACAATAACAAACTCTAGATAAATGAACATGACAGCAAAGGGGGTCAATGACCTAGCCAGGGCCACATTAGGGCTAGTAGTTACAATTGTAACCACAGAGAATATTGTTAGTGGATATATCTAGCATCTCATGCCAAATGAGGTGCCACCATATATTTTGAAGATTCTTGACTTGCCAAACACTAGGGCAAGCAATCTAGTATGGCCTTTGTCTAACTACTATAATTGTGATACTATCTAACATGAAAATTCAAACAAGGGGGAGCCATAGCAGATCTTCACGTCTTTATGAGGTCCCCTTCAGAGGAACCCTTCCATATTATCCACATTTTTTGTTTATATATTAAATTCATAGAAATAATGAAGGGAGGGGATCCCTCCAAGCAATAAAACACTGTTCTGCACATGGTTTATGATAACATTTTTGCCAACTAATTAACTAGTTTAGATTTGCATGTTGTCTCTTTTTTGGGATTAATATAAGAAACTAGGGAGTTACGCAAATATTTAAGAGTCAAGACAGCTCATGAAATCAAGGGCTTGTAAATCCATTGCTTCAAATGCCAGTGTCAACATTAGATTCAAATTTGACAAAGTCTATCTTGAGCTCAAAACTCAAATTATAGTTGATCTTGCATTTGATACATTAAAAAAACTCATCAATGGATCAATAAGACATTGAATGAGTGCTCTGTCATCATGCTTGCTGTAGTTAATCCTAATTAAATGAACACAAAAATAAAAGGAGTCAATGGATGCGCTAGGACTACATTAGGATTGGTAGTTAAAACTATAACTAGAGAGAGCATGTGATCACCGGCTATATCCATGGAATTTCAAGCCAAACGAGGTGTCACCATCTCATTTTAAGAGTCGCAACTTACAAATACTAGATAAGACTTTCAGCTCTAATATGGTCTTCATTCAACTAACACCATTGCACTCCTATCTAACATAAATCTTAAAAAATGAGGCAAAGTCACTGCAGATCTTCAAGTCTTTATGAGGTCCCATTCAGGGGAATCCTTCTATTTTCATATGAAATCCATGGGTTCTATCTCTATATTGAATTCATGGATACAACAACGACAAGGTTCCCTCCACGCCATTAGAAACGACTCTATGCAAGAAGGCAACTCCTTGATAGTTTCTTTCCCGTGGATTTTGGCATAAGCAAGGATGCTATCGTGCTTTTAGTTTTAAGCCTTCTTGGAGGATCCTATGCAAAAATATGCCCTCCTCCCAATCCCATCAATTCAAGGATGAGGTGAAGCCTAGGCTTTCTATTCCCTCAAAGAAAAAGCCGCCCTCAATTTTGCCTTTATAGTGGAGAAATCAAAGGACATTCCAGTGTTGGAACTTGCATGTATATGCCCACAACTTTTTGTATTGAAGGGATGGCACTCTTTGTCCTTTGAATGGGCTTTGGCCATCTACAACAATGCTTCATGGGTGGAAAAATCAAACCTATATTACCAACGATGAGCTCTTCCTCCATTCCAAGTGTTACTTCATTGTAATTTTTAAGGCCATGGTGGATAGGAAAAGAAATTCAACCTAGGACCCTATTTCTAGGGGAAAATGCACCTCTCCTTTCATCCCTAGTTCTGAAAGTTTGATCCAAACACCATGATTATTACAACAACTTTGGTCTACGTAAGAGTTCCAAACCTCCTCTTCACTTATGGTATCCTAATTTTTTTGCAACTATTAAAAACTCCCAGAATCATTTTATTAAAGTTAATGGAGCTCATATTGTCATGGGCTCAACATCTTTACCCATATTTGTGTAGTGCTCAACCTAAGTTGTGAGTTTCCAAACTAGTTGATCATATAATGGGTTGATCTCACTTTTACCGAAATGTTAGACATTGAAAGCACAAAATTTAGATGTAGATCATGCCAACAAATTGTACACCTCCAAGAAACCTATTCATCTTGATTCTTCACCAACATCTTCTACATCCAATGGACATAGGAAAAATCCCAAATGATGGTAAGTAATACAGGGAAACATATGTGCTCCAAGAAAGAAAATGGCTCAACCGAAAGAAAAGAAACCTATGCAAGTTCCCCTTGGTAGTGGTGGGGAGACACACTCAACTTTGGTGCCATCAAATCTCTTTTGAGGTTTAAAGCATCTTCGTGAATCGAAAAAGGAAAAGCTTAGTCCTAACAACCTTGCATTCATGATTCCCTTTCACAAATCAGTATATCACAATGCCACTAACCCATGTCAACAGAACTGGGTGGATCTATATTAGAAAGAAAAAGTGATCCTCATGAGACAAACCACAACACCTAGTGACCATGTAACTTCTTCAACACTCTACAAACGAGTCAAGTTGTGTAACATGTTTCTCTATGTTCTCTGCATTTATATCTATTTCATAGTTATGTTTCAATATTATGTTCATAGTTATGGGATTGAAGCATGACAGAGGAAGAAGGAAATCATGTAGCATCCACATTTTTCCAGTGTGAGTACCCATTTCTTTTTATTCACTTTTCATCCACAGAAGAAAAGAGCAAAGCATAGGCCTATCCTAGTTGGGTTCATCCTGTATTGGGTTTTCCTAGGGTATATATTGTATTCAATGTATGATGGTGTGTAATTGTTTGTTTCCTTCATTTCACTTTTAGCTGATTCTCAGTAATTTCTGTGTTAAATCTAATGATATGAGGTCTGCAATCTTGAGTAGAATAGTGCTAGTAAAAGACTGTATAATATTATAAAATTTGTTATGAAGATCCGGTGGAACATCCACGACAATGTACAAATCAGAAATGGAATAAGAACCCAATGGCATGCATTAACTCCATTCCTTCTCTATGCTTCCAAGTTCCCAGAGATAAATAACATCAAAGAGTAACAAAGATACAAAGCAAGACAAAACTGCATATCAAAATGCACACTTGCATTTCTAAACCAAATGACAAAAACCTGCAAAGCCTCCAAACTAAACAAAGTCAACTCCACAACAAATGAGATTACTCGCACTAATATAAAATGTAAATCAATATACACTATTCATGGCACGGAAGCTACATTATACATGCAATAATTTTTTAAACTCTTACCTTCTCATAGACCTCTCAACAGATGGAGGAGGAGGGTGGCCTTCTTCTTCTTGAAACTGAATAATCGTGCTCGAGTCGAACTCTTCAATGCATTCAATATCGATGAGAGGGTTTTCAGGTTCACCTCCTGTAGCTCTAGCTGTGCTCTACTGTTTTGGTTGGTAACAGAATGTTATGTATTTTGTTTTCCCGCCAATACTCCACGACAATCCCCTCTTCAAATTTATTGAAATTTAAATGGAGTGGGAAAATTATTTTCGGATGAGTCAAAGCATTTTAATCGAAAGGGTAAAACCTTAAAAAAAAAACAAAAACAACCAAAAATTTATTCCAATATAATAAATATTTAAATTTCTTAAACTTATTCAAATATGGTAAATATTTTAATATTTTTCAAAACAAAGGTGGATGCTATGTTGGGTTTGCAAATCACTCTGTTTTTTTTTGTTATTTTATTTTTTTCATGGTATATGATTAATCTAGATTCATCTTAGCTTCCAATCTATCAAATGTCTATAGAAATCAAATCTAAGGAATTTTTCATTTCAAGAGATTTAATTCCTCTCTCTCGGCCTTGGTAGATCTAGAGTTAAAATATATCTAGATTGGGTTAATTATTAATTTTATGTTTTTAATTTTTATTTTATTTTGACAAACTCTAATTGTTAAAGATAACATTACAACGTTTTGACCATGGGAGAATAATTCAACACTGGAGAAACCCTAGAGGCCCAAGGAAAAATTGCAGGCGGAGAAAGGGTCGTAGTTTTGACAAAGAGTGAACAGGATCTAGACAATGTGATCTCTGATATCCTTGTCAAAATGCAAAATAAGATTAAATGGTAACAATGAGTTTTTTATCCACATGATATATATTTTGTACAAATATGGTGGCCATGATAAACCCTTTGAAGACACACAATTATTCATCAAATATGTTTTTTAGATGACATTTTGACTACTTACTATTGGACCCACATGGAGGAGGAGGAGGAGTTGGTGGATTATGAACTAGAGGAGGGGGGTTTTCAACAAATTTGGTCTAGTTCCAAGGATTTTATCCATTTTCATTTAAAAGTTAACTTAGAAGGTCACCATACTATAGTTTCTGGGCCTACCAGATCTTTAGAAAGCAAAGTTAAGAATTCAATAGGCAACTGTCTAGCGGTTCGAAGGCCCTAACCCCTACTCCAGCCATGCACTATTTGGATCCTTTAGTTTCGGCTAGCCCAGGGCCTGAGGACGTTTGTTAGGGGCTAGAGAACTCTTCTTGGGGTGTTTGGCTCTAAGTTTAGTTTCCCTATTGTCCTAAATATTGGAGGAAGACATATAATGTGTTACTACTTCCTTAGGGTTTTCAGAATTTTTTGAACACAGTGGGGGTTCTTCACTCTCATAAGCCTCTCTGGATAGTTTTCTTGTATGTACTTCATCTCAAGTGCCATCAGCCTCGCCCTCCTTCGGCGAGCTAGTGAAGGAGAGCCTTGCCTCAACAACGGAAGAAGGTCAAACTAACATCATAAATGGGCTTGTGGTTTTCAGGGAGAAACACCCTTGTGAATAAGAATGAGTTATGATTCAAAATGAATCTGAGAAAGAAAGGAAGTGGAAAATCCATTGTAGTGTAAAGAAGAAGAACAAATTCCTTCGTTCTCTATTTTTGGGAGTCAACGTCACCATTCAAAAGACTGAGGAAATGTCCCAAAAATACTTGGCGGGGTAAGTAAGGGGTTGAAAATTAAGGTCCTCAGCCCTAAATGTGTGGGCAGACAAGGAAATCTTACCTATTGTAAAATTTCCTCCAGAGGTGTCGCTATTAGCCCAAGGTTGGATTCATTTGTGCTTCAAAGATGTAGCAGACACCCGAGAGGTACAACAAATGGTTTAGAAAATTGATTCATCTCCTATCCTTGTCAATTTCTAGATTTTCCTCTTCGATGCAAAGTAGGAGAGACTAGATATGGCCCCAATCTAGGTTCATCTTCCAAGTCTCCCTCCTAACTATCGAGACACCCTAATTTTCAAAGATATAGGTAACTCATTGGGATCTTATCTAGCCCATGAATCTACATATTTAGATATGGGAATTAAGACATACACCCATATTTTGGTTAATATGGACCTCAGATAAGGGCTCATAGAAGGTGTTGTAGCTCCTACAGATAGCCTTGAGTTGAAAAATACTAGTGCCTAGGACATGTTAAGATCAGAGGTTAAATATGGACAACTATATGAATGCCTCTAATAGAAAATGGGTCAAGAGAATAATGGTTTTGGTGATTCAAGGATGGAGAAGACCATTTGAGCCTAATTCATGTGAATTTCCTATATTCATGAGTGCTCAGGAGGCTATGTGGCTTGATGGATTTTAAATGGGCCAAGTATAAAACAATGAGCAAAAACCTAAAAAATATGCCGAGGCGTTGAGAGAGAATGGAGAAGGAACCCACAAGAGACAGGCAGGGTAGGAAGGGGTAGATGGAATGAATGAGGGAAGTATGGATTTCGCTCACCATCACACTTAATCAATGACACTTTCCTCTTTCAACTAAATTAAAAGGCAGATAGATTCATTTTAAACACTTTGATAGTTAGGATTTCCCTTCCTTTCTCCTTCTCCACTTTGTGTGTGGTCACAGGCCAATAGAAGGCATGGATATCGGGATTGGGGTGTAGTGTATTCAGATATTGGGTTATGAAGGAATACATTTTAGGTGTAGGCGGGGCCATATGTATGGGCACTTGGCTAAAAACTATAAGCTTCCACTTTTTGCGTAGGACTATCCATCAAGAGGCAAGGACATATTAGGTTAGAAAAGGGTTCTAGATTGGAGATTTTGGGCACCAAGGAAAAGCTATATGGTGCAAATCCTCTCTGCAAAACATCCTCCATGTCGTTGGTGACAATTGTTAGGAGATGGTGTTTATGTTTACATTTGTCTAAAATCCCTACTAAATGGGTGGAGTTTCATTTCCTTGGATGCTAATGGAAGGTTTTAGGGTTTACTAGTTGGATGCAAAGCCATAAATATTTGGGTATTCAATTCTTGGGGTTTGGATTCTAGTTTTTCCATTGAGGACAGAGAGCGAGAAGTGGAGGGAGATATGTAGAGGGGGGTAGGGAGAAGGAAAGAAAGAGAGGGAGGGAGGGAGCGATATGGAGAGAAAGGGAGAGCTGGAGACTAACAATTATGCACACTATTTGTTTGTCTTTATTAGAACGAAGGCTTGAGATTGTATTTTGTTGAGGAAAACGAGAGAGCAAACCCTAATTTTGGGGGATGAAATGGTTATGGTAGCAAGGAATCTTTTGAATGAAACATTTATTTTTCATGTTGTAAAATTCCACCTGTGTAAGCAAACTACAAATGATGTTCAAACCAAGTTGTAAAAATCTAGAATATTTATTAAATGTAAAATCATTTTATTGTTGAGAACTATCTAGGCTAGGAATGAAAGTCCAACACCTTCCATTAACCAATTTTCAGTACACACTTCATTAGAGGCCTCTTTTATACTCAATTTAATATCAATTTTATGCTTAAATGTTAGGACTGCCACACAACTTCCCTCATTCCATGCTTTACTATATGCCTCTTATATATTCATAGCTTGTTTATCATGTAGGAACCTCTAGGACATATGAATCCAACACATGAATCAACCCCTAGAAAAATACATTATATGCTTCCTCATAATTAAGGGGTTTATTATAACTCTTAAAGGAAGTTTAGATTATTGGTTGTGGGCTGATACAAACCTTTTTATCGAAGATATAGTTATGATTATGAGCCTTGGAAACTTAACCTAAATCCCATGAAATTCTCGATCTCCAATCCATATCTAGGTTGATTACTCATATTTTCTTATCCTTAATACCTTGTTTAGAATTAGATAGGTCTAGTATCGTACCTAGCCTAGTCGTTAGCCCATGTGATTCTCTAAAACTAGGCTACATGCATTGATTATCGTACTCCTTAAAGGTTAGTTTCACAAGTGTGAGTGTTTTTCTTTGACATCCCAACTTGTACAATTATCCCATAAATTAGATTTATTTCCAAATACAAAGAAGCATATATGATATACCTTCAACATTTGTGTATTTTCCATCTCTAGTGCTCTGTCGAATTTCTTCTTGTGCCAAATCAGACCATAATCGCCCCCACTCTAGAAGCTTCTCCCTCCCATTAACAGAGTCCTGGGATATATGCCACCTCTTGGGAAGTCCTATAAGAGCTAGGCTCACCAAATCATCTGAGGAAACATAGATCCCAACACTTCCAAGCTCATCTTGACATTGAGTGAACTTGGTCAAGTATTTTTGGATCGTGTCGCCCTTCTCCATTTTGATCTTCCTGAGCTTGTCTTTCAGCACCAAATTCCTGTGGTTGCTGCTATTCAGGTACAGATCTATTAAGGCCTTCCACATTTCAATGGTTTCACCTTCTCATGGAGGCTTGAGACACTATGGCCTCGAACTCCCTCTAGCAAGATCCTTCTCGCCTTTGCAACCAGGGTGTGTTAGGAAGTGCTAGGGTGTGTTAGGGAGTGTAAAAGCATGCCCAAGATTGTAGGGGATGTTAACACATGCCACATAGTGCTAAGGCATTTGAGACATGTCAGGTGTTATGGAATGTCAAGATGTAAATTATGTTGCTTATTTGTTTTATGACCACAGTTGGATGTGATGAGCTTTGTATTGGTAACTTTTTAAGTGGGATGCGTTGAGATTGGACACGAGTAACCTAAGATGAGTTACAAGTAGTTCTTAGGTGAACAAGGCATATGTTGAATTTCTACAACACATGAGAATATGGGTTTGGTCTTAGAATATTTGATGCAAACACACAAAAGTGCCACAACACATCTACTTTTCACAACAAAATCTACACACATCAAGGAATCATGAACTAGTACACATGAAAAATTTTAAATTTTTCAAAACGTTCTTCGTTAAATTACAAACTATAATAGAATAGGCTAGAGCTCGCATACCTGGGATCATGGCCCTTTACAATCACACTGGTATAACTAGGGCTTGGTGTTAGTCCTTTGACAACCAATCTACCTTGAACAAGACAACACCTGACCCACTTTTTTATGGTGGCCACACATATCCCTTTTAGTCCACACGTCCTGAACACATCTGACAGGTCCTCTTGCCTCTCGTTGTGCGACTCCTCAATCTGCCTCTATCAATGAAATCAACTCCTTTAGGTTACTGAACTTGGATAAAAACCCCTTTAGGTTATGGGTTGTGATAAGGGAACCCCTAATCCACTTATCACAACTAGAAATAGGCTTATGAACACCATCAATATCTATTGTAAGTGTTGTGATGAAAACAATAATGAATACAAAATTTGTGGTCAATAGGACAGGGAAAAAGTATGCCAGAAACATAGTAGGAAATTTTGGAAAAAAGGTTTAAGTAACCGGGATTGCGCTTCCGCTCTTATCTCCTTAACCTTGCTCTTCTTTAAACTCTTTAAACCCTCCCTGTAATGGGAGCTTGCTCCTTTTCATTTACAACTCCTTATGTGAGATAACACTACAAGCTCCATCTCAACATGATGAAGTGTATATATTGTGAGTAATTCAAATCAAGGCTTTGCAAATTATCCAACTGTCTACATTTGGTATACATGATAATAATGGCAATACCCACAAACACATATCCTCGTAACCAATACCTAGTTCTCTAAGAATCAAGTAATGTTTCTAATATGCTCAATTAGAGATCAAGGATTCTCCTAGGAGGTCAATTTGCTGGTTTGGGGTGTTGTTTTCGACCTTGGATACTTAGTGGTTAAGGGCTTCAAGGGTCAAGTGTTAAGGGCCAAAGGGATTTAGGGTCAGAGGAATTAGTGGTTAAGGACTCAATATTTAGGAGATTTAGGTGTTAGTGGTTAAGGGTTTAGTAGTTAAGGTTTTTAGGGGTTAAGGGTCACAGGTTAAGAGGATAAGGATTTATGGCTTAGGAGGTTCATGAATTAATATAGGTTAGGGGTTAATGTCATAAGATTTAATGAATGAAGGGGTTTATGGGTTATGATTTATGAGTGCAGGGGTTAAGGGAATATGGATTGGGGGTTAAGGGGATAGGTAATTTAGTGGTTATGGGTTAAGGGCTTATGTTTTGTGATAATTGGACTCCTAATCCCCTTATCACCACTATTTTGGGTTCCCCTATCAATTGCTCTTGCTTCCTTCCCTCTAGGTCCCCTAGGCCCTATGAAATTAGGTCCTAAGCCCCCTTCTCATTCTCTAATGCTAGGATTATAGATCTTAGTAAACCATGCTTTCACCTCTGACTTCTACACATACATGCTACCCTTGTGTCCCCTTGGCCTGTTCAAGACAACATAAGATACCCCCTCCCCCCCAGAAACTTTTTTATTATGTCATTCCACTTTTCCTAATGTTATGACCCCCCAAATTTGGTCTCAATGCCCCTACAAGTACACCATTGGCCCCCCTTGGCTAAGGGAGTAAATGTATTAGGGGTTATGGGTTGTGATAAGGGAGCCCCTAATCCACTTATCACAACTAGAAATAGGCTTATGAACACAATCAATATCTATTGTAGGTGTTGTGATGAAAGAAATAATGAATACAAAAGTTGTGGTCAATAGGACAGGGAAAAGTATGCCAGAAACATAGTATGAAATTTTGGAAAAAAGGCTTTAAGTAATCAGGATTGCGCTTCCGCTCTTATCTCCTTAACCCTACTACTTCTTTAAACTCTTTAAACCCTCCTTGTAATGGGAGCTTGCTCCTTTTCATTTACAACTCCTTACGTGAGAGAACACTACAAGCTCCATCTCAACGTGATGAAGTGTAAATATTGTGAGTAATTCAAATCGAGGCTTTGCAAATTATCCAATTGTCTACATTTGGTACACATGATAATAATGGAATTACCCACAAACACATATCCTTGTAACCAGTACCTAGTTCTCTAAGAATCAATTAATGTTTCTAATATTCTCAATTAGAGATGAAGGATTCTCCTAGGAGGTTAATTTGCTGGTTTGGGGTGTTGTTTTCGGCCTTGGATACTTAGTGGTCAAGGGCTTCAAGGGTCAAGCGTTAAGGGCCAAATGGCTTTAGGGTCAGAGGATTTAGCGGTTAAGGACTCAATATTTAGGAGATTTAGGTTTTAGTGGTTAAGGTGTTTAGGGGTTAAGGGTCACAGGTTAAGAGGATAAGGATTTATGGCTTAGGAGGTTCATGGATTAATATAGGTTGGGGTTAATGTCATAAGATTTAATGAATGAAGGGGTTTATGGGTTATGATTTATGAGTGCAGGGGTTAAGGGAATATGGATTGGGGGTTAAGGGAATAGGGAATTTAGTGGTTATGGGTTAAGGGCTTATTTTTTTGTGATAATTGGACTCCTAATCCCCTTATCACCACTATTTTGGGTTCCTCTATCAATTTCTCTCGCTGCCTTCCCTCTAGGTCCCCTAGGTCCTATGAAATTAGGTCCTAAGCCCCTTTCTCATTCTCTAATGCTAGGATTATAGATCTTAGTAAACCATGCTTGCACCTCTGACTTCTACACATACATGCTACCCTTGTGTCCCCTTGGCCCGTTCAATACACCATAAGATACCCCCCCCCCTAGAAACTTTTTGGTTATGTCATTCCACTTTTCCTAATGTTATGACCCCCCAAATTTGGTCTCAATGCTCCTACAAGTACACCCTTGGTCTCCCTTGGCTCATAGAGTAAACGCATTAGGGGTAATGGGTTGTGACAAGGGATCCCCTAATCCACTTATCACAACTAGAAATAGGCTTATGAACACCATCAATATCTATTGTAGGTGTTGCGATGAAAGCAATAATGAATACAAAATTTGTGGTCAATAGGACAAGAATCATCAAGATGTTGAACCATACAATGTAAAGATGGTTTTCAATGCTAGCTAGTGATCTAGTCACATAAAAGAGTCCCCCATAAATTTGTGCTTTGGGACACCCCTAGGATTCAATAATTAATCTAAAGTGAGAGGATTCGTTGCTAAGGTGACAATGGAAATGACCTTGGGTTGACGCAAAATGACACTTGGTGATCCTTACAAAACTAGGGTGTCGGTTTCATCATCAACAAGAGGCATAATTGACAAGTGGCAACATCTCACATTTAAGGGACTTAGCAACAAATATTTATGCATTTTTTTCCACTGAGGGTACCTTAATTCACATTTCCTAAGGCACAAATCACATATTTGGATGAATTTTGGATAACACACGATCGCACAATCACATATAAGTAAGAGAAAGAATTTATCAATCGCACAACACAAGATGTAGCTGGGGAAGCAACTGCTCAAAAAAATTTATCTCTATTTTGTATTAAGTCAAGGAATCATGAAACAATACAATGCTTAATCTCTCTTGATATTCTCCAGCACTCTGCCAATTGTCTCCTGCTGATCTAGAAAAATAGGTCTAATACTTAACCAATTCTTAGCCTGCCTTGCTCACACAATTCCTATGGAATTATCTCCATATTGATCAGGAAAATCAACCTTCCTTCATTGCACAATCCATCATGGCATCCTAATGACTTTATAATTGCACATTGGAAATTTTCTATAAATACAACTGATAGTTATGTTCCTCTGAACTGTGTTACAATGAGGATGAAGGGTCTTTTTTATTATTTAAAAATAAGATAAAACCCTAAACAACCAAAACCCTAACCCAAGGAGATGTAACACCAAGAATTTATGGGCCCCGTTGGGGTTAGTTGGGCAGCCAACTTTCTGGGGTCATAACTTGGTCATATGATCTTCGTATGAAGCACATGATACCTCGTTAGAAAGATCTCTCTGAGGACTACAACTACTAGTGCGATTTCTATGAAATCGCTAAAACTTTCATGCCCAAAAAAGCGTCGTTTGGGGCCTCAAAATAGCTCCTGAAGTTCAAGACCCGAAAAAATGACAAAAATAGTAAATTGTGCTATAATTAAGGAAACTGAAAAACTGAAAGAGACAATGGTGAGGGCCCAAGTGGAATAGGCGAGTTGGCCACCAATATCCATCTCGATCACCTTAAATCAAATTTCTTGAGCTAACTCAGTCATCATGACTTAGTTAACTGACAAAAGTTGTTATGAGAAGAAAGTACAATTTATTGTCCAATTTATTTAAGGGGAAAATAAATTAGACGCCTCACATTCCTCACTCCTGGTACATCAAAATTCCTCACCAGTGTGGGTGCATTTTTTTTGTCCTTTCTAGTTTCCAATTTCACTGTTTCTTGTTGCAAATTTCAACACTCCCTCTCAATAAGAAAGGAATTCAATATATCTCCATCCGGTACCTTTGGAATGTTCTGCATGCTACACTTCTCTCTTTTTTTTTGCACCTGCAAATCCTGAAACTGAATAGCCTCCGAACAACTTACTCAGTATAATGCATCTGTCATCAGAGTCTTCTGACTGCTGCTAGCTACTGCACCTGTCTAGTACTAGATTCTCTGCGCTACTGCTGAAATCTACATCCGTGCCCTTTGAACTATTGCTAGCTCTGATTTGTGATCCAATATTTGACATCTATCACTCTGATTTCTATCTTGTTGACATCTGACTACATAAATCTAACTGATCCTTCCTACTACTATTGTACTGTGGGCTCCTCGTAGCCAGGTTCGATCCATGAGACACACCATCTCAATGGACCTTGCCCAAATTTCTTATCTTGGGATTATGTCTACACATCACCCCACCTTACACCTCAAGGTATGGCTACTCCCTCTTCCCATCTAGCTCAAAATTTCCCCCTCATGGAGGTCTCTGCTTGAGTGGACGCTTCCACTCAGTCTCCTCTCTACTTCTTCAATTGTGGCAGCGACTCCACAACCTTCTAAGACTGCTTCTCATGAGGATGCATGTTGAGAGGTAATTTATGCTCCCTTTAAACCACCAAGTCTCTAACTTTTGCCTTTCTCCTCAAATATTTGCATGCATCTGGTACCTCAATTACATATAGGTTCTTGACTCGCGCACAGTGTAATTGTCCCGACGTTACAAAAAGTTTCTAAAAAAAAGTTGATTTTAAATCGATGATATCTCCCTTATTCGAGCTCCGATTTGACCGATGTGTTTTTTTTTTTTGGGGGGGGGGTATATTTTCGCAAGGAATCCAAATATTCTATTTGTTTTTGAAAATTTTACACCAAAATATTCAAATATTCTCTGCAAACTCACCACCCAAAAAATTCCTGCTCTGATACCATGTAGAAAATATAACCAATGAGATTCAATCTAATCTTGTAATCTACTAAAACAAGATATTGAATCCTTCCTACAATTTGCGGAAACAAAACACGATCGCGCAATCACATATAAGTAAGAGAAATAAATTATCAATTGCACAACAACAAGATGTATTTGGGGAAAGAAACTCCTCAAAACCCCTCTATCTCTATTGTGTATTAAGTGAAGGAATCATGAAACAATACATTAATGCTTAATCTCTCATGAGATTCTCCAACACTCTATCAATTGTCTCTCGTTGATCTAGGCAAACTCGGTCTAGTACTTAGCCAATTCTCATCCTTACTTCAGCCTGCCTTGCTCATGCAATTCCTAGGGAATTAACTCCCTATTAATCAAGAAAATCAGTCTTCCTTGATTGAGCAATCCATCATGGAATCCCATTTACTTTATAATTTCACGTGGGAAATTTTCTCTGAATACAACTGATAGTTATGTTCCCTTTAACCTCTATCTCAACTGTGTATTCCTCGAAACTGACATGCATGCAACTATTAATAGCGAATTATCAGTTATATGATTTATCACTCATTGTGAATTAAATATAATTTAATTCACTGGACCTCTCAGTAGCTCATCACTCAGTTAGAACCAGTTAAACTAATTTTAATGCATTTAATTGAGCTAATTACACTTGCACCCTACTAATGCATCAACTTCAATTGGACCCAAAAAATATTAGAATCCCTCTAGATGCCTCATCTCAGACCCTCAATTACTTGAATTTCTTGAGCTAACTCGGTCATCATGACTTAATTAACTGACACAAGTTGTTATGAGATGAAATTAAAATTTATTGTCCAATTTATTTAAGGGAAAAATAAATTAGATGCCCCATATTCCTCACTCATGGTGCATTAAAATTCCTCACCAATGTGGGTGCATTTTTTTTTTCCTTTCTGGTTTCCAATCTCACTGTTTCTTGTTGCAAATTTCAATATTTCAGAATTTGATGCGGCCTTCACACAAAGACACCATTGAAATCACATGCCCATATTCTCATGAGAAACCTCTCTTAAGCTCGATCTGCCAGAAGAGAACCAACAATGTGCCATCCTACCTCCTAGCGCAAACCGACCCTTAAGGTATGCAACATTCTTATGAACCCTCACTGCATGATGATCTTGCTCTTGGAGGATGATCATGACCTCCCTTTAGCAACCCTTACTCTCCCTCGTACTCGACCTACTTTAGGACTACATCTCTCTTCACCTCCTTGATGTGCCGGATAGTGGGAATACATGTCAAACATGCTAAGCTGTACCAAGTGATAAGGCATGCCAAGATGTGCAAGGGTGTGTCAATGCGTGTCAGGGACTGTCGAGACAAAAAAAGGGAGAAAAAAGTTAAAATACAAGGAAATGAACACATAAGAGGGCTAATAAGTCATCAATTTACCTTTTCCAAGAGGGGCATGCTAGGCACACCAACACTAGGCAGCAATAGGTGCCAAGTGCAAAGTCTTAGTGCATTCTAAGTGCCAAGTATTCCTTTGTTGTTTCTCATCTACTTTCCAACAATGGATAATCACAAATAAATTAAATATTAAACCATGTCAAATCATACCAAGGCATCTCAATGTATTCCATACATGCTAAGACTTTCCAAGCGCCAATATATGTCAGGGACTAGTGCTATGCATGTTATGAAGTGGAAGGGAATGTTGATGAGTGCTAAGGTGTGCTAGATAGTGATAATGCATGTTGATGAGTGTTAAGGATTACTAGGAAAAAACATTAAGGGAGCACTAGGTAAAAATTCATGGAAGTTAATGAATATGAGGAACGTGTGCCAGAGACTAGTGTTAATGAGTGTTAGTTGTCATGCCAAGGAGGGACTGATCACAAAGTATGCTAAGCATTGGTAAGGCATGCTAGGGAATATCAAGGCATGTCAAGAATTCCCAAAGTGTGCTAATTATATCATGTGCCAATTAATAGTGTCAAGATATGCCAATACATGCTAGGTGCTAAGGATGTGGTGCAGGGTGCCAGGGTATGTTAATATGTGTCAAGGCAACAAAAGGAAGAACCGATAAGAGGGTTAATAAGTCAGGACTTTCTCTTTTTGAAAAGGGGCATGCTAGGCACACTAGTAATAGGTCCCAATACATGCCAAGTGGCATTGTGTACCAAGTTCTAATGTATGTCAATGTATTCAACCAAGGTGTTCCAAGGCATGCTAGGGACTATATGCAGCATGCCAACACATGCTAGGAGAGTTCGATGTTGTGCTAGTGCATGCTACCATGTGCTTGGGCGTCAGTGTCATCACAATATGTTCTAGGTACAAATATGTTCCAATACATGTGGGGTGCTAAGAAATGTTAGTGTGTGCCAAAGCATTAATTTTAAGGCATGCCTAGATTGGTGAGGATTGTTAGGTCTTTCTCATTAATAGAATTGTCAAAGCTTGATTATGTATTAAATAATATATTTCCTACACACAATAATGGAACTTTATCTAAAGGGAATTTTCTAGATAATAAACTTAATATATATGAATCATCTGTTGACTCATAGGAAATCTCTATTTGACTAGTTATTACTTGAGGGAAATGATACACACTAATTACTTCTAAAAAATTCACTAACCCTAACCACTATGGCTTTGGACATATTATAAAAAATACTCCACAATAATGGTATTAAATCGTTAACTTTTGACAAAAAAATATATTAACAGGTACATAGCGTCATCAAAAACTCATTGGAATGATGAATGATGACGGCCATTTTTTGACCGTCACCAAAAGTAACAAAATGAGCATTGGTGAGGGTCATTAAAACATCGTCACTAGAAGTGTCACCAAAGAGAGAATTAGTGATGGGCCTTTAACGACCCTCACCAAAAGTGTCATTCAAAATGTCTTTGGTGACGGACCATAAAGGACCATCACTATATACACTTACAATGACGTTTTTTTAATGATCAATGATGACGGACATTTTTTGACCGTCACCAAAAGTAACAAAAAGAGCATTGGTGAGGGTCATTAAAAGTTCGTCACTAGAAGTGTCACCAAAGAGAGAATTAGTGATGGGCCTTTAACAACCCTCACCAAAAGTGTCATTGAAAATGTCTTTGGTGACGAACCATAAAGGACCATCACTATATACACTTACAGTGACGGTTTTTTAAGGACCGTCACCATATGTGACATTGGTGACGGACCTTAAAGGTCCGTCACAAGCATGACCCTCACCAATGTGCTTTTTTCTTGTAGTGGATATACACTTACAGTGACGGTTTTTTAAGGACCGTCACCATATGTGACATTGGTGACGGACCTTAAAGGTCCGTCACAAGCATGACCCTCACCAATGTGCTTTTTTCTTGTAGTGGCATTCACAACTACAAGATGAAAATCACTAGCAGATTTTCTCCTACACCTTCTTAAAAAAGGCTCGACACTCGTAGAAGAAAGCACACAAAGCCTCCTCGATTGACGAGGTGATCGGTTAGCCACTTTTAGTAATTATTAAACTAATTAGAATCAAAAAATTAAGAAGCTATGGAAATCTAGGAGCAAAGAGCACACTCTATCAAAAGTCCCTCAGATACAACAATCAATCAGCCTTCAGGTATCTCCGCTTTGGGTTATTATGACCAGAAACCAAAATACAAGAAATAGAATAACAAGACCTTCCAAAAATAGTCTGGGGTAATTATGCCCCAAGCCTACTAGCGAAGGTAATAGAAACAATTACGCTGACCTCTTAACAAAAGCCTTTGCTGGTGCAAGTACCTGAGCTTCACAAGGGCACCCTCCAGAAGCACTAATAAAAGTGATACAATGTCTCCCTTAGTCACCATAGGTATTTCCCCCCACACTCACCTATGTGATACTTAGGAAAGGCACCTAAGGGAACCAGTTCATATCGGCAACCGAGCGGAAGGGTCTTAGGTCATGATTCACCAAATAGGAGAGGGGGTATCTCTCTCCTCTTCCTTCACTATCCCTCACACTAAAATCTTTAGAGGTAGAGCTTTCTCGATCCACTTAACGAAGTTAAATTTCAATCATTAATCAACTTCTATGTTTGACAGTTTTGAGTGGCCTTGGAGAGTTAACTCTCCAGTCACCTATTCCAAGGCCCTATAACCTAGACTAGTTGGTGTATAATTAATGACAATGTAAAAACTTCTAGTTGATTTTAAATGGTTATTATTTAATTCATAGGTGGATGGAGAACGAAACTTATGATGTTTTCAATGCAAAAGAGAAATCAATAGAAAACCTACTACATGAATATGTAAAAAAAAATCTTTCGACGAAAAGAGATTTCTACTTGGGTTTTACGAAGCAACTAATAAACAAGAAAGACTTTTTTTTTTCTTTTCAATATCAATCTTCACACACTTTGAAAAATACCAAAAAGACTACAATGCTTAACAGTGCAACTAATGCAAAAACTACCAATGGTAAATGAAAATCATAGGACTACTCACAATGAGAAGAAAAAAATATTTTTTCAAGGATATTGTTCTGGTCACTTTGACAGAAAATAAAAGACAAGCCCCAACAGGAACTTCTATGAACAAAACAATTCCAAAAAAATATCGATATAAAAGAGACAAATCCAAACAAGGACTCGTCTCGAAGCCATGCAATTGGAGTAAAAATGAGAAACTAACAAGTTAGTCCAAAATGGATGAAAACCATAAAAAGAAAACCAAAGAAAAATCAACAGAGAAAAAAAATGTTTTTTGGCTTTTCACCTTTTGAGGAAACAATAAAATTTCATTGAGACAAGCACAAAACTACCAAAGGTCCCAAATCAAGAAATTGAGCCAACAAGGCAACTTCCAATTGCACAAGCCAACTATGCCACTTTTGTAGCGGGACTCAAACAAACAAAAATAAGTAACTGACTCAAAAAACTAATTCAAAATAATAGTATAAACTTCTAGAAAATAAAAAAGTCAAGAAACCGATGAAATGAAACTTCAAGATTCACTAGAAAGTTGATCCCAAGTAACAAGAAAACCAAGAAAGTCAACAAGGAAAAAACCCAAAAGTGAACCAATGCATAAGGAAAACATGAGCAAAATGACAAAGGCTTATTGTTCTTAAACGTCAGAATAACCAAGAACTTAAAATATAAGTCTTGGTGCTTCAACCACAACTGTAACTTTACTAAAAACGTAAAACCCTAAAATGATTAGGTTTTCACATGAAATGGAGAGAAATTGACATACAACAAGAAGAATCATAGTCCAGACCCCTAAGAGGTTCCACGAGGATGACCAACAATAGGCACGAAAGACCTACAGTTCCCAAAATTAAAATTTTCAAATTTTACTGGGCATATGTAGTTCCACTGTGTGAAACACATGTGTATACATGATTGTACCTAAAGAAACTCGCGTATATGCATGTCCCTTTGGAAGAAAGAGAAGGTATATGTGACTACGTAGAGACTAAGTAGTGTAGAGAGATTGCAATAAAGAATAATATAAAGCCAAGGCCTGATCCAGAATCTCATCACTTTTTCTGGGATGGAAAAAGAACCTACTAGACTGAAAAAGTGATTAAACTATCAGGGAATCAAAAATATAGAGAAAAACAACCCAAACTAGGAATTTCACAGATGTAATCCCCAACGGTGTCACCAGTTATGTTATGGGCAAAGCTACCCCAAGTTCTGGGTTGAGGGACCTAACAGAGCGGAAGACATATCATCATAAGCAGCACTCTAATTATGAGTTTCAATGATTGAACTAGAAAATTAAGGATAGATGACGTTACCCATTTGTCCTACGTATGGGGTCAATCTTGCAGGGTGAAAACCCTTTGCTACTCCTCTTGCTTCAGAACCTGCAAATCAATCAAGACAAAGCACTCAAACTAGTTTCACAACATATATGTCTTAGATGTCAGCATGTTAGCATCTATAGTCTCATAAAAATAACAAGAAATAAGCCATTACAAGATCATTCGACATGTATAGGTGACATATCACACAAAGACATTAGGAACGGGAGAGAGCTTCTTTTATCGACAATATGTAAAGAGAAAGTGGAGAAATAACCTGGGATTTGCCACATCTCCAAGTGAAACCATTATTCGTATCCATCCAGCCCTAGCGTCACAAAGCGTCTTCCATAAAGGGTGCAAAAATAATGTCACATAAAGTGGGGGTGAACATCAGAAGGAAACAAGGGTTTTTTGAATCTGGGAAGTGCAGCAGGTAGAGGGAAATATCAGACTTGATCATGGCTTAATAGGCTATAATATCAATAGCATTATCTCTCCTCCCTTAGGTCATTCCATTGAGGTGCATTTATACTTCCTCAAATCAATTTTTTCAGCTGGGAAATAGTTTGGCCACGGGCTGGGGTAGTTAAGTTATAGGAAAAACCCGTAAACCCCTTCCAATTAATAGGGATTTCTTTAATATTTTTTAATATTTTAAATAGTATACTCGGGTCAGATATGGATGGACCTGCGTCTACAAGCGGAAAAATATGGGCAGAGTCGCGTATGGAATTCAAAATACTATTTTTTAAGAAGCTTGACTAAGTCTAAATGGATGGGTTTCGCAAGGCTAATGCATAATTCATCAAGTATATAGAGGTGATAAATGATGCTATAAAAAAATCGTATCCCTTTTCTTTCATGTTATTGGTCAAATTGAATAATCAGCTACACATGTTTCTTTTAGCACTCCCCCCTCCCCCTCCCCCCCTCCATCTCCTTCTTCATCATCTGTTCATGGTATGATAGAGTAAATGTGTCTATAATTCAACAAAACTGATGACATGATGATATGGAAATGATAAGCTATCCTTATTGTTGCTTCTTTCTTTGTGTCTTAAGTAGGAGATGCATGCAATGCTTCAAATTCATGAGATATGTTCTTTTTTCTTCATATCTATCCTCCAAAGGGTTGTAGATAAGATCGAATATTCATGTGGTCCTGATATTTGGTCTTCTATTATAATCCTATGTTCCTTCTTCTTCTTTTCTAATGATCATACTTTCTCCTCAACTCAGGTGTCATCTAGCATGTCCTCCTTTTCCATCTCATTCTTCATCATATTGATATAGCATGGTAGAGCTCTTCTATCTGCAAGCCAATTATGACAATACAAAATTATTCTGATAAATCCCTAGTTTAAGATGCTACATGATAATGCGCTCATTGAGCCGAAACCGACGGTAGTCCAAGGCATAGGCTCAGTGACTGTGTTGTTGTGCATCTCAGGTAGTCAACGATGCAGATTGAGCTCTGTGACTACGTAATGCGCAGTTCGGTATGGGCTGAGGAATAATATTTCATAATTTACAAGTTCAATGAGCTAGGCTAAGGGGTGGGCCACTAGTTTAGCCAACTGGGTAGTTCTAAAAGACAAAGGAGATTGGGTGATTGTGCAATTTTGTAGTTTTGTCTAGGCTAGAGATAAATATTGCGCTATTCTGGGATTCAGGGCTTGGGCTTGAGCACTGCGGTTATGAAATGTGTGGTTCTAGGAGGCAAATACTGCACATTGCATGGTTCCAAGAGACAAGTTTGCTTCTTGAGGGGTGAGACTACACAATGCGTAGTTCAGGAGGGTTGGATGAGGCTAGGTTATTGAGAATTTTCCAAAAATTGGCCAAGTATGAGATCAATGAAGTTGATGTGAACAATGATATAAATTTATTACGATCACATATTTAGACACTTGATGACACAAAATATACCATCCATAACATATGAACACCTACTTCCCTTATTGCAACAACTTACGACAAGTGTCGCACTGAAGATAGACTTTGCGATGATAATGATGACACATGTAAGATAATGTGTGGAAATTTTGAAATGAGTTTGAAACATTCCTACATGATAATAAAAACTCATTATCACAAATATTTCCCCTTGAGACAAACCAAAACTCCACTTTCCATGATAATCGACAATTCCTAGGCCAGAAGACGACATTTGTTATATGAAGATGTAAGTCTGAACAACACCTGCAATATGTGAATGATAGTGAAAGTGACATAGGCTAGAGCGAATATGGCATGAGAATGACACTAATTAGAGTGAAATAAAGTGAAATAGATAAACAAAAACATGAAAATTCCACTCATGAAAAAAAAGGTGCGTGAAAGCAACAGTTTGCAAAACTCATCGAAATGGAAGTACAAATGGAGCTAGAATGTGAGAAACTTGTCAGCACTAGTGCCCACTAACTATCAACATCGATTGGAAATTGTACTAACACAATATTGATGGAACATTTTATGCTTGTCCAATATTTCATGAAATATTGTGCTCATGCACTTGTTATAGACTGAGCATGTGTGAGCAAGTGCCTTCAACACTTCTGATCCAAGAAGGGAGCTCAACATAACCAGTTGACCAAGAAGTTAGCATGGAACGACCGATTGCAAGATCCATAGTAGGCTCCAAAATTCGAGTGTACACAAAATTTTGGAGGGTGTTTGTTGCAACAACAACAAGACTTAAAAAAGTGAAGAAAAACTACCAAGAATATGAAAAAATATTTAGTTAATGGAAGGGGTGAGCACTCATTGATATTCACCTATATTAGTCACGAAATTTCTTATGTGTATCTGTAAGTGCCATGAATTATGAGGGTGCTATAAGGGATTTTAAATGATATCTTGTGGCCTTAGGACACTTTTTTTCTTTTCTCTTAACCAAGTATTATGATATAGGAAGATTCTCATTCATTTGATCTGGTGGCCTCATCTAATTCCCCCCTATCATTCTTAAGTTTTATAAGACACAAGGTTAAGGCAACCCCTTTTTATTCCATAAGAATGTTTACTACCTATTTCTTACTCCATAATATAATAACTCGGACCATCCACAAAAATTTTATGTTTGATGTGATGTGATGTGAAAAGGTCGGTATTGTTAAGTCGAGGTGATTGGGAAATTTATGAAAGGAAAGGGAAAGCTGATAGATTGAAGATGAAATAGGGGGATTGAAAAAAAAAGAGGAGACAAGAGGAAGGAAAGGAAGAAATAAAAGGGGGGATCCTCTTCCACAACAAAGAGGAATACTCTCACATAAAAGAGAGGAAAAGTGAAGGAGGGTGAAGGATTAGAAAGGACAAGAGGGTGGTTTCTTTCATAGAAAGGGATGTATTCGGAAAAAAAAGAAGAAGAAGAAGCTAAATATTATTAAAAGGTAGAGGAATAAGATGAAGGAATAATACAAGAGGAAATTCTCCCATTTAAGTATATCCACTCACATAGAAAATTACGAAGAAGAAAAAAAGAATCTAGTGGATGTGACAGGTAGAATATTATATAAGATAAAATGAAATTTTGGCATATTTGTTGTGTGGACTTGTAGAGAGTAGTGTGAGGAAGAAAGAGTAGAAAATTAAACCATGTTTCTAATGGATGCTATGTTACATTATGAGAAAAATAAGAAGGAAAACCCATTTTAAATTATAGTAAGGATGAAAGATAGTTAGCCCAAGGACCAAGATACAAGGAAAATATGTTCCCTTAGTTTGATTGGGCAATGCATCATGAATTTAGTGTGAAAAATATAAATATCAAGAAATCCTTACATTGGTTGGTATCTTTTGAGAAATGTTTTGGCGTGCAATTGTTTACTACTTGTTGTGTCATTTTAGTTTTTGCAACAACAATTGCCTTTAAAATTGCATGTACTTTAGGTTCCACTATCAAGATAATTAATACAAAATAATTATGTGGTGTTTCATTTATTATTATTATTACTAGAATATGCTTGAGTTTTTTGATCTCCTTGTCGAGGTATGCATAATGTTGTAGTAGGGGAAACTTTATCCACTTTCCCATGCACTATTTTTTATATGAACTGGTTTAGAGAATTTTCTAGAAGAAAATATTGTGATTTGATGGAACAAATTAGTCAAGCATGCTACTTTAAAATTTAAAAAATCTAGAATTCAAATTATTAATTATGTTAAATAGATAAATGAAAAATTGTATAACTACAAAATGTTACACATATAATAGTAAAATAATGTATTTTTTATTCAAAACAAAAAAATATTGTAGGCTATTTTTTTTAAATAATAGTATGTGGTCTATCCTCAATTATATTAACTATTAATAACCTAATAAAATTTATCTAAAGTTGAACTTAACAAAATATTTTAAAAAATTACATAAATACTACTATAAGAATATTAATTTCATATTAAAAATAAAATAAATGACATAAATATAACACTATAGTATGGAAAGAATGTGACCAACAATATCTAGAGGATGGCAATGCATAAACCATTATGAGCAATGAACTACTAATTTAAAAAAAAAACTATATTACTTAAAAAATTCCAAATGAGTGTAAACAATAAAAAAGACCATTATTTTTTCAAAAATACCAAATGAAGATACAAAAGATGAATACTTGGACAATGGGATTTCATCATAGACAATAGTAGTTATACATAAATATAAAGCTAATTATCATGGACCCATAGAGAGTGGTAATTTTACATGAAGCTAAGGATACTTGTATTTGTACATAAATCTAATCATATTGGAACCATTTTAAGAAGGTGGCATGAAATTAAAAAAAAAACGAGAGATAACAAGGTTGTTTTTTTTTTATTTTTTTTATTTTGGACATGTGACAGTTGCATTTATTGTTAACTAGTTGATTAACTAGTTAAATGAATTTTATTATTTGTTAATGAAAAAGACTGAGACAATTAATATTTTAAATTGTGAATAATATAAATTGGTTATGGAAAGTAAAATTTAAAAGGCTGTTGGTAAATGTTTCCAAGAACTGAAAGGTGGTTGGACAGTTTGAACAGTTACTTGCACCTCTGAGGATAAAAGACTTATCCTAATGAGGAGTAGGGGTTCTGTTCATGGGTTACGAAAAGAGTAAGGATTTCCTGAGTTGGTAGAGACCAGTGGAAAGACACTCATAAATTCTTGAAATTTTTTGGCACTGACTAGACTTAGAGTCCTGAGGTCACAGTAGAAAATATACTGTCAAGATATACCTCTTCAGGTGGAGCTCGAGGGAAAGAGGAGGACATAATTTCTTCTCTTGAAGGTTGGGTGGACACCACAGCTTGACACAGTTTTTACAAATAATTAATTACTGTATTTTGGTATTCAAATTAGACAAAAGGTTACTTCTAAGTTAAAAATGTTCAGATAGTTGTTTTTTAGACACTCAGAAGTAAAATATTCATTAAAAATGTTCATATAGTTGCTATTTAGACTCTCGAAAGTAAACTATTCATTAAAAATGTTCAGATAGTGGTTGTTTAGACTCTCAGAAGTAAACTAAGAGTAGATCATTTCTATATAATGATGCAGTGTTAAGCTATTCAATATGAACTATTCATTAAAATTTGGTAAAAATTCCGTGAGAATTTTTGTGAGCATTACAATGAATTATATGTGGTTTAATTTAATAGTATAGTGAGTAAAATTCTCAAAGTAAAGATCAAAACCCAACAAAAAATGGTCTAATGCAAAAAGGAAGAAACATTTAGAATACTCGAGAAATAAAAATTGTCTAAACATTTAGTGCAAAGCAAGAGAGTGCTTGTGGTTCAGGACACATGGATAAAATCCCAATCCACTACACATTTCCTAATTTATTTTTCTATACGTGGACACATCCGTAGGTGGTCCAGACACCGTTAAATGAGCTATAGATAAAAAGGAAATTGACAGAAAATAGTTGTAAACTTAAGTAAACAAAGAACACGAACTAGAGATTATATTATATATTGAAGAGATAGTAAATAGATTGCATTAAGTAAAACTAAGCAAAGATTTTTGGTATGCATTGATACCTTCATGGAAAATTTAAACCAAACAGAGAAATAAAAATGGAATGCACATATAGGTTCTTTATAATAATAAAACCGTATCGTGCAAACCACTGTATTAAAAATATTACAAACCCAGTTCAAGACAAAGACAGTCAAAATGTTTTGAAGCAGAGCTTGGCATTCTTTGGTATAATCTGAGATTACAAGCTAAGCAAGAGATTGAATCCAAAAAATAGTTCCTTCAAGGAAACTCTTATAACTAACGCAATGAGAGTAATTTACAGAAGAAGAACTCTATAATGTGTTGCATAAAACCAAAGTCTTTCGGGACTTTTGCCGAATGTATTCTTCACTTTCATGGTAGACAATAGAACAATTTGAAACTGAACCTTTCGACATTTTCCTGAGCAAGTTGAAATTTTGGGTATATCATAAAACCCATTAAGTCTAGAAGTTCTCCAGAGATAGGTAAAAACCCTAATGACTGATTACAAGCATAAAAAGTACCTGGAATGGGCAGAAAATTCGTGAGCATAGGAAGAAATAGAGCAATAACACAAAGAAATAAATGGTAGACTGAATAATAGATGCTTCTATCCGGAGAAGGGGAAAACCTACAATACAAACTCGAGGAATTGCAAATTCGTGAGAAGAGGTTATGAAGTTAAAAAAATAAATAAAAGACACTTAAATGAAACATAAATTATTCAGAGGAGAAACTCCAAGAGAGTTTACCTGTGGAGAAGCATTTTCATCATTGCAAACTGCTCATCAAACCACAGGTCTTCGAATGGCAACACCCAGTTTACATGCAAGAGGGAAAATGATTAGAAGCTGCAGAAAAATTGGCTACAGAATTTAATCCCAAATTCTAAGATTTGTAATACTGAAGATTTATAAAATTAAAGGTATAGTTATACCTTCATTGGATCAGAGGTACGTGCCATGGTGAAAGGATTTAACCAGTTAACCCAGCACCGAGGACAACATCTCCTTGTTACCACTCATGAAAAATTCATGAAGTATCCATTCAGAAATGCAGTGAGGAGAAGCAAAGCCGATCAGGAGGACCATTTTCCAGAGGAAAAATGAAATCAGACTCTCGGGTAGGAGGAAAGGTCTCTTAAGAAAAATCAGTGTCAAAACGGTAAGATCACTAGGGTTAGCAGAGTTTATAATGATGCATTTCCCACCAGAATCATAAACCCTTGATCACACAAGATAGACGGTGACGATCTCAACGAGAACCAATGAAATCCGCAAACAATTATGGAAAATCGTACATCTGTACATCAAAGTTAATTCCCAGTATCACTATATTTAATAGCGAGTACATGCCATCTCTGCCTCGAAATAAACGTTGATACAGGTGTTAATATATGCTTTGGCATACCATAGTTACAAACCTTAATAAATAGAACAATTGTGATGGTGCATAAAAACTATAATGTTACCCATATCACATTCACATGAAATGTTACATATGTCATAGCAAGGCATACTGTGTTTAGGGAATGATATAATGTTGGTTGTACTATTGGTTAATGTTTACATAAAAGCTATAATGCAGAAAAACAATTGTATTGTAAAACTGATGTTTAATGTTGTGAATGCCATAATATAGATGTAATATAATTAATATTTACTTGTAAAGTAGAAAGTTCAAAAAAAAATTGGATGTACAGTACAAGTGGTATCATAGAAGCGTTCATACGCTGGGACCCTAAGGGTAAACTAACAATTAAGTTGTGTGTGTATTGATGCACATAGTTTAGAAACACCATGAGAAGGGGAGTAACGCAACCACCACCCTAAGACACCGTGGAACCCCAAGCTCAACCAGTTGTGAAAACTGATATGTTGGTTCAGATGAGTGTCGATAAATACCAGGAAATGAGTTGACTGGTCGAGGAACAACAACATCAAACCAGCTTACTGTTGAATACAATACATTAATTACATGAAGAGATGGTACAATTTCGATGGGATAACGAACGATTAATACAAGAGCACAAAAACAGACTAAAGAACTTGTCTGACAAGCCAAACCAAGAAGTGGAACACCCTAGTACTGACACGGGCATGCAAGAAGGTCATGAACATAAAAAAAGAGATAAAACCACTGACAGAGAGGAAAGAACTTCATCCCAGAGAAGTAACAAGAACAAAAATTACAACGAATCATAATTCAGCAACTTGTCGAATTAGCAAGAGGTTAAAAAGAAGAAAGTAGAGCTTCAGGGGGAGTTTCAAAAAATAAAACCACCAAGCATGGTTGATGATGAAGCCGAGGAAGTGGCTGAAGCATGGTTAATAAACATTAACAAGTACTTTTAGGTGTACGAGTATAGTAGCAACTTGAAGGCCATATTGGCCAAAGTTAAGGGAGAAAGCCACTCTATGGTGGGCGGAAATGAAGAATGTTCACAACATTGAGGAACAAGATGTCACTTGGAAATCATTCCAGCAATAATTTAAGGACAAGTATTTGAAAGAAATTTTCTATGATGAAAAACATAAGGAATTTCATGACTTGAGGCTGGGACAGATGACTATGGATGAATATATCACCAATTTCACCTCCCTATTACGATATGTTCCATACCTTCGAGAGGAAAAATATAAGGTGAAAATATTTCTGAGCAGCCTACCAACACATATGAAGGAGTGAATTGAATTTTTCAATCCCAGAACCATGGAAGAAGCCATTCGTAAGGAACGAATTTTCTATGAGCAGTCCAAGGCAAAAGGGGAGGTTGGAAAAAGTTGGCAGCCAAGAAAGTGACAGAAGAGTAGCTCAAACTTCAAAGGAGCGAAAAGAAATAACTTTAATAATTCTGCACGAACTTCTTTCAGTAAAAAATTTGGTAGAAATCATCAAAGGACTCGATGGCTAGCAAAAGGAAAACCTATAGAGGCATCCAACAAACCTGAGCAAGGACATGTGACCAAGCTACCTCTATAGTGTTGGGGTTGTGGTGAGGCACACTATTATAAAAAAATCCCACAGTGAGCAAGAGATGACACAGTGGCAAATTTTCCAGAATCCTCTACAGTAGGTGATGTGGCGCGAAATATTCCTCATATCAACATGGCATTGGAGGATCGACAGGCAGATTATCAGCCAACAATGATTGAGTTGGAAGGTAACTTACTATCTCATTCTGTTTCTATTTTGGTAGACCTAGGTGGAAGTATAAGTTATGTTAGTCCCAAAATAGTGGAAATGTGTAAATTAAAAGAGTAGAAATTAAAACATTCATGGCTGGTATATCTAGCCATGGGAGAAAAACAAAAGGTAACTGCCAAAATTCTAAATTGTACTTTCGAAATTTTAGAACCATAGTTAAATGTAGACCTGAACATACTACCATTAGGGTCCTACGATGTTTTTATAGCGATGGATTGGCTAGAAAAACATTGGACCTTAGTGGACTGCAAGGAAAATATTATTTATTAGAGAATGCAAGATGGAACACGTAAGGCGATTCAGGGAGTCAAGAAGCCATTACATCTACGTCCAATTACAGCATCTGAAATGAATAAATGTATAAGGAAGAGATGCAAAATATATGTTATTCAAGTTGGATATGATGAATCCAAGGAAAAATCACCTATGATGGAAAAGATACTAGTGGTGCAAGATTTCATGGATGTGTTTCCAGAAAATATTCATGGATTACCACCAAGACAAGATATCAATTTTACCATTGAATTAATGCCATGAGAATCACCTGTGTCAAAGCCTCCTTACAAAATGAGCGTACTAGAACTAACTGAATTGAAAATGCAGTTACAAGAACTGCTAAAAAAAGGTTACATTCATCTGAGTGTGTCTCCTTAGGGAGCACCAATGATGTTTGTGAAGAAGAAGGACAGAACCATGAGTATGTGCATGGACTATAGACAACTCAACAAATTAATAGTTAATAATAAATATGCTTTGCCCAGAATTTATGATCTGTTTGATCAAGTAAAGGGATCCACAGTGTTTTCAAAGATATATTTAAGATCTAGATATCACCAGATTCGAATCAAGGATGAAAACATTTGCAAGACAAAATTCCATACCAGGTATGGGCATTATGAATTTGTGGTGTTACCCTTCGGGTTAACAAATGCAACAACAACATTTATGAGGCTAATGCATGGAATATTTCATCTGTTCCTGGATAATTTTGTACTCATGTTTATAGATGACATTTTAATCTATTCTAAAAATCGGGAAGAACATAAAGAGCATTTGAGGATTGTGGTGGAAATGCTAAAAAAACACCAGCTGTACGCTAAGTTCAACAAATGTGATTTCTTTAAAACAAAAATCCAGTACCTAGGCCATGTCATTTGAATGAAAGGGATGGTCGTTGACCCAGAGAAAATCAAGACAATCATGAAATGGAAAGTACCCCAGAATATGGCAGACATTCGATCCTTTAGGGGATTAGCTGGGTACTATCGAATATTTATTGAGGGATTTTCCAGAATTTCTTTTCCCATTACCTCTTTGCAGAAAAAAGGAAAATTTTTCAAGTGGACTGTTGAGTGTCAAAACAGTTTTGATAAGATGAAACAACTTTTGACCACTGCACTAGTATTGAGGGTAGCTGACCCCAACAAAGAATTTGAAGTTTGTACAAATGCAAGCAAAGAGGGTGTTGGGGAAGTTTTATAGAAAGAAGGAAAAGTAGTGGCATATGAGTCAAGAAAGTTAAAATAGCATGAACAAAGGTACTCAGCCTATGATCTGGAGTTAACAGTAGTAGTACATGCACTCTGGGTTTGGAGACACTACTTGCTAGGTAAATTCTTTTTGCTAAAAATAGATCATAGCAGCTTGACCAGTTATTTCAAACAAGTTGATTTAAACTCAAGATAGGAAAGATGGGATGCCTTTTTAAGTGAATTTGATATGGACATCCAACACATGAAGGGTAAGGAAAACCAGGTAGTTGATGATTTAAGTAGAAAGATACATTGTGTTTATGAGCTTTATTACAATCAACTCAAAAGTAAATTTTTAGATCAAGTGAAATAAAAAGCAAAAAAAGATCCGGAATATCAATTCCTATGGAAAAAAATGGAAGAGACCAGAAAGCAAGGAAGTACTTCTAAATATGGAGTAAATAATGATCAGATGATCACATTTAAATGAAAGGTGTATGTACCAAACTGTGTGGAGTTAAAAGAGCTTCTTATGGATGAATACCACTGAAGTAACTATGCAGGTCACCGAGGATATCGAAAAATGTTGACAGCAATTAGAAAAGTATATTTCTCGCCTAATATGCATAAAAATATTGCTGAATATATAAATAAATGTTTGGAGTGTCAGCAGGTTAAAGTGGAGGATCAACATCCCGCATGATTGTTGTAGCCTAAATAGGAAGAATATTTCCATCTTGTTGAATTTGGTTAAAAAAATGGTTATCAAGAGTCCCTAAAGATTAGTCCTTTCGAGGCCTTGTATAGGAGGGAGTGTCGCACACCCATAAATTGAAGTAACCTGGAAACAAAATTAATGTTCAGACCAAAAATGATTACCGAAATGGAATCAGAAGTAAGGAAGATAAGACAAAATTTAAAGGATGCACAAGATCGACAGAAGATCTACATAGATAAGAAGAGGTCTTATCAGGAATTTGAAGTGGGAGAGCATGTGTATGTGAGGATCAAACCCAAGAGGAGTACCTTGCGGTGGACCTCTTGTGCCAAGTTGGCTCCTAGGTTCTGTGGACCCTTGCAGATTTTGGAGAGCGTAGGACCTGTGGCCTATCGGCTAGATTTACCCAGTCACATACAATTACACAATGTGTTTCATGTGTCCCCATTGAAGCGTCATGTGCATGATTCAAATCACATAATTCATTGGAAGAATATAAAGGTAGAGCCGAACGACGAGTTTCTGGTCGAGCCGCAACACATACTTGACCAAAGATAAATTATGCTCCAAAAGCAAGTCATCACCCAGGTTAAAGTGCAGTGGAAGAACTTCAGCCCAGATGAGGCTACTTGGGAGAATGAAGGGTTTATGCAAGAGGTTTACCCAGAGCTATTTGCTGAGATAAAGTAAAACACTGAGGACGGTGTTACTTCTAGGGGGGAAGTTGTGACAGTTGCATTTACTGTTTACTAGTTAGATGACTTTTATTATTTGTTAATGAAAAAGACTGAGACAATTAGTATTCCAAATTATGAATAATAAAAATTGGTTATGGAAAGTAAAATTTAAAAGGTTGTTGGTAAATTTTTCCAAGAAATGAAAGGTGGTTGGACAGTTTGGACAGTTACCTGCTCCTCTGAGGATAAAAGACTTATCCCAGTGAGGATTAGGAGTTTTGTTCAATGGCTAAGGAAAGAGTGAGGATTTCCTGAGTTGGTAGAGACTAGTGGAAAAACACTCAGAAATTCCTGAAATTTTCTGGCACTCACTGGATTTGGAGTCCTGAGGTCACAACATAAAATCTATTATTAACCTATACCTCTTCAGGTGGAGCTCGGGGGCAAGAGGAGGACGTAATCTCCTCTCTTTAAGGTTGGGTGGACACCACAGCCTAACACAGTTTTTATAGATAAGTAATTATTGTATTTTAGTATTCAAACTAGATAGAAGGTTACTTCTAAGTTTAAAATGTTCAGATAGTTGTTTTTCAGACTCTCAGAAGTAAAATACTCATTAAAAATTTTCAGATAGTTATTGTTTAGACTCTAGGAAGTAAACTATTCAAGAGTAGATCATTTCTATATAATTATACAGTGTTAAGCTATAAAATATGAACTGTTCATTAAAATTTGGTAAAAATTAAGTTATAGATGTACTTTATATAAATTTGTTTTGCAGTAAATTTTATAACTCTATGATTAATTTTGGTAGGACCAAGGAATTACTCAGAGTATATTCATTTTGTTAAAAAAAAAAAACTAGAAATTTAACTGTGACCTACTTGAGTATTACAGTGAATTATCTGTGGTTTACTTGAATATTACAGTGAGTAAAACTCTTAAAGTAAAGATCAGAACCCAACAGAAAATGAATTATTGCGAAAAAGAAGAAACAGTTAGAATAATCCAAAAATAAAAATCGTCTAAACATTTAATGCAGAGTGAGAGAGTGCTTATGGTTCAAGACACAGGGATAAAAATCCAACCTAGTACCCATTGCCTCATTTATCTATCTATACACAGACATATCTCTAGGTGGTCAGGACACTATTAAATGAGATATAGATGAAAAGGAAATTGACAGAAAGTAGTTGTAAACTTAAGTAAACAAAGAACAAGAACTGGAGATTATATTATTTACTGAATAGATAGTAAATAGATTGCATTAAGTAAAACCAAGCAAATATTGTCGGTATGCATTGATACATTCATGGAAAATGTAAACCAAACGGAGAAATAAAACTAGATATTTCAGCCATATGCATATATAGGTTATTTATAATAATAAAACAGTATTGTGCAAAACAATGTATTAAAAATATTACAAACCTAGTTCAAACCAAAGCCAGTTAAGCTATTTTGAAGCAGAGCTTGGCTTTCTTTGCTATAATCTAAGATTGCAAGCTAAGCAAGGGATTGAATCCCATAAATAGTTCCTTCAAAGAAACTCTTATAACTAACGCAAAGAGAGTAATTTACAAAAGAATAACTGTATAATGTGTTGAATAAAGCCAAAGTCTTTCGAGACTTCTGCCGAATGTATTCTTAACTTTCATGGTAGACAGCAAAACAAATTTGAAACTGAACCATCTGACATTTTCCTAAGAAAGTTGAAATGTTGGGCATATCATCAAACCCATTATGTGTAGAAGTTCTCCAGAGACAGGTAAAAACCTTGATGACCGATTACAAGCATTAAAAGTACCTAGAATAGGCATAAAATCTGTGAGCATAGGAAACAATGGATCAGTGACGCAGAGAACTACATGGTAGAATAAATAAGAGAAGCTGTTATCCGGAGAAGGGGCTAACCTACAATACAAACCTGAGGAATTGAAAATTCATGAGAAGATATTATGAAGTTAAAAATAAAAATAAAACACACTTAAATGAAACAAAAACTATTCAGTGAAGAACTTCCAAGAGAGTTTACCAGTGGAGAAGCATTTTCATCACTGCAAACTGCTCATCAAACCACAAATCTTCGAATGGAAACATCGAGTTTACATGCAAGAGGAAAACGATTAGAACCTGCAAAAGAATCGGCTACAAAATTTAACCCCAAATTCTAATATTTGTAATACAGAATATTTATATAATTAAGGGTATAGTTATGCCTTCATTGTGAGCATGAAGAATTCTTAGACCTGGAGCGGAGGTAGCTGCCATGGCGAATGGAGTTAGCCAGTTAACACAATGCCGAGGATAGCATCTCCTTGTTACCACTCACGAAAAACTCATGAAGTCTCCATTCGTAAATGTAGTGGGGAGAGGCAAAGCCGATTAGGAGAACCAATTTCCGGAGGAAAAATGAAATCAGACTCTCGGGCAGGAGGAAAGGCATCTTAACCAAAATTAGTGTCAAAAAGGTAAGATTGCTATGGTTAGCGGAGTTTCCAATGATGCATTTCCCACCAGAATTGTAAACTTTTGATCTCACAAGATCGACGGTGAAGATCTCAATGAGAACAAATGAAATCCATAAACAATTAAGGAAAATCATACATCTGTACATCAGAGTTAATTTCCAGTATCACTATATTTAATAGTTAGTACATGCCAGCTATGCCTCGAAAGAAACGTTGATATACGTGTTAATATATACGTTGGCAAACCATAGTTACAAACCTTAATCAATAGAGCAACTGCAACGGTGCATAAAAGCTACAATGTTGGCCATAACACTTTAACATGAAATGTTATATATGTCACAGCAAGGCATTACGTGTTTAGGGAATGATATAACATTGGTTTTACTAATGGTTAGTGTTTACATAAAAGTTATAACAGGGTCAAACAATTGTATTGTAAGACTGATGTTTAATGTTGCGAATGGCATAATAAAAGATGCCATATAATTAATATTTACTTGTAAAGTAGAAAGTTAAAAAAAAAAATTGAATGTACCTTACAGAACATGGACATAGATAAAATATACATTAGTTACATCATTCTAATTTGTAAATATGTTATGTATTTCAAAAGTTTAATTTTCCTTAAAACTTTGAACAAAAATAATAATTTATTTATTTAAAAAAAAATCAATTTAAATAAATTTACAATAATTTATATCTCAATCATATATATTTACAACTATATAATTATTTGTTTTCATTATAATTTTATGAGAAGGGGATAAACACATCCACCTTAATAAAAATCTTAAGTGATAGTTTTTTTTTCACTTACAAACCTTCTATAAACTAAACTTCAAATTTAAAACCTAATCATTGCTTAAAAATATATCATTTAATAATATCACATTGAATTTTAAAACTTGATCTTTGCTAAAATATATCATCTAACCAATAATCCACTTTCACACAAATTTGAAATAAAAAATATTTAAAAAAACATCATAAGGAAAGAGAATAAACACATCCAATATAATATTTAAAAAAAAAAGTTGATATAGTTCAAATAAATTAATTTTATGTGAAATAATATATTTTGATTAAATATAAAAAAATGTTGAATAATGAATCAATTCATTGTTAAATATTAATCATGTCATTATTATAGATAATATTTCACTTTGATTAAAAAAAAAAATATTCAGAAGGATTGAAAATAGAGAATTCCGATATTCCACCTTAGTGTCTGAATTTGGTCTATATTAAAGAGGATCCATCATTATCAAAAGTAAATTTTCCCTCCATGTAAATTTTTCAACAAAGATGGTAAACATATTCACTTTAACAATAAATTCAAGCTATTTATTTCTCTTATGTTATAAAATCAACGTTTTAAATACGCAATTTTAATTATTTATAATTAAACTTGAAAAAAATGATGATGATGATGATGATGATGATGATGATGATGATGATGATGATGATGACGACGACGACGACGACGACGACGACGACGACAACGACGATGATGATGGTGGTTGTGGTGGTGGTGGTTAACGTCCATTGAGACCAATTTTTGGTCTATAGGACCTAAAGAAAAGAGTTATTTAATTTGATTTAAGATTTTATTCCTATGCTCAAAAAATTTGGATAGAAGCCTCCCGAGCTCACTATAATTTTGACATCTTAAAAGGCTAGGAAGGTCAGTATTGCAACAAAGATTATAAAATTCAGCTCTAATGTGGTTGTACTCGGGGAACTCTAAGAGGAAGTGATTTTCATCCTCGATCTTCATATTCTCACAGAGATGGCAGATCCTTTCCATCCATGGTGTTTTAGGAACTGTCCAATGACCTCTTTCAATATGGAGCTCATGAGAGTTCATTCTAATCTTGGCTATATTAATTTTCTTCTTTGATCTAGTTAAAATAGAGAGATACTTTTGATCTTCTAATGTGGGGTTGATGACCCCCTTATAATACCTTAATTTTCTTTTAGCTGCTAGATGTTTCTCGCACCACATTTTTCTTTGAACTTAGAAGTAACAATTTTTTTAATGTTATTGATGTTTTGCAATGCAACATTCTCGTCGATCTCCCAATGGTTTAACTAGGCCCTGGTGTCTTTACACCAACCTCGTTTAAGCCTTAGGTGATTTTGGCTAGAATTTAAAGGTAGCTTAGGAAGTCTATGGTCTCCTATGCTATTGAGCTTGTGCTTGTACAACAGAAGCCTAGTCATAGCTAGGTTCTCAATAGGGGAAAGACCCGCTTCTATAAAAAGAATATGATAGGGTGTATTGCTTTTAATTTTAAGGTTATACATTATAAAACGCTTCTGGATTTGCTCAATTTTTCTCCAGGATTCTCTAGAGATGCTGCAACCCCAAACCTCGCATCCATATAAGATAACAAAAGTGACTAAAATACCAAATTTTAAAAATTTATAAAATACCAAATTTTAGAAACAAGAATTAAAATAAAAATAATAAATATGAATATATTATTTTACATTTTTTTGTTATATATTTTTTAAACCAAAGTATGTAAAAGAATTTATCCAATTAATAAATATTATTAGGTTTGAAATTCGATAGAACCTAAACACCATTTAAAACAATTTGTATTCTCGTATCTTACTCCACTCTCAAACATATCATTCTTCCGATCTTCTAGGGTACAAGAAAGGGTCGAGTATTTTCCTGTAGCATTGTTATCATTCTTGTCCCTCGTACATATACCCGATGAGCAAGAGCTTGTTAGTAGTTAGGATTACATAAAGGTCAATTTTCCATGGTACTTCTTTGAATTCATATGGATGTATTCTTCTATTGCTTCTACTTTCCTGTTTTGAATCTCTCTTTTTTAGATGTAGTATACATCGGTGATTAATAACTAACACCTTTCCTGTTTTGAATCTCTCTTTTTTAGATGTAGTATACATCGGTGATTAATAACTAACACCTTATGGCTTACGACTGTATGCAGGCTACCAGTCATGGCGTGTATTTTATTAATATGGCTTGTCAAGAACGTAATCTGAAGAGAGTTTGCATTCCCATAAAATGTTTTCATGGAGTTTCAACCACATCACGGACTTTTATTGGCTACCATCTGCCCGGCCATGGCCATTTGTCATATAGAGATTTGGTATCATCAGCTAGATCCTCAAACGTTAGTTGTCCTATTGGATAATGACAAGGTCATTGAATTTGATTTCAATGATTCCATGTTGAATGTGCGTCGAGTATATAGTCTAATATTTTATTTTTAAAAATGGGAAAACACAATATTTATATGTAATATGTTTGTTTTTCACAATTTTAATTTATTATTAGATGGATGTGAGAGGTTTAGTTTTCATAGAATATGCTGGAATATTCATAATAGTAAACATTTATCTTCAAATTAGTTATGTTTTTTTAATTAATTTACTTTAAATTAATTAACTAAAAAAAATGTCATATCAACACATATCATATGGGGGACATGTGGTATTGATAATCCATGGAATTGGCTCATTTTATTGGAAGAAGATTTATTTACAAGTTATATTGGAGGTAATGCTTGCATATGTCATTGTCAGTTTAGAGGTATCAATCTAGAAGTAGTTGTTTTCTATGTGTGAGTTGTATTGGCTATCTAGATTCACTTTTTTAGGATCTAGATTAGTCGAAATTTTTGATACATATCCTATATATTTAACAAATGTGATCAATAAAATAAAGAAGTTCGATTTGTGTATGACATTGGTCTCTATCTCAATTTCTAACATGGTATCAAAGCTTGTTCTCGCTTATCACTTAATTCCCTTATGGGAAGGTCAACAATATGTAAAAGTTGTGAGAGAGAGTCACACATACATATATAGATAATATAATGTTTATATATATATATATATATAATAAAGTGTTTGATCTATTGTTTGTGTGAGTATTAAGGTGAATAATTTTTATTTTTTTTTTATGGTACTTTGAGCTACAGAGGTTACCAATTTGATTAAAAAAAAAAAAAAAACACTTCCTTGCAAGAAAACAGTTGTCATTTTCAATGCCATTGGATCGGTGTTAACACAGAAACAAAGAGAATCGTTTCTCCTTCCAATTGCGCCAATTTCGACACTTTATTTTAAGATAACGATGTTCAAACAATTGAATTCGATTTCCATTTAGCCCTTTGTGTAATTCAATCTTACTCTTCCCTTCAATGACTTAATTCAAGGAAGATCGAGCTCTTCTAATACACTCTTCAAATTTTTCCAATGACGTGTTGCCTGCATGGAAGGATTCTCGATCGTTGAGTTACGCCACTGTCATCCTGCTGAGGTGGACAAATCCGTGAAATCATATCGGCATGTCAAATAGATGGACTTGTCTAGGAAGAAAAGATGCCATGATCATGAGGCTGAAGCCAGCCTGCACACACGATTCTTCCATGGATTTCGATGTGATTCAACAAAAGCAAGTTTTAATCAAAGGTTATTTGTGGGGTCATGTCCTCCAATTTTCAAGTTTGAAGCCGCATGGAGAATTTCACAAAATAGTTGTCTCCCAAATACAAATACATGAACAACATCGCATTAGTGAGTAGCAAAGCGCTTAAAAGTCTACGTGCAAAGCGTTGCCACATGGGAAGTAATGTAGTGGAGTCGTGTGGATTCCACTGTATCTTCTAAGATATGTGTTTTTCAGGAGCCCGTGTGCATTGTTGGTGAAAATTTTCCGATGAGCTCAACCAAATTAAGAGTGATTCATGAATTCTTTTGTACTTCATCTATGTTTGAATAAGTATTGGAAACTCTTTATGTGTGTTTCTATTCATAAAAATCAAATGTCGAACCACAAAGAACAAACCAACTATTCAAGAAACTAAAGTGACTAGTTATGTTTAGGGAGTATCACTGTAGGTTATTTAATGCAATGTCAAGTTGTAGAATTATTTGTTGAAGACATTTTGTACTTAGAATGTTATCCTAGATAATTGATGAAGGTTGTGGAGGATTGTCTATTCAACAGATGGTGGCAGTTCCATAGGATGATTTAGTATCAAGGCTAACCCATTGCACTCCATGAGGTTGAGAAACGTCAATTCTGCAAGGTACATCAACGATAAACTGAAGCGGTTCTGTCTTAAATGGATCAAGTGGGAACCATGAAAGTGTGGTGAAGAAATGTGTGGAAACTGTGAGATTTCAGAGTACCAGTGGAAATCAAAGTGGATATGAGTGTTAATGATGACCATATCAGACAAATATAGATATTTATTTATTTTTGTAATGTGTGCTTTTCACATTTCTTACATGTAAGCATTAATGGAGGTTATTGGAGGTAATGATTCCATGTGTCATTGTGAGTTTCAATGTGTCAATCTAGAAGTAGTCATTTTCCTATGTGTGAGTTGTATTAGCTATCTAAATCCACTTTCTTAGGATCGAGATTATTCAAAGTTTGTGATCCATATCCTATATTTGTAACAACTCATATCAATAAAGTAAGGAAGTGTGATTTGTGTGTGACGTTGCTCTCTATCTCAATTTCTAACAAGTTAATAATTTCCGTGGTAAAGTAGAGGTGAATCTATGGGAAAAAAGAGTGGTGAATCTCATGGTTAAGAATAATAGTGCATGTTTAACTCACATATTAATATATTCTAATAAGAATAATAATAATAGTAATAGTAATAAATTTATAATTTAGTTATTTTTTATAATTTTTTTGATATGGGTAATGTGAGATGATTAATGGGGTGAGTGTTTTGATGTTTATCACAGATTTATGTATATTAGCATTTAAAAACCATTTAATTAATTTGCTCGCACTACTAATATGTGATATTGAAATATTTTTATTGAAATTTTAGGTTTATTTGTTATTTTATAATAACTCATTAATTTCTATTAAATAAATTTAGATTTTATGTGAATGATATGTGATATTGAAATATTTTCATTGAGATTTTAGGTTTAATTGTTATTTTATAATAACTCATTAATTTCTATTAAATAAATTTAGATTTTATGTAAATGATTAATCGAAATTCTTTAAAAAAAATTCAATTTTTAAGTTATATATATATATATATATATATATATAACGAAATTTATTAATTAATTGGAATTTTTGATAGTATTGATTATTATAATTTATAATTTCCGCTATTAAGTTTTAATATTTTAAAGAATGATAAGAAAAATATAAAATGATTTTTTAAATTTATAATTTCAAAATTAAAGGTAATGTATTTTATCCTTTTGTGTTTATAACAATTATTATTTTGTTCCGTGACGACATGATTATGTTAATATACTTTTAGGAGGAAGATAAACACATTTTCTTATTTTTATTTTGTTATATTTTTTTATTAATTGAAAAAATATGTACATTGCATACATAAAGATAACACTTTAAGAGTGCCTTGGCATGTGTGGAAACTAGACTAAAGCCATAACATGAGGTTCAAAATATGTTTATAAATTTTGTTTGGTCATGTAAAATATTTCTAGTAAGACTATTACAAAAAATGGGCATTCTAGCCATAGATATAAATATTACATAGAGAAAAAAACACATTACACTAAATTGAAATGAAAACTATTACTGAAAATGTAATTAGTAAGAACATTTATGCTAGGCTCCTAGTGTTAGAGAATTTGGATTGACTGGTTGAGGCAGGTGACACCAGAGGAAAAATTCCATTCAGTGCATGCACTCATCGATGATCTGGCAGAGTGAGTGTAATTTCTCCATGCAAAGGAGTTCTCCCAACTCTCATTACACTTGAATAACACTTTTCTGAGTAATTCAGTAAGGTTCCAATATACATCAATTGTAAGGAGATACTAATTGTGGCAACCTCTATCCATCCTGAGGTTAGGAAGTGAATTGGAGATTGAAACCTTGACTTCTTCATATAAGAAATTTCCTCATTCCTTGGTCACTTCTTATTCAATATCCTCAATTTAATGTTTCAGCACTAAAGGGGTTTGTGCTCAATACTTATTGGCTAAATAACGTGCTCTGGCTCAAGGTTGAGTATTGTTGAATCTAGCTTGACCCCATATGCTCCTCCTTGAGTGAGATCTATAGTGGGGAATGAGGACCAAATAGGGACATTTATAAGGTAAAGGAAAAAGAAGGATAGTTCAACCAAGAGAGGCTTGGAGGAATGGTGGACCAAAAGGAAGAATAAATGTTGTAGGAGACTCTCAAAGAATAACAGAGAAAAGAACTCAAGTACCTAGGAAGAATAGGGAAGGTGGGGATAAATCCAAGAAATGTCAGGCTTAAAATATTTTTGGCCAAATAAAGGAAGAAATTGGGAGGAGGGTGTTATCCATGATAACACTTAAGTTTTTCTTTGAGTTAAATTGGTTGGGTTAGTTAGGGTTTTAAGTTTTTCTTCAAAATAATCACATCTACAAATGTTATTTCTTTCATAAAATTAGTTTGTGGGGTCATTATGAACTTTAGTAGGGTGTGAACATAAAGTGAAAATAAAAAAATCCATGTGTATTAGGCTCATTTGGTCATGATTAGCAATTTTATAGTTCAACACACTTTCATAGCAACTCCAGTTATAAAAATAGCATATTTTCTACGAAAGTTCTTGAAACTTATCATGTAGAAGAATACAAGTAAAAATATCAGCTTGAGGATTTATAATGGCATCAATTTAGCTTAAATACATAATTGAAGACCTCAAAACTTGCAGAGAAATCAGAAAGGTAGTGAAGGGGTGTTTTTTGCAATTTTTTACCAAACTTACTACAATGTTTTGCTACGAAATTGTTGTAGCATATCGTTGATAAAAATGTTAGTGAAATTTTGAGATAAGGGAGTGGTAAAAGCATGTTCTTAGCTTAAAAAAACTCATGAAGACCCTAGAAATCTCAGAAATATCAGATAACTTGCAGAAAGGTGTTTCTTTGCATTTTCTACTGATTTTTGCTACGAAAGTTATGGAAATGATTCTTTTAGTACTCAACTTCAAGCTCCCTTTCTGACCAAATGGGAATGAATTTTGGAAATATGAAAGAGGTTTTTCTTCAGAAAGAGATCATATACAAAATATTATCTCATTCATAGATATTAGGGTTTGGAAAATACACACTTATGTTTGAGGCCTATTTTACAGAATTTTTGCTAGCTAGATTTGTTGCAGAAATTTGAAATTCGATTTGGTGGAGGTCGAGCTCAGCAGGTCAACAAGTCACATCAACCATCCATCACATCAGTAGTTAGTTATGTTCGATAAGGGCCAGTAGCAGAATTTTTGAGTTATTTAATGATTTAAGAGTCATTTTTGTGTACAAAATATGAAAAATAAAAAATAAACCTAAAAAGTATCTATGTTTTGTAATTCAACTAAAAATAGGTCTCCTAGCTAAAGCATCGACTCTAGCCCAAATGGGAGAGGATTCTATAAGTGGCCTCACTCTATAAAGGAAGGACATTTTCACTTTGAAGGGTTTGTTGATGAATAACGAAAAATACACTTTTGTAATATTTTCTTCATGAGCTAATATATTGTTTACAATAGATTGTTTTCAAACCTGAGATTCTCCTTGGCTTATGTGTTTTTCATCTCCTTATTTTGTATATTTTTATCGTCTTCATGGAAATATTATTACTTGGAATTCATGAGTAAATGCTCCAACTTCCTTCATTTTTTGTTTTCTGTTGTAAGAGTTAATTTTTAAGCCTATTTTCCTCAGCGTCGATGAATATAGTTGGTGTGTAATTGAATTTCCTTAGTTGACTCGATGGCTAATGGTAGTTGTCATTACACTCTTATACCTACAAAAAAGCACATGAAGTATAAAAAAACTTAGCCATCTGAAATTTTAATTTCATCTTTAATATTCCATTGCTTTCCTTGAGAGAGCCCTATCACACAAGAAGGGGTAACCTCCAATAAAAATTTGGTTGATATAGTTATTCTTGGTTGGGGGTTGACAAAACCGAAATTATTCAAGCCAAGTGATAAAAGTTTGGTTCGTCTATCGAGAGTCAAGAAGCTCCATTTCCTAGATTTTCTTTGATTCTCTTCATGCTAATTCTAGAGCGTAACAGGAAATCTAAGTTTTATTTTGAAGGTTGTGATATTACCCTGGTGAATCCAATCTCAAAATATACAAAAGATCAAAGCTTCATGGTGACTCCACTTCCTGAAGATCAGTAGCTTGAAGAAGTTCGAAGATGAGTTCTACTGTGAGAATAAATTGCAGGTATGCTCCTATGGATTTGTCTCTCATCTATGGTTGTCCAAATATTATGCCTTGTGTTGTGTTAAGGTCCCGTGATTTGTCAGATTGGTAAACCAAATGAGAGGGTAACATGAGATCAATCTTTGGAGTCCTAGGACCTAGCCTTCCTGGACTCAGAGAGGGCTCTCTCTATTATGCGAAGGATGTGAACTTGTTCGCTTTAAGTGTTTGATTTTAGGATAGTTGTTAAATGCAGGGTTTGTTGTTTTTTTTGGTTGGGGTATGATGATGCATAGGATAGGTCGAGTGAGAGGTTATCAAATAAATTGGGCTATGGAGTCTATGAATTAATTGATATTTTGATAATGAATCTGGGTACATCATAGGGGAAATCTATTGTAGTTAATGGATCCTTAAGGTTTATGTATGAGGTGAAATGGACATTAAGTTTGGGAACCAAGGTAGGGAAAAGGGCAGTTAAGAATCCTTTGTCAAATAACTATGAACAGAGAGATCTTGAATAGTGATAAGTAAAATATACTAGTCATGAGGTAGGGCACACAATTTACTCAATAACAATACTTTTAAACAAACACACATTCAAGATATACAATCCAGTGGAGAAAATGAAGTAAGACAACTTATCTAACTTCAATGATTCTACTTTCAAGATTTGAAAACATATAAGATACAAATAGCATTAATAAGTTAAGAGGGAATGCCTAAAAATAATTCATTAAACTACAAAGAACTTTGAGGAAAACTGATAAGCATATACAAAGGGCAAGATCGAAACAAGACCTTTTTGGTTTAACCTAATCAATCAATACATCAAAGAGAGATTTCAAGACAGAGTTTAGATAACATAAAACACGAAGAGATTACCATGAATGATGTTTGTAAAGTAGCATATTAATCCAATAATGAAATAGACAAGCTTAGGTGGGCCTAAGGACTAACTAACAATTCCTTAAACTAACCCAACAGAAGAAAAAATGAAGATAATAGCAAACAGGAGGACTAAGGTGCCTCTAACAAAATTTCTCATCCTATACTCTTCTGAGCTACTGCAATATAGAAATATGAACATATGAAAAACAAGAAAAACATGAAAAAATAAGAGATACTTCACCATTAAATAAACTCAGGAATCCTGCGAGCAAGCCATCAACATTATCAACCAAGGAAAATCATCCACAATCTCCACAACACTAGATTGTTCATCAACTTCAGAAAACCATGTATTGCTCTTAAATGCATCAAAAGCCCAACTATTACAATGAGTCCTCATGCATTATATAACAAGCAAGGAAAATGAAAGCCTAATAGAGCATCTAGAAGCCTATTGGCTAACAAGAAATATCCTAACTTGTCCTTGAGGCCTTGCAAGGCCCAAGGGACAAAATTATCTAACAAATATCTTTTCCGGCCATATATAGCAATTAAATTGACCTTTAGGCCCTCACAAGAATATAATAACTTGCTAAACGCACATTCTACTTTGTTAACCACAAAAGTGCAACACACTGTGTCAGAATTTGAATTTATGCCAGGAGTGCAGCACAGAGACAGGAAAAATAGGCCTTCTTGTAGCAGTGTTTTGGAGACCTTCCCGTTGTCGGAAAAGACTCCGTGATGGCTCACTGGAAATCCCTTCAAGCCTAATTTCCATAGATACCTTTATTTCTTCAATCTGACCTTTTCAGCCTATCCAAAAAGTGAAAATTCCAATATTTCCATCAGCGCAGCACATGATCAGAAAAGTGGGCAGAATAGTGAAAAAATGAGTGTTTTTGACCCTTTTGGGGGACCAACACAACTCCAATTGAGCTGAAAATTGGTGTGAATGCTCCTCTCATGATGAGGAATTCGCAAATGTAAGCCTCGCCTCTTGAATATGCACTAGGAAAAAGCGCAGAACAGGGTGTGCTGCGCTCCTAGCCTCAAAATTTGCAAAAAACAAAAACTTGTCCAATTTCTCCCAAATTTGGTAGATGAGTGCCTCATGGGTCCTGGGAGACCTGTAGAGATGCTTGGACCAAAATATAAAGGCTAGCGTGGTAATTTTCCTTCTTTAGCGCTTGGACCTCATTTTGGGCAATTTTGAGTTTTTTCCTTTCAATTTGGTTTCTTCGTGCATAGTGCTTAGCCATTCTCCTCTGCAAGTCCAAGTTTTTGTTGGCATTCTACAGCTTGGCTTCATGGTGTATTTTATCCCTTTCAAGCCATCATTCCCTACCATGTTCAATTTCCATGGCAAGGAGTTCAGTGAGGGGGAATTTTTTTGCTTGGGATGATTCTTCTTCTCTCTGCGTTTCCAATGCTTTCCTAAGACCCATAGTCCTAGGTCTCCTTTTACTTTGACACTCTTCATCACTACTATCCTCATAAGTGTGCATAAACTCCTATAACTTTACTTATGACCTTTGAGCCTCTTTCCTATACTTGAGTGCTCTTGCTTCACAGATGGCTTGTTGGCCACTAACCTGTTTACTTTGCATCTGATGGAAGTAAATGACATCTTTTTCTCTCTATAATTCAAATTCAAAGTCCCTAATCTGTGCATTCCTCTCTTGTATAAGGGAGTTTGTAATTCTTGTTTCATTTTCGTCATCACTGTCTATGTGAATGATTTCAAACTCTCTTTCCTCTTCATGATTTTCTACTTCCTCCTCCATCTTTTGCATACCTTTATCAATATTTTTAGTTGAGGATGATGGCATGGCCCCTTGCTCTTTGGTGGCAGCAAACACATGCCTCTCTCCTCTTTGATAGGTAAGGGGGAAAGGTGAAACCAGTTTCACTTGAAAACCTTGATCATTAGTGACCTTAGGACTACTTTTCTCCTCATGGATGATCTCTATATGTGCATCTTCTTCATATTGCCCTTGAATGCCTTCCTGAAAGGTATTTTCACTATCTCTTATGCTAGCATCACTACCAATATCCTTAGGACTATCATCCTTTGTTTTTGCAATGCTAGAAGTGTCTTCATCATTGCTTGGTACATCTTCACTTCATGACTGTCCTCTTCTTCATCATTGGACCCACTGTGTTTATTGTCAAACTTAGCCTTTGTATCACTGTTTGCACTTTCTGTGGGATCACTGCCATAGGAAGTATAATTAGTCCCTCTTTTACTTTGATGGTCACTTTCTTCCTCATTAGGTGAGCTTTCTTCACTACTCTTCCCACTGTATTTTTTGTCTTGCCTATGGTCTTCATCGTCAAACTCAACCTCTGTTTCATAACTTGCATCATTTTCATTTTTGCTATGCTCACTGCCCTTGTCTTCAGAATTTGTCCCTTCCCCATCAATATACTATCCTCTTAGCAGGTTTCTTCTACACTGACTGGTTCATTACCCTCATTATTGGGCTCATTGTCGTAATTATTTGGACCACTGTAGTTGGTTTCAAACTCTATCTCTTGGCTGCTTTTTCCATCTTTTCCACTGTCTTCTTTGTCCTCTTCACTTCTTTCATATGCCTCCTCTCCATTGTCCTTTGTATTTTCAGTGTTATCTTCTTCATTTTTTATTTCATCTTCTTGACTGTCATTAGGCTCACTATTTTGGCCTATTTTCTCATCATTAGGCTCACTTCTTTCATCTCTGATTTCTTCTTCATCAACAATTTCTTCTTTTTCATTGCCTTTATCACTTTATTCTTCCTCTCCTTCACTGCTTTCTTCACTTTCATTTTCCTCTCCTTCACTGCTTTATTCATTTTCATCTTCCTCTCTTTCAGTGTTTTCTTCGTTTTCATCTTCCTCTCCTTCACTGTTTTCTTCATGTTTTGATTTTTTAGGAGACGGTGAAAGAGGGAGGTTTGTTTGGGGAGATGATTCATGTGAAGAGGATGAATCATGGTTAGTGGAGGGTGATAGAGGTGTGTGAGGAGGAAGTTGAGATGATGATGGCAAACTTTGCAGAGGGAGAGGCTGTGGAGTTTTGAAATCATCATGGGTGATGAAAACCTCCCATGGGATGCCTTTTTGTTCTAGTTGGTGTGAGACAATCATTTTGATGAGGGAATGACGAAAAAGGCTTGACATTTTTTGGGATGGAGGCCTCTTTTGCATGATGGAAGACATTTTATCAATACTTTTTCAAAGGTAGTAGGGAAAATGTAGCAGCTTGGTTTTGGTGAAATGCATCAGAAGTGCTATGTGGTAGGAATAGACTCTGGAGAACCTACCCTCACAGGTGAAGTATTTCATAATGATCTTCATTAGGAGAGCATATATGTCCAGTAAATGAGAAAAGGGGAACATGATTTTGCAACCAGCTTGACAACTTGGTTTCAAGAATGGGTGATAGTGGCTTTGGTCCAGATACACTTGTTTGAACCACCTTTCTCCCATTAAAGGTATTCCAGTGGCCATAGAGATGGCATTGGTGGTCAGCTCCAACTTCACCCCACCTATGCATTCTTGGTGTTTATGAAGGTCTAGGGCAAAGAGCTTGGTCAACTGAGGGTGACTCTGGATCTTATGTACTCTCTCACAAAACTCATAGCATCCTACTTCTTGAAAACAAGAAACTATAGTAGGAGAGGCTATCAGTTCTTCAGTGTTTATAGGCTCAAACCTACTTGGGTTCCCACCCTTCCTCTGCTGCTCTTTAGGCCTTTGGTTTGTCTCACCACTGTCAACATTTTATTATTCAGACATTTTGTCCTTCACCATTGTCTCAAGACTTTTAAGAAGAATTGATACTGCTTCTGGAATGATGTGAAAAGGGTGGATAAGATTGTGAGGTTGCAATGATGTCAAGGTTCAGCAGTGTAGAGACCAAGTATTTTATTTAGGGTTTTACTTCCTTCTCTAAGTTCAACCTTAAATTTTCTTTATAATACTATGTTTAGAAAAATAGGAACATGTGGGAAAAGCTCAAATACCTCTCAAAATATCTCCACAACTGAAAAAATTGGCTCAAAACATATTGTGGGCAAGTCGGGCGCTTTTTGCTCGAGTAGTCGGGCACCTCCTGAATGGACAGGGGCACAACATGTCACCTCCTGCATGCATCCCTGTGCCCCTGGGCGGTCCTGAATGCACTGTTGTGTGTGCTAAGGCAGTCCTGAACATGACAGGTCACTTGCTACACGCTGGTTGGGTGCCTCCTGCACATAGTTGGGTAAGTGCTGAACGGGTAGTCAAGTGGCAGGTCACCTACTGCACGTAGCAGTGTGCCCTTAAGCAGTCCTGAACACACGGTCATGCGCTCTGGGTGGCCCTGAACACGTTGTTGTGTGTGCCTGGGCGGCCCTAAATTCCCTGTCATGTGTACCTGGGAGGCCTTGAACATCCAGGAGCACAACGTGGGTCAGTTGGGTGCCTCCTAAACGCACTGTCTGGTGCCCTGGATAGAGGCTACACACATCTGTTTCTACAAGCGTGCAACGCCTTTGTACAGGAGCGAAGCACCCTTCGAAGAAATGTATGGGAAGTCTTTCACAAGAGCACAACACAATGTCAGAAGAGCGCAACGCCCGAAATTTCTGCCTGAAACTCTATTAGGAATTTTGAAAAACTTGAAAACCCTCAACTTCTTTGCAAATAACCAAATGGTGAATGGGAGATGTTTCTTGAGTTGTTTTTATACCTCTTGAAAAAGTTAAAGATAAAAACCCACTTCACTAAAGTTTATTTTTGTTTCTCCCCTTTCCTAATATGCTTATTTTCCTTTTGCAGGTAGTTTCATAGAAGTAGTGTTTTTTGGTCCTCTCATTTCTTTTGGAGTTTGGCACCTTTTAAAAAAACCCTTGGAAAACTGGTGATTTTTCTTGGTTTCTCCATTTTTACATATTGAACCTATGCATCTCTATCCTTTTTTGCCTTCTGCATGGATACTTGACTGTGAATGATAGTTTGGCCTCCTTTACACTAATACCTTTTCAATATTTCCCTTTGGTGTAGAAAAATAATGTTGTCTTAATAGACTTTAAAAATTATTCCCTCACATCATCTTCTAATATTTGCCTATAGTCACCAAGGAGGCTTTTCACTCCTTTTTTTTGTTTATTGAACCTTTGATTTGTGCACACTTGTGTTCATGTGCCACTGTCTTCAGGATCTTATGCACGGTCTCTTTGCCGGGCATCACTTTACAAACAAATTTTCATGAAACCATGATCCTCTTTGTGAACATAGGCCTCTGCTTTTCTCTTTTTGTGGATGCCCTTGGAGGGGTTTTTGGGCTTCTTCCCCTATCTTTTTTCTGCTGATAACTATTATAGAGCATTCCTGCAGAAATGCTTTGTCATAGGTGGACGGTTCTTTTGTAAGCTTTGATTCTTGATTAAGGAGATACCTTTGGAGGCCTTTGATGTCTTTGGACAATGACAAGTTCACCCTTGTTTTCACTTGACTTCACCTTTGAATATCTGTAGAAACAGTAAATTTAGAAACTATGACAATGCATAACCTAAGAGACCCTATATGACTTATTGGGATGTCCTTTGGAAGAGGTTTTTGACTGAAAAGTTTGAATCGGGGTTTGGAGGTGAAGACAGGGTTTTGACACACTTTTATGCATTTCCATCCTAGACAACTAAAAACTTTGATTTATCTAAAGAGCTTAGAAATGGAGTTTAAAATCGCCAATGCTTGAGGCACTTGGTGAGTAGGGGAAAAGTTTGGGTTACTTGGCAAACCAAGGTGTGATAATAGAAGGCTTAGGTAAACAGAAACAGAGTGTTAAAGGCAGAGGTGGCAAACATAATGAGAGTGAGGCACATCAGTCCATGATTTGGTCTTCGGGGAGTGATAGGATGGCCATGCCTTGACAGAGTAGCAGGATAGTGAAATGTTTATCCTAAGGATAATGAAGGTAGTGAGATTTCTAGAACTCACAAGACTTCTAAGAATTTTGTTTCTAGAAATCTTGGATAAGCATTTATTCATCTAAATGGGTAAAAATTACTAATGACTAAGAGTGGCTCCACTTGGGGAGGGCAGCTTTTTTTAAGGAGGTGTCCATAATTTCAGATCTTTTGGTTTATGAAGACCAGTGCCTCATCCATTGGGTGGATTTTCTTCTTTTATTTTGCTGCTGCTTCCATGAAGTAGTGATTTTGATAATCTAAGAGCATGATTAGCTCAACTTCATCTCTACTTACCCAACCTACTTTCCTAACATTTTCTCTTCCTTGGGTGCATTCGAACTGACAGACCCATTGACATATTTTCTTTTGAAAGAAAATAAATAAACTATCTACTTCTACACTTATTTCTTCCAAGAGTTCAGATTATGATAGTGAACTCTTCTTATTCTCTGCCTAGTGTATTTGACTATCAAGATTAAGCAGTATGACAGACTTCATTAGCTAAGCTATTGACAAAAATTCAAAGCATGAATTGAACCAGGATTAGGAAATCTGATTCATCACGAGTCGTGGCATCAAGACAAACTGCACACAAACTTTATTTTCATAAGAAAAAAAAACTAAAAGGCATGAGGGCTATGTTTCATCATTTGGTAAGCATCCCTATTGTTCTTTTCATTCAGTTTTAAGCATGTGGAACCAGTATCTTTCATTCCTAATCTATTTTCTTCGACAAGTCAGGCTTCAATGATTTGACCAGCATTCTTTCGCTAACTTATCAACAATAAATTTAAAACATGTTCATCCATGACTAGGATAGATGACTGAACAAGACATTCTTTTCGTACTAGTAGTGGCATTTAGGCTTGCACACTTTCAGAACTACTATTTTTTGGGTATGGGGCTATACTTTGTTTTTAATCTTCCCTATTTTCTATTGTTTTCTATGTTTTTGTATTTTTCTCTTTCAAGCCCTTTCTTCACACAATGGTATGTAGAATGAGTGAAAATTTAAAACTAAGGATCTAGACAAAAGTAGTGTTTTAGTGTCCTACCATTGACAGGACCTCCAAATGCTTCAGTTCCATCCAGCTCTTGTAAAATGAAGGCATTGTTTCCTCTATGTGAACTGATAATGAATGGCCCTTTCCACAAGTTTTCAAACTTACCATGCTTACCTTTGTCTTCTCTCCTTGAGTCCCATTTTAGCACTTTATCTCCAATCTGAAAATCATCCTCCTTGGTTCTCCTGTCAAATATTTTCTTCATTCTTTGTTGTACTACATAAGTCCTTCTGTAAACCTCCTCACTTGTTTTTTGTAAATGGATAGTTTGGTTCAGCCTCCTTTGCATGTCATTCTCGTCTAATTTCACGTCGTGTAACAGTTTCATTACCGGAACTCCCAAATATGCTGGGAAAATGGCATCCATGCCATACACTAGTTGAAAGGGAGACATACCAATTGATTTCTTGGTGTTTATTTTATCAGCCCATAGTGCATGTATTATTTTTCCATGCCATGCTTGTTGATTCTATTCCGGGAGCTTCTTAATGATATTGACCAAAATTTTATTAGAAGACTCAGCTAGCCCATTACCTTGAGGGTAATAACCTGTGGAATGTCCCAAGGTGATGTGATATTTATAAAAAAAGTCTACCATTATTTTTGATGCAAAGGCAACAACATTATCTGTGATGATATTTTTGGGGAAACCAAAACTAGACAAGATATTGGTCTCAAGAAATTTGATAACGACTGAATCAGTGGCGTTCCTATATGAGATGGCTTCTATCCACTTGGTGAAGTAATCATTGGCAGTAAGTATCCACTTTTGTTGTGAAGATGAAGTAGGGTGGATCTCTCTGATGAAGTCTAAACCCCATTGCTGAAAAGGGGTTTCAACAATGATAGGATGCAAAGGTAAAGGTAAGAGTTTTCTCTTGCCATCGAAAATATGGTATTTATGGCAAGTCATGACTAGTTTTTGGGTGTTGGGGAAAAGGGTGGGCCAATAGTAGCCAGCTCTAAGAATTTTCTTAACTGTGGTTTTCCAGTAAAGATGGCCCCCACGTTCACCTTCATGCAGTTCATGCATGATTTTTCCTGCATCATCCTCAAGAAAACACTTAAGAAATATACCAATAGGATTCTTCGAATATAAAACTCCATCTAAAATGGAAAAATTCAAAGATTTTTGTTTCAATAATCTTGTTTTTTTCTTTGATAAGGTTGGAGGAGCATTAAGATAAAATAGTACATAAATAATATTGGCATACCAAGATGAATTCAAAAAATTTTATTCAACATGAGGGGCTATGCATTCTTCTTGTTCTTCTAAAGTATCAACAAAATTCATATCCAATGCTTGGAGATTTGTTTCAGCCATAATTTTTGCATGCCCTTGTCCTTTAACTAATTTAGTGGGTCTGATTGCTAAGTCATATTCTAAAATAATAGCAATCCACTTTCCTCTTTTACCATCTGGGTCCTAATTTAAAATGTCTTTGACAACAGTGTGAGGAACAAAAGCTATGACATGAGATTGTAAGATATAAACTCTAAAATCTTTTAATTCTTTAATCAATGCAAACACTTGATTTTCCATGATGTTGTACTTTTGGGGAGCATATCTAAGGGCTTTGTTGAACAAGGCTATGGGTTGTTCTTGTCGCATTGCATTTTTTTGTAACAACAATGCAGCCATAGTGTGTTCAAATGCAAACGAGAAAATATAGGTGAAATAAGGACTTAGTATAACTGGTGTTTGAGTGAGTGCTTGCTTTCCCAGTTCAAAGGATTGTTTGGCCTCCGAAGTCCACTTAACTCCTACCTCCTTTTTTATCATGTTTGTAATATTTCTCAAGAGTTCAACAAGGTTGGGGATGAATATTCTTAAGAAGTTGATTTTCCCAATAAAGGATTGCAACTCCTTAATGTTTCTAGGATGGATGATTTGCAATATGCCTTCAATCCTTTTGGGGTTTATTTTGATTCCTTCTTCAGAGATGATGTGGCCTAGGAGTTTTCCTTCCTCGAGACCAAACAATGTTTTCTTGGGATTCAAGGACATGACATATTTCCTACATTTTTCAAAAAATTTTCTTAAGTAGACTAAGTTCTCTTCATCGTCTTAGAGTACAAAGTGATGTCATCGAGGTAAATGACTATGAAGTAGCCTATGTCTTCTGAAAAGGCTATGTCCATGGCCCTTTGGAAAGTGGCCCCCGCATTCATCAACCTAAATGGAATTTTAACATACATGAATGTACCCCAAGGTGTGGTGAAGGTAGTTTTGTGTTGAACACTTGAGAATACTAGCACTTGGTTGTAATCGGAAAGACCATCAAGGAGTGAGATTCTCTTAGAGCCAACTACCTTTTGAAGTATGCGTTCCATTTTAGGCAAGGGATGGTTATCTTTCAAGGAGGACATGTTCATCTTTCAAGGGGAGGTTATCTTCCTAACTGACATAAGGCTGGAAACTCATTCAAATTATCTGAGGGGAACTATTATCCTGACATCATACATCTGTTTAATCTCTTGTTCAACTAGAGGTAGCAAGACAGGGTTTATTCTCCTTCACTTTTTCTTAAAAGATTTATGGTTTTGTTTGAGAGGGTTTTTGTCTTGAATAATTCTTGTGTCATATGATCTTAGATCTTGATACCCCAATGCAAAGACATATTTAAACTCCTTAAAAAGCTCAATATACTTATGTTTTATGTGAGGAGGAAGGGTCTTGGAAAGTTTGATCATTTTGGGTTCTTTTATACTTCCTATGTTGTACTCGTCTACATCAAACTCAGTAGATTTTATATTTGGTTTTTTAGCTACATCATTAAAGTCGAACAACTCTTCTAAGGTGCAAGGACTCTTGGTAATGTTTCATTCTTACAGTTTAAGACTTCAAGGTATCTTTGGTCTAGGTCCTCAAACATTTCAGTTCCATAAGGATGATTCATGATCTTTATCTTCAGCAGGACCATCTTCCTCATGTTCTAAGCTTGGTTTAGTCAATGTAAATCCATTCCTAGATTGCAGGAAATCATCAATTTTTTCATCACCCTCAAACACCTACCAATGGTTAATGTTGCTAGATATTGTAGGACGATGCTTGAATTTGATAGGGTATTGTTCATTTGCAAGTGGTATTTGGCAATTGCTAACAGAAAAGTCAAGCTAATTGGAGAGGCTATTTTGGGGTTTATGAATGTAAGTGAGCTCATATTTCTCGAAAGTTTTGAGGAGGTCTAGGGCTGCATCTTTTTACTCTCTTAATCTTGGGTTCTTAGCTGAGTATTCACCTTTGATCTATTTAATGACAAGTTCTGAATCTCCCTAGGCTAATATTTTCTTAGCTCCTAAGTATTCAAGCAAGTGTAAACAGAGGAGGAGAGCCTCATATTTTGCAATGTTATTAGTACATTGAAATTATAATCTGTAAGAATGACCCTCATTTGTGTTATGTATCTAGACACAAGCCCTAAACCGGCCTTACCACATGAGCCATCAAAGATCATGTTCCAAAGTGTTTCTATTTCATGTTTATCATTGAGTTGTTGTTCAGGGCTGCTAGAGTTTTGGTTATCATTTTCTTCATTTGAGGGTGAGTGTGAGTGTTCTGGAGGGCCTACTTATTTCTCAATTCCTTTTCCTTGTCCACTAACCTCATTCTTATTATACAAGATAAAATAACCCAAATATGAATGAATGGAATAAACTGGGGTGTTGTTAGGTCTATCTAGGCTACTCACCATATACTTCATGTGGGATTCTCGGTATAGTCTCCTCTTTTGATCGAAAAAAGGGATAGTAGCATATGACATATCCATTTGGAGGCTGCCCTAAAGTTTGACCCCCCATGATCTGGACAAAAGCATGCCATACTTAGGGGGAATGTGAGCAACCACTATATCCATGACTATACTTTTGGCAGGTATTTGTGCCAAAGTGATACACAGATCCTTGATTAGACCCAAACACTTTACTCTACTTGAATCAAAAGAGTATAAGTCTTTGTATGGTTTAGTTATTTCTAGGCCTAATATCTCCATAACCACCTTAGGCCTGAGGTTGTGCGAGGCACCGAAATCTATCATGGCATTGTGTATTATTTTGTCGTGTATGTTTAGGCTAACATAAAAAGGAGGGACAACTACTTGTAATTTTCCCTCAACTTCGAGACCAAACAATAGTTCCGGTTTGTCATATATCAAATTTAGTGTATCTGTATCATTTCCTCTGTTCAAAAATTTCAAAACTTGGGACTGGTACATATCCTGAGCTACTAGTTCAATGAGAGGTATGGTTATTTTGATTTTAGTGATCTCTCCTTCAAAACTGAAAGGTACTTGGGTTTTGGAAATATTTACATCAGTTTTATCAACCACAATTTTTTTTACATTTTTAATTTGTTGATTTTGATTCAGGGTTTTCGTCAACAGAGTTTCCTCACGGCCATTAGTAGAGGTACTAGGACAGTTGAGGTCGCCACTTGGTTGGCTAGTTTTTTCTTTGTTAGGATAAGTTTTCTTAGCCATGGTGTTGGTATTGTATTTTTTTCTTTTAAGAATGTTTTCAGGGGTTTTGTTAACAACAGTGTCTAAGTTGTTTTTCCTAGAGGTGTCTTGGTTTTTATTACTCCTAAGATCATATTTCCTATGGACTTCCATTATGGCATTTTCTAATCCCAATTCATGGTCTTTGGAATTTTCATAACTTGTTTCATCTTGGGTTGAGGAGAAAAAACCTTGTTCTTCTTCTGTGAGAAAAACATCACCCTTGCTATTATAGCCTACTAAGTTTAGATGATTTTCATCTGGTTGTTCAATATCTCTTTCCCCCTCATCAACATAGTTATCTTGGACGGATGGCCTGATTTTTTGATCATTTTCCCTTTGTCTGATTTGGGGTGGCTCTCTTCTAAAGTTATAATTCCAGTTTCTATTTTTGGGATTTGGTTGGTTGTCCCTAGTGGGTGTTATTTCATTTATTCTTATTCTCTCCATCATTCTTTCTATGGTTCTAAGAAGGTTTTCAATCTTGGAATCAACTAAGGAGGTTGAGGGCATAGTGTCATCTTTGTAGGTTAACCTCTTTTTTTATCTTAGCCTAGCTCTTTTTTCAATTAAGTTGGCCTCTACCCTTATAGATCCCTTTTGCATGTCTTCTAAGGTTAGGGGCTCTCTTTCTCTTAGTTGATAGGCCATGTCAAGGTCAAAACCTTCTGGGAATTTAGCTAAGGCTAGGCCTAGTGGGGGCTTCATGTTTGGTGGTAGTGCGTTGTAAACACTATTGAACCTGGTGCAATAGTATTGGACACTTTTCCCTGTGTTTCTTTTAATATTTCTGTATTCTAAGAGGATATGGAGAGGGTTTTTCTTAATCTCCCATTTTTTTTATGAAATTTTTGTGAAGGGAAGGGAGATCGTGTATGCTGTTAGGAGTTAGGATTTTCAACCATTTCTTAAATTCTCCTCCTAGGCTTTGGGAAAACATCCTCATCTTCATGGTTTCCTCTTATAATTCCATGTAGTCAAAATCATCATTCATTCTATCTACATGCTATTGGGAAGTGGTAGATTCTGCCCCTGTGAAGTGTGGATTCTTGATTGGTAATCATTTGGCAAAGGTAGTAATGGTTGTGGTAAAACCACGAGGGCATACCAAGCTGCCATGATAGGAGCTAATGGTGGATTTGCAAGCAAATAATTTTTGATATGAGATGGAGTGGTTTGCACAGTGGAGGTGTGAATGGGTGTGGTAGAAGTAGTTGGACCAGCAAACTGATTCTGAGCAGATTTGGGGTGAAAAGAGCGAAAGTGGTGGAGAAGTTGGAAATCAAGTGGTGTGGAAGGAGAATCTTCCCTGCTAGGACTCTGCTGCAAGTCTATGGGCTCAAGATCAGTTTGGTAAATTCTACTCTGTGACTTGGTTTTGAAAAGGTTTCTCATATGGTGTAAGTTAAACTGTGGATCTTGTAAGGATGTAAGATGTTTAGGTACATAACTTGATTTATGAATGGGCCTATTAATAGCTAAGTTTCCAGTTTGAGATGTTTTCCACAAAATTTTTTCTAGGTAATCAACTATAGTAGCAGGGTTTGGGTCCGGATGAGATCTGGTATTGATTCTTCACGAAGCCAGATTTCAAACTCAAAATTCAGAAAGGCTGAAATTTTTTGAACATTTTTGAAATTTGAACTATTTTTGTGTTTTCTAAACTCACATAGTGTGTGACTAGGATTCTAGAATTCACAGGGTGGATTCGGTACAATCCTATAGGATTTTAGGGATACTAGTCAAGTTAGAAGGCCTACTAGAGGCTAGTGGAGTCGCTAGGTGGATATTTTTAGTTTTTTTCAAGGTATGTGTCTATGGTCCACCACCAATACTGACAAGAATCCAATATAGGAATGTTTTGGGGTTTTCTGAGTTCTTATATGTAGCCCTAAGGTTTGTGAGAGTGTCCTACAACTGAGTCATCATTTTTTTAGGATGGTGAAACAACTAGATTCTACTCTTTGGCTATTAACTCGAGTTCTCTATGATTTGGTGAAGGTTTCTGAAGCCCTACGGGATACTTAGATTGTCACTGACAGCAGAGTTTGCATCATGATCACCAGGTGTCTTAGTAATATGGATGAAGTAGCTATAAACCATACGATACTATTTAATAAAGGGATTATGGAGTCCTAAGGGGTACTTAGATTGTAACTAACTCAGAAGGTCCCACCATGATCTCCATTATGTTAGGGTCTCGTGATTTGGTAGATTGGTAAACCAAATGACAGGGTAACATTAGACAAATATTTGGAGTCCTAGGACCTAGCCTTCCTGGACTCAGAGATGGCTCTCTCTATCATCCGAAGGATGTGAACTTGTTCACTTTAAGTGTTTTATTTTAGGCTAGTTGTTAAATGAGGTTTTGTTGTTTTTTTGTTCGGGTAAGATGATCAAGTAGGATAGGTGCAGTGAGAGGTTATCAAATCAATTGGGCTATGGAGTCTATGAAGTCATTGATATTTCTATAATGAATTGGGGTACATCACATGGAAAATCTAGTGTAGTTAATAGATATTTAAAGTTTATGTATGAGGTGAAATGGACATTAAGTTTGGGAACCAAGGTAGGGCGAAGGGCAGTTAAGAATCCTTTGTCAAATACCTATGAACAAAGAGATCTTGAATACTGATAAGAAAGATATACTAGTCATGAAGTAGGGCACACCATTTACTCAATAACAATACTTTTAAACAAATACAAATTCAATATATACAATCCAGTGGAGAAAATGAAGTAAGACAACTTATCTAAATTCGTTGATTCTACTTTCAAGATTTGAAAACATATAAGATACGAATAGCATTAATAAATGAAGAGGGAATGCCTAAACATCATTCATTAAACTACAAAAAACTTTGAGGCAAACTGATAAGCATATACAAAAGGCAAGATCAAAAAAAGACCTCTTTGGCTTAACCTAATCAATCAATACATCAAAGAGAGATTTAAAGACATAGTTTACATAGCATAAAAAAAGCAGGGCTTACCATGAATCATCTTTGTAAACTATAATGTTAATCTAATAATGGAATAAACATGCTTAGGTGGGCCTAAGGAGTAACTAAGAATTCCTTAAACTAACCCAGCAGAAGAAAACATGAAGACAATAGAAAACTGGAGGATTGAGGTGCCTCTAACAACATTTCTCATCCTATACTCTTCTGAGCTATTTCAATATAGAAATATGGACATATGAAAAACAAGAAAAACATGAAATAATAAGAGATAATTCACCATTAACTAAACTCAAGAATCCTGCAAGCAATCCTTCATCATTATCAACCAAGGCAAATCATCCACAAGCTTGACAACACTAGATTGTTCATCAACTTCTGAAAACCATGTATTGATCTTAAATGCATCAAAAGCCCAAATGTTACAATGAATCCTCATGTATTATATAAAAATAAAGGAAGAGGAAAGCCTAATAGAGAATCTAGAAGCCTATTAGCCAACAAGAAATATCCTAACTTGGAATTGAGGCCTTGCAAGGCCCAAGGCACAAAAATATCTAACAAATATCTTTCCCTGCCATATATAGAAATTAAATTGACCTTTAAGCCCTGAAAATCATATAATAACTCGCTAAATGCACATTATTCCTTGTCAACCACAAGAGCACAGCACACTGTGTCAAAATTTGAATTTATGCCAAGAGCGCAGCAGAAAGACGGGAAAAATAGGCCTTCTTGTAGCAGTGTTTTGGAGACCTTTCCGATGTCGGAAAAGGGTCTATGATGTCTCGTTGGAAATACCTTGAAGTATAATTTCCATATATGCCTTTAGTTCTTCAATCTGACCTCTACAACCTATCCAAAAAGTGAAATTCCAAGACTACTAGGAGCATAGCACATGCTCAGAAAAGTGGGCAGAATGGTGAAAAAATGAGTGTTTTTGACCCTTTTGGGGGACCAAAACAACTCCAATTGAGCTGAAAATTGGTGTGCATTCTCATCTCATGATAAGGAATCAAAAAATGTAAGCCTCTCCTCTTTAAGATGCCCTACGAAAAAACGCAGCACATGGTGTGCTGCGCTCCTAGCCTCAAAATTTGCAAAAAAACAAAAACTTGTACAATTTCTCCCAAATTTGGTAGATGAGTGCCTCATGGGTCCTAGGAGACCTGTAGAGAAGCTTGGACCAAAATATCAAGGCTATCTTGTTCCTTCTCCTTATTTGATGCTTGGACCTCATTTTGGGCAATTTTGAGTCTTTTCCTTGCAATTTGGTTTCTTCGTGCATAGTGCTTAGCCATTCTCATCTGCAAGTCCAAGTTTTTGTTGGCCTTCTCCAGCTTGGCTTCAAGGTGTATGTTAGCCCTTTCAATCCATTATTCCCTATCATTCTCAAATTCCATGGAAAGGAGTTCCATGAGGGGGAATTTGTGTGCTTGGGCTGATTCTTCTTCTCTCCGCTTTACTAATTCTTTCCTAAGACCCATAGTCCTAGGTCTCCTTCTTGTTTTACCCTATTCATCACTACTCTCCTCTTAAGTGCGCATGAACTCCTCTAAATTTACTTGTGACCTTTGAGCCTCTTTCCGGTACTTGAGTACTCTTACTTCATAGATGGCATGTTGGCCAGTCATTTGTTTGCTTTGCATATAATGGAAGTAAATGACATCTTTAGCTCTCTCTAATTCAACTTCCAAGTCCCTGATATGTGCATTCCTATATTGTAGAAGGGATTTCGCAATTCTTGTTTCATTTTCCTCATCACTATCTATCTGAATGATTTCAAACTCTATTTCCTCTTCATGATTTTCTACTTCCTCCTCCATCATTTGCTTACCTTTATCAATATTTTCAGTTGAGGAGGATGGCATGGTACCTTACCCTTTGGAGGCAACAAACACATGCCTCTCTCGTTTTTGATAAGTAAGGGGGAAAGGTGCACTAGTTTCACTTGAAAACCTTGATCATTAGTGACCTTAGGACTGCTTTTCTCCTCATGGATGATCTATGTATGTACATCTTCTTCATCTTGCCCTTGAATGCCTTTTTGAGAGGTATTTTCACTATCTCTTATGCTAGCATCAATGCAAATATCCTTAGGACTGTCATCCTTTGTTTTTGCAATGCTAGAAGTGTCTTCATCATTGCTTGGTACATTTTCATTTCCATGATTGTGCTCTTCTTCATCATTGGACCCACTGTGTTTATTGTCAAACTCAGCCTTTGTATCACCGTTTTCACTTTCTATGGTATCACTGTCATAGGCACTCTCATTAGTCCCTCTTTTACTTTGATGGTCACTTTCTTCCTGATTAGGTGAGTTTTCTTCACTTCTCTTCCCACTGTCTTCTCTGTCTTGCCTATGGTCTTCATCTTCAAACTCAACCTCTGTTTCATAACTTGCATCATTTTCATTTTTTCAATGCTCACTATCCTTGTCTTCAGAATTTTTCCCTTCTCTTTCATATATACTGTCCTCTTGGTCGGTTTCTTCTACACTATCCGGTTCATTACCCTCATTATTGGGCTCATTTTCCTCATTTTTTTTCCCACTGTAGTTGCTTTCAAACTTTGTCTCTTGGTTGGTTTTTCCATCTTTGCCAATTTCTTCTTTATCCTCTTCACTGCTTTCATATGCCTCCTCTCCACTTTCCTTTGTATTTTCAGTGTTATCTTCTTCATTTTTTATTTCATCTTCTTGACTGTCATTAGGCTCACTGTTTTGGTCTTTTTGCTCATAATTGGGCTCACTTCTTTCATCTATACTTTCTTCTTCATCAAAACTTTCTTCTTTTTCATTGCCTTTATCACTTTCTTCTTCCTCTCCTTCACTGCTTTCTTCACTTTCATTTTCCTCTCCTTCACTGCTTTCTTCATTTTCATCTTCCTCTTCTTCACTTCTTTCTTCATTTTCATCTTCCTCTCCTTCACTGCTTTCTTCATGTTCTGATTTTTTAGGAGAAGGTGAAAGAGGGAGCTTTTTTTGGGGAGATGATTCATGTGAAAAGGATGAATCATGGTCAGTGGAGGGTGATGGAGGTGTGTGAGAAGGAAGTTGAGATGATGATGGCAGACTTTACAGAGGGAGAGGATGTGGAGTTTTGAAATCATCATGGGCGATCAAAACCTCCCATGGGATGCCTTGTTGTTCTAGTATGTATGAGACAATCATTTTGATGAGGGAATGATGAAACGGGCTTGACATTTGTTGGGATGGAGGCCTCTTTTGCATGATGGAAAACATTTTCTCAATACTTTTACAAAGGTAGTAGGGCAAATGTAGCAACTTTGTTTTGGTAAAATGCATGAGAAGTCTTATGAGGTAGGAATAGACTCTGGAGAACCTATCCTCACAGGTGAAGTATTTCATAATGATCTTCATTAGGAGAGCATATATGTCTAGTAAATGAGAAAAGCAGAACATCGTTTTGCAACCATCTTGAAAACTTGGTTTCAAGAATGGGTCATTGTGGCTTAGGTCCAGATACACTTGTTTGAACCACCTTTCTCCCATGCAAGGTATTCCAGTGGCCATAGAGATGGCATTGGTGGTCAGCTCAAACTTCACCCTAGCTAGGTGTTCTTGGTGGTTATGAAGGTTTAGGGCAAAGAGCTTGGTCAACTGATGGTGACTCTGGATCTTCTATACTCTCTCACAGAACTCATAGCATCCTACTTCTTGAAAACAGGAAACTATAGTAGGAGAGGCTATCAATTGTTCAGTGCTTATAGGATCAAACCTATTTGGGTTCCCACCCTTCCTCTACTTATCTTTAGGCCTTTGGTTTGTCTCACCATTATCAACATTTTCTTCTTCAGACATTTTGTCCTTCACCACTGTCTCAAGACTTTTAAGAAGAATTGATACTACTTGTGGAATGATGTGAAAAGGGTGGATGAGATGGTGAGGTTGCAATGACATCAAGGTTCAGCAGTGTAGAGACCAAGCATTTTCCTTAGGGTTTTACTTCCTTCTCTAAGTTCAACCTTCAATTTTCTTTATAATCCTACTTTTAGAAAAATAGGAACATGTGGGAGAAGCTCAAATACCTCTAAAAATATCTCCATAGCTGAAAAAATTGGCTCAAAACATATTGTGGGAAAGTCTGGGGCTTTCTTCATGAGTAGTAGGGCACCTCCTGAACAGACAGGAGCGCAGCAGGTCACCTCCTTCACATAGTCGTGTGCCCTTGGGTAGTCATAAACGCATTGTCGTGTGTGCCTTGGCAGTCCTGAATGCGGAAGGTCACCTGTTTCATGCTTGTTGGGTGCCTCTTGGACATATTTGGGCAAGTGATGAACAGGTAGTCAAGTGGCGGGGCACCTCCTACACGCAGCCATGTGCCCTTGGCAAGTCCTCAATGCACGTTCATTTTCTGTGGGTGACCCTAAACATGCTGTCGTTTGTGCCTGGGTGGCCATGAACGTGTTGTCGTGTGTGGTTGGGCGGCCCTGACGTGCAGGAGCGTAGCGTGGGTCTGTCGGGTGCCTCCTGAACGCACTATCGGGTGCCCTGGGCAGAGGCTACACGTAGTTGTTTCTACAGGCGTGGAGCGCCTATGTACAAGAGCGCAACACAATGTCACAGGAGCACAACACCTGATATTTCTGCCCGAAACTCTGTCAGGAATTTTGAAAAACTTGAAAACCTCAACTTCTTTGAAAATAACCAAATGGTGAATGGAAGATGTTGCTTGAGTTGTTTTTATACATCTTGAAAAAATTAAAGATAAAAACCCACTTCACTAATGTTTATTTTTGTTTCTCCCCTTTGTTAATATGCTCTTTTTCCTTTTTCAAGTAGTGTCATAGAAGCAGTGTTTTTTGGTCCTCTCATTTCTTTTGGAGTTTGGCACCTTTTAAAAACACCCTTGGAAAACTGGTGATTTTGCTTGGTTTCTCTATTTTTACATACTGAACCTATGCATATCTGTCCTTTTTTTCCTTCTGCATGGATAATTGACTATAAATGAGAGTTTTGCCTCCTTTACACTAATACCTTTTCAATCTTTCCCTTTGGTGTAGCAAAATAATCTTGACTTAACAAACCTTAAAAATTATTCCATGACATCATCTTCTAATCTCTGTCTGTAGTCACCGGGGAGGCTTTCCACTCTGATTTTATATTTATTGAACCTTTTATTTGTGCACATTTGTGTTCATGTTCCACTATCTTTAGGATCTTATGCATGGGCTCTTTGTTGTGCAGCACTTTACAAACAATTTGTCATGAAACCATGATCCTCTTTGTGAACTTAGGCCTTTTCTTTTCTCTTTCTATGGACACCCTTTGAGGGCTTTTTGGGCTTCTTCCCTATCTTTCTTCTACTGATAACTATTATAGAGCATTCTTGTAGAAATTATTTATCACAGGTAGACTGTTATTTTGCAGGCTCTGATGCTTGATCAAGGAGATACCTTTGGAGGCCTTTGATGTCTTTGGAAAATGATAAGTTCACCCTTTTTTTCACTTGAATTCAACTTTTAATATCTGTAGAAACAATAATTTTAGAAACTATGACAATTCATAACCTAAGAGACCCTATATGACTTATTAGGATGTCCTTTAGAATAGGTTTTTGAATGAAAAGCTTGAATCAGGGTTTGGAGGTGAAGACAGGGTTTTGACAGACTTTTATGCATTGCCATTGTAGACAACTAAAAAATTTGATTTATCTAAAGAGCTTAGAAATGGATTTTAAAATCACCACTTCTTGAGGCACTTGGTGAGTAGGGGCAAAAGTTTGGGTTACTTGGAAAACCAAGGTGTGAGAATAGAGGGCTTAGGTAAATAGAAACAGAGTGTTAAAGGCAGAGGTGGAAAACATAGTAAGAGTGAGGAACATTAGTCCATGATTTGGTCTTTAGAGAGTGATAGGATGGCCATGCCTTGACAGAGTACCAGGATAGTGAAAAAATTATCCTAAGGATAATGAAGGCAGTGAGATTTCTAGAACTCACAAGACTTCTATGAATTTTGTTTCTAGAAATCTTGGACAAGCATTTAGTCATCTAAATGGGTAAAAATTACTGATGACTAACATCTTTATTGGTCAACTCATCTTCCAATGTTCAAAGACGAAAAGAAATATGATGTTGGTCAGAATTCAGTTCAATTCCATATCATGTAGACTGAGGGTTGAGTTTCGTAAGGATTGTCTCATGAAGTTGTTTATGGATACCCTAGAAGACAAAGCTAGAGTACGGTATGAAGGGTTGAAATCAGGAATCTTTTGTTATCTTAAATATTTCCATAGATTTTTTTTATTTATTTATTGAAAGTATCATCCTGCATCACCATTGTTTCAATATTGCTGTAATATTTGGAATGGTTTCATTCAATACATTAAAAGTATTGATGATGATGTAGAATGTGTCGATGATGAGGAGATGTTAGAAGCGCTTTATGAATTTTATTCTTAGGCTAGTTTTCATTATAATCAACAATATTTTTCATTATAATGAAGAATATTTCCGACAGGAAAATGATTTTTCTTTTCTTGAAGATGAAATAGGTCAGAAGTTTGACAATCAAGATATAACCCATGAAATGTGTGAAAAGTCGCAACAAACATTGCAATCTTCAGGTGATTGAAAGAGGAACATAAATATGGTCATCTACAGGGATCTTCACTTTGTTCATTTTTTTAAACTTTGATTCGAGAATATTATTCCCAACCATGAGCTTCTCCTTATAGATGTCACCTGAGCAGAGATCAATATTCACCAGTGTTGACAACCTCTTGTCACGCTAGTGATGGCACCTTTAGGCCCACTTTCCCCAAAAAGTTTCCACAACGACGTCATGTTATTGTGGGTTGTTGTTTCCCAAAGTCTAGGCTTTACTTTTGTTTTTCCACAAAATTTTCTTTAAAAATTGCATTTCGATAGTTCAAATTTTCTTACCTCTTCCGAGTAACTTTCCTCTTTACTTGAGATTTCATATATATTTTTCTTATATCTAGATTAATATTTTTATTTTTCTCCAAAGGATTGTTTTTGGAGAATTTTGGGAAAGTATTAAATTCTATCCTATCCTCATGGATAAGAATTTCGAGATCTCAATTACTATTTCGTTACACAATTTCCATAATTTCCATAACAATTATTAATTAAAATATTTATGCAAACAACATCATTGTTGCATAGGTCCACCTAGACCTTTGTCTTATTTACATAAACATAAAATCTGTAAATGAGGCGTACTACATTCCTATTGAAGGTGAGACAAAAGTTATGTTCTGTTGTGACATGTGATTCATGGGGTGAGATGAGAACTGATAGAGAAGGTGCTAATGCAGTGAAGGATGGTGACAATTAATTTTGGTCATAATTTAAAAAGGTTTTGCAATTCACGAAGCCAATTTATTGCATAATCAAGTTTACCTATTTAGATTTACCAATAATTAGGGAGGTGAGTGAAAAAATGGATAATATATTGGATTAGATTAAAGGAATTGTTTCACCTAAGATAAATCACCTTGAACAATTATATTAGTATAAAGGAGGAAAAAAGATGGGAAATGTTGAACATTCCATTGCATGACATAAGATATATTCTTACACCTAAATAATATAACATATCATAACTCTCAACAATATAACTCGATGGGAGGATCAATAAAGAACCAAAACATGATCCATATGTTCTATTTAATTATATGAAGGCATTAGATAAATTAGTCCCTGAGGAGGATGAGTCTCACACCATACAAAAATAGTTGCACCACTATATCTTTTTTATTGGTACATTTGTGACCAATTTTGTAGTTAGATATTGAGGGAAATTTTATTCTCTCTAGTGCTAGAACATGCATGGAAGTGCTGCTCCACATCTACAATGTTTGGAAATATAGGTCCTCTCGTAGTTGGTGAACATTTCTTCTCTAGAGATATGTTGGAGAACTTGTAGCTTCATACACATTATCAAAAAAGAGAGTTTAAATGTAAATTAATAAGGGATATTGGTTTATGTTCGTTACAACTTACAATTGTGTTGCATTACTCTGAGGAGGAATAGACAAATAAGACTTGAAGGTTTCGTACAAAAATTCGGAGGAGGACGATTTGGATGATGGAGTGTTGTATTTAGATCAAATGGAGGATACTCTTATCGAAGATAATTATGATAATTTTGAGATACCACAACCATCCAATGCCATGGCATATGTGTTCATGTATTCAATAGTAGCAACATAGTATTCATGAATTCCATGACGTCATCTTCTTCATTAATACCACATGGAGGGTCACGTAGCAGTTATGGTGGTGTAATAAGGAGAGATTAGTATATATATTCAAAATTCACTACTATTTTGTAACAGAGTTGTTAACGATTGAGTTTTTCCTTCGTTAGGTCAAGAAGCGTCAACTTTTCAAGTTCTATAATGATAGTCAGAGGAAGTTATGATTAAAATGGAGGATAAGTGGTAGCTCAAATTTTAGGTGGTGAGAAAGAGCGGTGTCTACGTGATTCTGGAGTGTATGTGACTTTTGATGAAGGTCAACCAAATATAAATCAATACTTTTGTTGTAATGTGTGTTTTCAAGGTTTTCCATTTAAGCATTAGGGGAGGGATTTCGAGGTAATGCTTATATGCTAATTTTGATGTTGGTTAGATATTTCTATGTGGTTGTTGATATATATTCTCAACTCCAATATCGAACATTAGAGTTATTTGGATGTTAATCCAACTATATATATGTATCATATTAGTTAATAAATAAATAAAATAGTTTTTGTGTGTGCAATTTTGATTTCTCTCTCAAACTAGTGCTATCATATACATTGTATTTCACTTTCTAAAGAAAGTTATCCTAATAGTAATTTTCATTAGTATATGAACATTCAAATCGGGGATTGTTTTAAATTCATTTCATTATAATTAAATATCTGTATGATTAGAAAATAAATTTTTCATATGTGTGAAGTATTGTAAGACTAGTAAAACTATATATATTAAATGGTTAGTAAGCACTTACATGCATCAATCTGTAATAAGAATCAAAACACTTATTAGTAATTCCACTATCCCAATATATTTTCTTCTTGAACACTATTAATTTAGCATTGAACAATGCAACTTACAATGTTTAAATTTGGAAAAAAAATATTTATTTTTCAATATTATTGCAAGAAAAAAATTTAAACATTTCATTGGACCATAACTTGAAAGTATTATCGTAGCCTTTGAGCTTCCATAATTTTTGGATGTAGTTCGAATGATCACTACTATTTTAACATTGACCAATGCAACTTATAATGTTTAAACTTGGAAAATCAATATTTATTTTTCAATATTATTGCAAAATTTGTTTTCTAAACATTTGATTAGACGGTAACTTGAATGTCTTTTTTTTTTGTAAGCTTAGGTAGGTCCTTCCCATTTTCTATTAATTTAAAATCAGGCAACAACTATACAAAAATTAGACCTCAACCTGCCCAAGGAAACCAGGTCTTTTGGCCATCCAAGTACAATGTGTGTCAACCAAAACATAAACAACCTTAATAACCGTAACTTTAATGTCTTATTGTAGCATTTGAGTTGCTCTAATTTTTTGATACAATTACAATATTTATGCCATAAATTATATATATTTCTAGATTTATTTTTCATTGTAAAGCTTCATAGGAAAACCAACACCATAATTTAAGTAAGTTTTTTCATAAAAAATGGATAAGAACTTTCTAAGAGTTACTGCACACCATTATTTATGTACTTTTTACCAATTTAATAAGTGGATTAAAAATGTGAATGCCTGGAATTACTACTCACTATTACCCACCAAAATTTATCCAAGTCCTTTCACCTTAGTTGACAATTATTTTTTCTATTTCATATATCAATTTGTAATTTTTATGAAAATATAAATTTCACTTAAGTTATTGGGACACAGGTGCGTGAAACACTTGTTAAGTTGAGATTATCATTAAACAACCCAGTGTGAAGAGCTCATGTAAGTATGTTTGTCCCTCTTAAATAAAAATAAAATATTCAACTTGACTATAATAAAAAAGTAAATTAATACAATATGTCCATATGACCTACTATAATTTCATGTAATGTAAATAGAAAAAAAATAGTACGAGAGAAAAATGTTTAAATCTTGTACTTTTCAAAAATATTTTAAGAATGATAGCAACTTCATATATATCTATTTATATTTAAAAAAACTGTTAAAAGAAAATATTTCAATTTTCTATAGAATAAATCATGAGGTATGTTTGTCCCTCTTAAAATAAAAATAAAATATTCATCTTGGCTATAATAAAAAAGTAAATTAATACAATATGTCCATATGACCTACTATAATTTCATGTAATGTAAATAGAAAAAAAAATAGTATGAGAGAAAAATGTTTAAGTCTTGTACTTTTCAAAAATATTTTAAGAATGATATCAACTTCATATATGTCTATATATTTAAAAAACTGTTAAAAGAAAATATTTTAATTTTCTATAGAATAAAATATCCACTCCTAGTTATGAATAAAATATCCACTCCTAGTTATGAATGGCTCAATGCACATGTTATGTAATCTCTATAACATTCAAAAATACAATTTAAACAACAAAAAATACACATTGCTTTTTCACTCTAAAATAAGTTTGCCCCTAAATAAATTTTATCCTACTCGGCTTATGCTAGAATAATGTTTAAGGTGGATCTATATTGCTTTTATGATATATTTGAAGTTGCTAAAAATGAAATAACAGTATAAGAATTAACCAAATTATAATTTTATTTAAAATAATAATAATAATAATAATAATAATAATAATAATAATAATAATAAATGTTATTATATATGTTAAATTTATATATGCATTTTAAAAAACCATGTAACAAAATTCTTAAGAATGGAGATTCACCTGTCTTACCATGAATATTCCCACGCTATAAATAGGCTTTATTATAATACTATTGACCAATACCATGTTTTATTAATACTATATTCCTAGAAAACCATAACTCATTTCATATGACAATGATTCATATGAATTTTGTTTTCATTTATGAATTTAATTAAAAGGGTGAAAACTACACAACTATTTTGAAAATAAATCTCAACCTTTGCTTTCTATATACTTCTATGACTATCCTAGAATATTCTAGGGAGATCAAATCCCTATGATAATATTGATAACTGAATTAAAATTTTAAAATCCCTATTCCAAAATAGACATGCCTATGAAAATAACTACTAATAAGCTTTTAATAATTATTGATATAATAAAGTATATTATTTTTTATTAATTTCTTAATAATTAGCGTAATAATAATGTTAGAGATACTGAATTATGTAATATCTTATTTAGAAAATTTAGAAATAGATATGGTAATATAAATTTTTACATTTTTATATGATAATAATTGTTATGCATAATTAAATTGTTAAAATTTCATTTTATTCTATTTATACTTTTATAAACAATGTTGTACTAAATTTATATGGAAAAAACAAACTTAAAAATTATTAGATATTTTACTAAAAGCAAGAAATTAGTGGCGCAAAGATACCATATATAAGGTTAACAAATTTTAGATATTTTTGATAAGTGTTTATATTCCAATAAAGTGATCATGAAAAAAACCCTAAATGGTTTCACATAGCAATGGAACCAATTGCCTCAAAATCTACCCTATATCCATCTTAACTCCGGATAATGAGCAAATGTGAATTATTAAAAACGGTTTGATAGGGATTAAAACCAGCCTATATCCATCTAAACTTCGGATCTATCAAGCGCCGAGAGGGATCGAATCTCTCGAGGTGAAAACCTCTTTTTTGAGATTTGATCCCTCTCGGCGCTTGATAGATCCGGAGTTAAGATGGATCTAGGTTGGTTTCATTCGTGTGCGACCAAGGAAAATCTATCGATAATATGAGGAACACATGCTTAGTTTTATCAATAGTATGTAAAGACACCTAATATTAATATAACCATTTTAAATATGTTAAATATGTCTGAGAATCATTGGGTCATTTTAATTTTAAATTTGATTAGTTACCTCAGTTTGTTGAGATGACAAATATTGTAAAATAACTTTAATGATGAAATAAAATTTTGAACACAAAGTGACAATGTAATAATATTGAATTATAGAAACTGTGAATAATAAGAATGTAGTCAATTACTAAGTCTTCATTATGATCGATTTTAAACTATTTTCTTCTACTATTCTTATTTTCACCCATGTTAGTTTTGTCATATTTTCATATTGATTATTTGAAAAGGACAGTTGGAATCGTAAACCATTTAAATATTTAGCTCGAGCTGTTGTAGTAAACATCATACCTTGTCTCTCTTGCTCTCTAATATTAATAGGCTGAATTACTATAACACAAAAATGAATGTACATTGTCAATAATTTTTTGTGCTTACATTGAAATCATTGCACACGCAGTATTAATCCAATGACTTTAAAATTAATGTACCATCATACATCAAATTAGACATCAACATATACACTGAAATCAATGCAACTAATGGAAGAAATCAAATAATAATAGAAAACAACATCTACACTAAAATCAATGCATATAATGCAAGTAATGAAATATGATTAGAAATCAACATCTACACTCAAATAAATGAGTCTAGTGCCAGTAGGAAAATATGATTTAAAGCCAACATCTACACTGAAATCAATGCATCTAGTGCATGCAATCAAATAGGATTAGAAATCACCATCTACACTAAAATAAATGCATTTCGTGCAAGGAATCAAATAGGATTATAAATCATCTACATTTAAATCAATGCATTTAGTTAAATCATCTACATTTAAATCAATGCATTCAGTGCAAGCAATCAAATATAATTATAAATCAACATCTATATTGAAATTAATGCATCTAGTGCAAGCAATCAAATAATATTAAAAATCACCATCTACACTGAAATCAAGGCATTTAGTGAAAGCAATCAAATAGGATTGGAAATCACCATCTACATTGAAATCAATACATTCAATGCAAGCAATCAAATAGGATTAAAAATAATCTACATTGAAATCAATTCATCTAGTGAAAGAAATCAAATATAACCAAAAATCAAAATCTACATTAAAATTAATGCATCTAGTGAAATCAATCAAATAAGATTAGAAATCATCATCTACACTGAAATTAATGCATTTAGTGCAAGCAATCAAATAGGATTAGAAATCATCTACATTAAAATCAATCCATCTAGTGTAAGTAATCAAATATCATTAGAAATCAAAATCTACACCAAAATCAATTCATCTAGTGCAAGAAATCAAATAGGATTAGAAATTACCATCTACACTGAAATCAATGCATCTACTGCAAGAAACCTTCTTCCCTATCTCCCCCATATATATCTATATATCCATCCATATCTCCTTCTTTTTCTCTTTATCTCACCCCACCATACACACACTCTCTCTCACTCCATATCTATCGATTTCCTTTTCCCTCACTCCTTCCCTCCATCTATCTTTTTTTCTCTTCACTTTACATCTATATCTATATCTCACTCTATCTCTCTATATCAACTCCAAAACATAAACTCTCTTTCTCCAATCTATCTATCTATCTATCACTCCCTCCTCCTCCTCCTCCTCTCTCTCTCTCTCTCTCTCTCTCTCTCTCTCTCTCCCTCTCTCTCTCTCTCACTTCTATCTGTCTTCCTTCCTGCTACCCTTTCTCCCCCTCTCTGCATCTTCTTTATCACTCCCTCTCTCTCTCTCCACATTTCACCCTCTATGTCTTTATTATTAGCTCCCCCTCTCCACCCCTCTCCCCCCTCCTCCCTCTCTCTCTTCGCCCCCTCCTCCCTCTCTCTCTCTCTATCTTCACCTTCCAACTTTGTTACCATATGCCCCTCTCTCTCCTTCTCTCCCCCCTTCTCTCCATATCTCCTTATTTGTCTCTTTATCTCACCCAAAAACATACACACTCCCTCTTCATCTCTCCCTTGTCACTCCACCTCTCTCTCCACTAATCACTCTCTATGTATTTATTCTTCCCTCCCTCTCTCCTCATCCAGCTCCATCTCTCAATCCCTCCCTCTCTCCCCCTCCAAATCCATATTTCTATCCCTCCCTCTCTCCTGCCCTCTCTCCTCCTCTTTTTCAAGTCCCCTCTCCTTTCCTTCCTCTCTCTCCCTTTCTCTCCCACCTCCATTTCTCTTCCCCCATATCTCTCTCTCTCTCCATCTCTCAATCTCTCACTCTCTCCCCTCAAAATCCATATTTCTATCCCTCCCTCTCTTCTCCCCTCTCTTTTCCTTCCTCTCTCTCCATTTACCTCCTACCTCCCTTTATCTTCCCCAATCTCTCTCTCTCTCTCTCTCTCTCTCTCTCTCTCTCTTACAATCCTCTCTTCCCCGATCACTCTCTTCCTCTCTCTCATCATTCCTCTCTTGCCTCCTTCTATTTGACCCCCCAGCTCTCTTTCTCTCTCTCTCTCTCTCTGACTTCCAATCCTCTCTCTTCCCCCATCACTCTATCTCACTCTCCAACTATCTTACTATTTCTATCCCTTTATCGTTCTCTCCCCCTTGTCTCGATCATGCCTCCTTCTCCTTCTCTCCCCCCTTGTCTCCATCACTCCTATGTATCTTTATCCCACCCATAAGCATACACACTCTCTCTCCATCTCTCCCTTGTCACTCCCTCTCTATGTATTTCTTCTTCCTTTCCTCGCTCTGCCTCCAGCTCCATCTCTCTATCCCTCCTTCTCTCCTCCTCCTCTCATCCTTTCTCTCTCTCCCTTTCTCTCCTACCTCCCTCTCCCTTCCCCCTTATTTCTCTCTCTCTCACTCTTTACGCTCCAATCCTCTCTCCTTATCTCTCTCCCACCTCCATATTTATGTCTCCCTCTCCCTCTCTTACCCTTCTCTAACTCTCTCACTCTTCTCACTCTCTCTCTCTCTTCATTCCTATTCTCCCTTCTCCTTCAATCCATATCTCCCTTGTCACTCCCCCTATTTCTCCACCTCTATCATATATCATGATATATTAATATATATTACAATATAATAAATTTAACATTGTATTAATCTAAACATATTAAATTTAATAATATTAATATTTTAATATTAATGTTAGGGTTAATAATGTTTTTTTTTGCATGGTATTAATAATAATTTGGTCGATGGTATTTGACCCTTATACTTCATATATAATTAGATCTTGATTTCTAATCGTATTTGGTATATTTTTATTTATTTACCTTACTTCTTTATACCTCTTTTATATTTACTTATTTACCATACCTATTTTATAAATATATTATTTGGCCCATGGTATTTTCCCATGGTATTATTAATAATTTGTCCCATGGTATTTGGCCCATGGTATTAATAATAATTTTTTCTATAGGCTTCACCTAAATAAAACCTGTTTTTGAGTTTTTTTAAATATAAAGTGGTTTATTGAGTAAATATAAAATTCAGTTTTATTTATTTACGATGCCTCTAGTTTATTTATATTTTTTTTTATTTACCATACTTCCTAAGTAATATAAAAAGATGTTTTATTTATTTACAATACCTATAGTTTATTTATATTTTTACTTATTTACCATATATTATTTTTTTACCATATCTCTTTTTTGAGTGTTAGTAAACTCTTCATATTTTAAGTTTATATCGTTTAAATTTATTTTTAATAAATTTTTGATTGTTCGTTTATATGTTTATGTAAGTTATTGTTCCAGCCAACATTTTTTCTTGGCTTCCGACATACTTACACATCGGGGTCATACTCGACTGTAGAATGCGCCTCTCAAAATAAAATCAGAGTTTTAATTGATTTAGAATCTTGATTTATTTTCCACAATTCAAATTGGTTCAAAACAATTAAACAAATTCAATTTGAAAATTTACCGAAAAATAAAGTATTTTTAGCCACACATCATAGATTATCAATGAGCTAGATACTATGAATTAGCAAATACTATGGAAAGATTAAAAAGTAGATTTACAACTAGTATACCATACCGGTTTTGAACGACCAAATATTTGGTTGTATGCCAGTCATTTTCACAAATCTGTAGGATGACAAAATTGGTGGTGGCACCGATGTTGGAATTTCTGAATAATTCTAAACACACAAAGGAATATAAAGAATCTCTTTTAAACAGAGAGATCTAAATAAAATGCGGACAGAAATGGCAGAACATATATTTTATTAATAAAAACTGGATTGTTACAAAATGAAATCTTCCTCATAACTTCTGTGTTCTGGATTCACAACAACAACAAAAAAACTTCTGCTGCTACAAAACACAAGGAATATCAAACTCTTTGTCTTTCTGCTCTCTGGCTATTTGGGCACACACCCTCACACAATTTTCACTCACTCTATATTTCTCTCTCTCTTTTTCTTCTTTTGGGTTCGAGCATATTACACTACACAGTCAATATTGGTGCACTCAGCATATTACATTACATATGTATATATATTATAAATATTTCATATATATATATATATATATATATATATATATATATATATAACCAAAGTTTAAAATAAAACATGTGGTGCGGTAATAGTAAATAATAATAAAAACATTAAAACATTATTCTAAGGTTTAAAACATTATTTCATCATGTCGTATATAACAAAATTCATCAACCTTTATACTTTCAGGGGAGTGCTTGTAGAACATTTATGTCAGATCTCTTTACCCCACGGAATTGATGTGGTTGGTCCGGAGAAGAGATGCCATCACATTCTCCGGTGGGTTGCCTTTCCCTTTGCTGCTCAAGTTTGGATTCCCTCGGGAATGTGTTGTTGTGCTATCAATTCAAAAACAAATGTGGTAAGTTAAATTGGTTAGTGTATGTTTAATGCAGCATGACAAATTTTAAAGACAATATGGTGTGGAGTAAACCACGAATTCATTGCAGAGAATCGCTATGGCCACATAAACTATAAATTAAATTGCAGGGTCGATGGTGTGTAAACTTAAACAAAAAAATCTCCTGCGCAGCTGTCCTTCCGTCCTTCTGCTCAACAGTCAATTTCTTCTTCTTCTGCAAGTTGTGCAGTTAGACTTAAATTCCAGCACTCCCCCTTAATTTAACCTTATAGATTTTCTTGCATACCCAGAGATTTTCTCAAATAATTAAAATTTTCCTGCCCCAATGGTTTTGTCAGTATATCAACAAATTGCTCTTCAGTTTTGCAATGTTTCAAAACAATTTCCCCATTGTTCGCTAGCTCTCTGATGTAGTGATACTTGGCATCAATATTTTTCGTTCTCTTGTCAAACACTGAATTCTTTGATAATTCTATTGTTGAGTTATTATCACAATAAATTGTTGAATATTTTACCTCTTCATGACACAACCTCATCAACATTCTCCTCATCCAAACTGCTTGACATGTTGCTGCTGTAACTGCCACATACTCTGCCTCTGTTGTAGATAAAGCCACAATTGGTTGTTTCTTGGAAGTCCATGAAATGGCTCCTGATCCCATATGAAAAAAATATCCAGAGGTGTTTTTTCTGTCATCTATACTTCTAGCCCAATCACTGTCAGTATATCTAATCAATTCAAAATTTTCTGAAGTGGTGTATAAAATACCATACCTCTTTGTTCTTTTCACATACCTCATAATTATTTCTACTGCTTGCCAATGTGCCTCCTTTTGCCTTTTCATAAATCTGAAAATTAAACTTACAGCATGCATAATATCTGGCCTAGTTGTAGTCAAAGACATAAGGCTGCCAACTATGCTCTTATACAAACTTGAATCAAAATCCTTGATGTTGTCCTCTCTGCTTAACTTCAATCACATTATTGTAGGACTAATTCTTGTTTTGCAATCCTGCATGTTAAATCTTTCCAAAACTTCATTTACATATTTAGCTTAAGAGATAAAAATCTTATTTTCATTTTTCTCTACTTCTATTCCTAAGAAGTATTTCAGCAATCTCATATCAGTTATCTCAAATTCATTCTTCATGGCTGTCTTAAAATTCTCAATGAGGTAAGCATCATTACCTGTGATTATCACATCAACAACATATAAAACAATAATCAACATCTTACCATATTTCTCCTTGATGTATAATGTGGGTTCTCCTTCACATTTTTCAAACCCATTTTCAAGTAGGTAGGCATTTATCCTACTGTACCATGCTCTTGATGATTGTCTCAGCCCATACAAAGCTTTCTTCAATCTGCATACTTTGTGCTCTTGATCTACTTTTTCATAGCCCAGAGGTTGTTCAAGATATACCTCTTCCATCAATACTCCATTCAAGAATGTTGATTTCACATCCATTTGGTAAACTTTCCACTTATGTTGTGCTGCTATGGACAACACTGCTCTTACCGTTTCCATTCTTGCAACCAGTGCAAATGTTTTTTTATAATCTCTTCCTTGTTGCTGCTTATAGCCTTTGACAACAAGTCTGGCCTTATGCCTTTCAATCTTACCTTCAACATTGCTTTTGCTTTTATAAACCCATTTTACTCCAATTACTTCCTTGCCTTTTTGGAGATCAACTATTTTCCATGTCCTATTTTTCTCTATCCATAGCATTTATCAATTTATTATCTTTTACTGCTTCTTCGAAATGAATAGGATCATAAACATGACAATACAATGCAAATAAAGAGTTCATAACTTCATTTTCCACCTCTTGCTCATAAATCTCATTCAAATTTCTGAATCTGGTTCATCTTTCACTTGGTGTACTTGGGCTTGTAGAAGCACTCAAATATGCTCCTTCTGATGTGCTTGGAGAAGCACTATCATCACCTCTCAACGGTGTTCTCATACCTGCTTGTGGTGTCCATTATTGTCCTTGTGTAGGTGGAGGTGGTTCTGCTAATGAGGTGTTTCTTTCATCCATTGCTTCTTCATCTTCATCACGAGACAAACAAGTTTTTACATTCAATGTTTTTTCAATTCTTCCATCCCAAGATTCTTCCTCAATAAATTTTACATCTCTGCTGATAAAAAACTTCTTGGTCTGTGGGTTATACAATCTGTTTGCCTTAGATTCTTCATTGTATCCAATAAATATGCACTTCTCCCCCTTACTGTCCAGCTTCTTCCTTAGCTAATCCGGAATGTGTGCATAAGCCACACAACCGAATACTCTCATGTGGGTGACATGGTGCTTTATGCCGCTCCACGCTTCTACAAGAACTCTGTTCAGGATAGATTTGGTTGGGAATCTATTTAAAAGATACGCTGGACAATGTACAACTTCATCCCAATATTCATTTCGCAAATGTTTTTCCTTCAGCATACTTCTTACCATATCCATGATGGTTCAGTTTTTCCTTTCAACAACTCCATTTTGCTGTGGTGTATACATTGCTGTAAATTGTTTGTGTATCCCATTTTCTCTGCAAAAATGAAGAAATTCTTTGGAGATATATTCACCTCCTCTGTCTATTATTAAGACCTTAATATGCTGTACACTTTGTTTCTCTCTAAGAGCTTTAAAGTGGTAGAATTTCTCAGAAACTTCACTTTTCAATTTCAAAAAATAAACACATGTTTTTCTTATGAAATCATCAATGAATGTCAGCATATAGTGCCTCCTTTCTAATGATGGTGTTTGCATTGGTCCATACAAATTTGAATGGACTATTTCTAAAGGTGCCTTTGCCCGTATGCTCTTTCATGATGGAAAAATTTCTCTATGTTGTTTTCCCAAGATGAAGTCTTCACATAGGCTGTCCGGTTTTTCAATCAATGGTAATCCCTTTACCATACCCTTCCTATGCAAGAAATTCAGACCTCCAAAGTTGAGATGTCCAAATCTAAAGTGCCATAACCAGTTTTCATGTTTTTCTTCTCTTTGGAATGTCTCTTGTGTCACTACTGCCATTTTAGATCCTTTCTTCAAATATTCTCTCATCTTGAGAGGGAATATTTTGTTCCTTGTCATCTTCACTTGTGCAATGCATTGCTTTCTTGGTAGTTTATCCACGATGGTCTATACATCATCTTTAAAGAAAACATTGTACCCCTTTTGAATGAGTTGTCCAATGCTCAAGTAGTTACACTTCATACCAGGCACATAATATACATCTGATATGGATCTTCCTTCTTCTTTCTTTGTTAAAACACTTACTCAGTCTTTTCCCATGACAGAGACCTTACTGTTTTTCCCCAATGTTACTTGAAACTTTACATTTTAATCTAACATGGAAAACATGGAAATGTTTTTAGTCATATGGTTGCTACATCCTGAATCTAGAAACCATATATCTTCACTCTTTTCCTCAGTCATATTACATGCTAAAAACAACTTCTCTTGTTTGATATTTTCTTTAGTAAAATTAGCACTAGGTCTATTACCCATGTCACTATGTTTCTTCCTAACTTCATTGGCATAATGCCCTGCTAAAACTTTAGCAAGTAAACATAAAAGTACGATACATGTAGTTAGGAACAAATTAGGTCCAGAATTCTTTCGAAAATCGTACATGTTCTTCCAAACAATATTGAGTCCTTTCTGCACACACTAGTGCTAGATCAGATCAAACATGCTGAACACAATATTTTTCATGTTCATGTCAAACTTGCTTGATCAAGATAGGTAAAATATTGTTGATTTTACGGGACCATATGTTATGATTCGAATCAATAGGAAATACTACTTTCGATAGGATTCACATAGGCTCCAATATTTTTTCTCCTTTGGCTCCAATCTTTTTTCTCCTTTTTTTTCTTTTCTTAGTAGTGTGAAAATAATGATTTATCATACCTTTGTCCATGTGCTTTATTTTTTCGACCTTGCTAGCTGCTGCCTTGGCTTTGGTTTTAATTTTGGTTGCTACCCCTTCCATTTCTATTTGCTGGGCTGCTTCTTCCTCCTTGATTTTGGATTTTGCCTCTACCTTTTCCTCTGTAGTTTTCTATGCCTTGACCTCTCCCTCTTCCAAAGGAAATTTGGATCATGAAGGCATGCTCCAAATATGAGTTTGTTTTTCTACTCATTCTTTTTTCATGTTTCATCAATGATGCACGAAGCTCATCAACTGTAAACTTTGAGAGATCTTTCGTCTCTTCAATGGTTGTGACTATCACATCAAACCTTGAAGGTAAACTCCTCGATACTTTGTCCACTATTTTTCTCTCTTCTACTATCTTTCCATGAGATCCCATTTGAATAACCAACCCAATTAGTAGAGTAAAGAATGAGTCTATTATATCAGACTTTTTCATGCAAATGACTTCAAAATGTCTTCTCATTAATTGAAGCTTTGTTGTCTTCACCTTCTCCATATCTTGGCAGGCTATTTGGAGGGTATCCCATGCATCCTTGGACCTCTTTGCTGTTGTAATCCTTGGAAATATACTTTCATGCACTGCTTCATAGAGATAGAAGAGGGATTTTGAGTCTTTCTTCCTATTACTCTTCAGCAAATCCTTCTTTTCCTTTGTCAAGGCATTATATGCTTATTCATCTATTGGTTCTTCTAAACCATCTTCATTGTGATTGCCCAATAGTCATAGTTCTTCTCATTAAACTGTGGGAGTTGAGTATTTCCTATACTCGTTCTTGTGCTGGCTCCTCCCATAGCTAGCTCATTGAACTATGCTCTAAAATTGACTAGGTTTTTAAACGAACTGTCTCTCTGCTAAGAAATAAACTCTATCTCTAAAAATCTTGAGACTTCTCTTTTACAGCTCTCTGGACTGTAATTTTAACAACAAACAATAAACTCTGTTTTTGATAAATACCTAACTTTGCTTTGCTGAACCTTCACTCTGGTGGAGAAACCTTCAACAAAACTCCTTCTTCCTTCAGCTTCCTTATCAAATGCAAAGAGCCTGGACTAGCTCTGATACAATGTTGGAATTTCTGAACAATTCCGAACACAAAGAGGAATAAAAAAATCCATCTTTCAAACACATAGATTTAAATAAAATGCAGACATAGATGTGGAGAACATATATTTCATTAATAAACACTGGACTATTACAAAATTAAATCTTCCTCGGAACTTCTGTGTTCTAGATTCCAAAAAAAAAATAAAAAAATTTGTTGCTACAAAACACAACAAAGATCAAACTCTCCGTCTTTCTGCTCTTTGGTTATTTGGGAACACACCGTCACACAGTTTTCACTCACTATATATTGCTCTGTGTCTTTTTCTTCTTCTGCCTTTGGGCATATGACACTACACAGTCATTTTTGAAGTACTCAACATATTACACTACATATATATTTATAATATATATCAAAATATATATAACCAAAGTTTAAAACAAAACATGTGCCACGGTAAAAGTAAATAATAAAAAAAACATTAAAACTTTATGCTAAGTTTTAAAACTTATTCCATCATGTCATATATAACAAAATTCATCGACCTTTATATTTTCCGGGGAGTGCTTGGAGAACATTCACGCCAGTTCTCTTTACCCCACAGAATTGTTGTGGTTGGTCCAGAGAAGAGATGATGTCACCTTCTCCAGTGGGTTGCCTTTCCCTTTGCTGCTCAAGGTTGGATGCCTATAGGAATGTGTTGTTGTGTGATCAATTCAAAAAAAAATGTGGTAAGTCAAACTGGTTGGTGTATTTTTAATGCGGCATGACAGATTTTAAAGACAGGGTGGCATGGAGTAAACCATGAATTCATTGCAGAGAATGGCTACGGCCACATAAACCAGAAATTGAATTGCAAGCTCGATGATGTATAAACTTAAACAAAAAAATCTTGCGTTGTTGTCCTTCTGTCCTTCTGCTCATCATTCAATTTCTTCTTCTTCTACTGTGAAGTTGGAATTAAATTCCAACAAGCGATGGTGCTGGGCTTAAAGACGCAGAACTGAGTGAATAATATGTACATAACTTTCACTGTGAGTGTTTATATTTCATTTCAAATTCAATGATGATATTTGAACTTTGTTTGCAGTAAATAGTACATTATTTAATTTAATTTCCCTCTTTCTTGTTTCCTTTTTGGTAGATTAGCTAAAACTTAGAATGTTGGTTTGCATATATCAAATATGACAAAAAATGGAAAATTTATAATTTTTACGCGGTTAACTATATGCAATTAAATTATTTTAGAGGTGCAAACCAATTAAATCTAATTTAGGTTAACATTTATTTGTAAATTCTTATTAAAAATAAAAAGATAATTTATTTCAAAATATGTAATCCTAAAAATTAACAATCGTTATTTAAAATGTGATTTAAATAATATATATGTTTTTACTTTTATTTCAAATATATTTATAATAAATTCAACCCCCGAAATCAAAAAATCTATTGCATCACCAGCATCCTGTATCATGTCGATCTCCAACCGTTTACGGATATATGATTTCTTTTAGTATCTCACACGGGAGCACTATACACCCAACTGCAATGACTTAGATGTTCTTTCAAGAGCAAGGTCATTCTACAGTCTCACACTCACGTGTACATATTCCTGCTGCTACAAGCTCCAGTGACTCCAGGGCATCTGTCCAAGAGCTAGTTCAAAATAAACTCACAAAATAGTTTAGAAATTTGATAAAGATGTTTAAAAATTTTGTTTAAAATTGTTAAAGTTTAATATTTTGAGTGCCCTCAAGATTTTTAATGATGCTAAATTTTGTACTACTATGTCTCAGATTTACTACAACCCTTTCTTTCATTATGATGCGCAATCTTGGATGATCTATATAATACTGACTTATGCATTTAATTAAAAGGTGTTTTTTGTTCTTCTTATTTTTAATGGACTTCTCAGTGATTTGCTTGGTCATTTGAACATATGGTATATGTTTTTGTGTTTGTGTTGGAAATTAATTCGAACTACTGAAGTTAATCAGTAGTAATAGCAGAAGTGAAAGATCAGAGGCACATTGAAAGCAAGGCTAAGGCGGTTGCCTGTTGTCTTGAACAAATTGCAAAAGGATTGGAAAGCAGTACAGAATTTTAATTACATATTGGAACAGGCTTTAAAGCCTTACCAATTTAAATCGGTGGAGTTAAATGGATGAGGCGGTGAAAGACTTTTATATCCAAGTGTCTTGTTGATGTGGTGAGTTCCACGTGCGAAACGAACAACATATATTACAACAGCCATTTGTTATGGCCCGATGTGATAATACAAATCACATGCATTAAAATCGCCCTCCCATAAAGCAGAGGCCCGCGCTGGTCCCACAGACCACGCAGCATATATATAATACGATCACAAGCATTGGATCACAAGTTCCAAATCAGAGGCCTTTTGTTTTAAGCCCCGATTGCACTATCCACTGGCGGACCCGACCATGTTATAGGCCGGTGTTTAATTTTACCATCGCATCCAGTTTCTGATCGGAGATCGCAATGCTTTTGTACAAGGCTCGTCGCATATGTTAAATCTTAGACCTGATGGAATTTACCACAGCGCATTTAATTGATTAATCGCATCCGCGATTCCAATCGCAATCGGAAGTTCAGCGGGTTATGTGTCTTGTTTGAAAGTTCTAGACCCGATGTATTTTATATGGCGGAGTTTATATATTACATCGCATCCGCGCTTGTAATCGCAATAGGAAGATTATGGTTGATCGCTTTGGTTTGTATTAAGTTGCGGACCCGGTGCCATTTTACATGGCGTATTGTATGAGTTATATCGCGTCCAATTCTTCAATCGCAATCAGATTTTAAAAGGGTCATGCGTTATAAATATTAAGACCAGACCTGATGTTATATATTTTTTATGTTTAATTTAATATGCACGGCGCATATATAAAGAAAAGGCTCGTGAGGCTATTGTATTGTTTTTTTTTTTGTTTTAAAACAGAACAGAGTCATTTTTTATGCACAGTAGTGCGAAATTGAAAATACACAATAGTGTATTTTTTAGAGAGAGACAGAGTGTTTTGTTTTGAGTGACAGGAAGGTTTTGTGAACTGTGTTTGATGCAATCACATATTTTGTATATTGCTCTGCTAGAGGAAGAATCTATAACAATTTTTATGGAATAAAAGTTTGTTTTCTGAGTTAAAACTCTGTCTCCTATGAGTGAAAAATTTTTAATTTCTCTGTGTTAAAGAGGGGAGTTTACTCTCTCCATTGTTATTCTGGAATTTTCAATATTCCAACATGGTATCAGAGCTAGTCCAGGCTCTTTGAAGGTCAAAGAAGCTGAAGGAAAGGAGTTCTTTGTTGCAACAGCTTCTCTAGCAGTGTGAAGACTCAGCCAAAAGAATCCAAAGGTATTTCTCTATACAGTTTCAGTGTTACTATTGCAGAATAGTGAGCTATTTTATATACACAGTTACGTGTTTTTGAATCATAGTTAAGAGTGCAGAATGGCTGGAGCCAACACTGGTATGGGTATGGGAAATATCCATCTCTCAATGTTTAATGGGCAAAATTATGACTACTGGTCAATAACTATGAGAGACTTATTTGTTTCCCAAGATTTATGGGAATTTGTTGAGGAAGGCTTTGAAGAGCTAGCAGATGAACACAAGTTTAATATGTTAACTCAAGCAGAAAGAGAGATTCTGAAGAGAAATAGGAATAAAGACTCCAAAGCTCTCTTCTTTTTGTATCAAGAAGTGCATGAGAGTGTGTTTCCAAGGATAGCAGCAGCCAAGAGATCCAAATAAGCATGGGAAACTATCAAAACATCCTATCAAGGTATGGAAAAAGTGAAGACAGCAAAAATTTAGTTGCTGAGGAGAGACTTTGAGACTCTCTGTATGAAAGATTCAGATACTATTGACTCATTCTTCACTCATGTGATTGGAATGCTCACACAAATAAGATCTCATGGAGAGACTCTTGAAGACAAGAGGATTTTGGAAAAACTCTTGAGAAGTTTACCCTCAAGATTCGATGTGATTGTCACCACCATAGAGGAGACTAAGGATCTCACAAAATTTTCAGTCAATGAACTTCACGCATCACTGATGACCCATGAACAGAGATTGGGTAGGAGTGAAAACTCATCTCTCGAACACGCCTTTAAGACCCAGATGTCGTTTGGAAGAGAAAGAAGGCAAGGCAGAGGAAACAAGAGAGGAAGAGGCAAAAGAAAAAACAGAGGTGGAAGGAACAGCCCTTCACCTTCACATGGAAGGTGCAACAGTCAAAGTCACAGCCACGGCCAAGGCAGCAGCCAGTAGAGTGGTCAGCAGAATGCTCAAGGACAAAGGTATGATAAATCCAATGTCCAATGTTACTATTGTAAAAATATGGTCATTATGCTAATGAATGTACAAAGTAGCAGAATGATATGGGAAGTAGAACTAGTGAAAATTTCACTAAGGAAAATATCAGTCAAAATAATTTGTTTTTAGCTTGTAATATGGCTGAAGAAAAAATTGAGGATTTATGGTTTCTAGACTCTGGTTGCAGTAACCATATGACAGGAAACTTAGCAATGTTTTCTATGTTAGATGAGAGTGTGCATTCACAAGTCACACTAGGAACTGATAGCAAAGTGTTTGTTATGGGAAAAGGAAATGTAAATGTTTTAACAAGGAAAGGTGCAAAGAAATCCATAGCAGATGTATATTATGTTCCAGGAATGAAGTGCAACCTCTTAAGTATTGGACAACTTGTCCATAAGGGGTATACTGTTTTCTTTGAGGATGATGTTTTTACAATCATGGACAAACCGCCCAGCAAATAGTGTATTTCTGAAGTGAAGATGAGAAAGAACAGAATGTTCCATCTCAGAATGAGAGCAGACTTGAAGAATGAAGAAAAGATTGCAGCAGTGGCACAAGAGACTTTCCAAAGTGAACCAAAAGATGATAATTGGTTATGGCACTTGAGATTTGGACATCTCAATTTTGGAGGTCTTAATTTGTTGAAAAGAAAAGAAATGGTAAGAGGCTTACCATTGATAGAGAAACCAGACAACCTTTGTGAAGGTTGTATCTTGGGGAAACAACACAGAGAAAGTTTTCCTTCCGGGAAAAGCATAAGGGCAAAAGCACCCTTAGAGATTTTCCACTCAGATGTATGTGGACCGATGCAAAATCCATCACTTGAAGGCAGCTACTATGTGTTAACATTCATAGATGATTTTACAAGAAAAACTTGGGTTTACTTTTTGAAAAAAAAAAATGAAGTGTTTGAAAAATTTTGCAATTTCAAAGCACTTGTTGAGAACCAGAGTGGGCTGCATATCAAAGTCCCAAGTACTGACAGAGGAGGTGAGTATATCTATAAATATTTTCTACGTTTTTTTAGAGAAAATGGTATTCATAAGCAATTTACAACTAGATATACTCCGCAGCAAAATGGAGTAGCCGAAAGGAAGAATAGAACCATAATGGACATGGCAAGGAGTATGTTAAAGGCAAAGCATTTTCCTAATGATTATTGGGCTGAAGCTTTACATTGTGCAGCATACATTTTGAATAGATGCCCTACAAAAGCAGTAAGAACAAAGTGCCAGAAGAGGCATGGAGTGGCACAAAGCAAGATGTCACACACATGAAGGTTTTTGGATGTGTGGCTTATACACACATTCCGGATCATCTAAGGAAGTAGTTGGACAACAATGGGGAGACATGTGTTTTCATTGGATATAGTGAGGAATCCAAGGCTTATCGCTTGTAAAACCCATCCACCAAGAATTTTATTGTGAGCATAGATGTTCAGTTCATTGAAGAGGAAGGTTGGGATGGAAGCATGGAGAAAACAATGAATGTAAAACACTGTTTATCTCATGATGAGAATAATGATGAGTTGGATGAAATACATCCCCAGATTGCAGCACCAACACAAGAGTAGCAGAGCACACCCTTGAGGAGAAATGACAATGTCTCTCCAAGAACACCCCAAGGTGGAAATTCAAGTGCTTCTTCAAGCATTTGTACATCTAATGAAAGAGGTAAGAAATTCAGAAGTTTGAAAGAAATTTATGAAAAATATATAACAAATGAAGGTATCAATTCTTTATTTTCTTTATATTGTCATGTTGATGATCCTTTTCATTTCGAAGAAGCTATCAAGAATGATAAATGGATAGAAGCTATGGATGAGGAGATAAATGCCATAGAAAGAAACAAGACTTGGGATTTAGTTGAACTCCCAAAAGGTAAAGATGTCATTGGAGTTAAATGGGTCTACAAGACCAAGAGTAATGCTGAAGGAAAAATAGAGAGACACAAGGCAAGACTTGTTGTCAAAGGATATAAACAGAAGCATGGGATAGATTATGAGGAAACTTTCGCATCAGTTGCTAGAATGGAAACCATGAGAGAAGTGTTGTCCATAGCAGCACAAAACAAGTGGAAAGTTTACCAAATGGACGTGAAGTCAACATTCCTAAATGTAGTGTTAATGGAAAAGGTTTACATTGAACAACCTCTCGGCTATGAAAATAAAGGCCAAGAGCACAAGGTATGCAAGTTGAAGAAAGCTATTTATGGGCTGAAGCAAGCACCAAGAGCGTGGTACAGTAGAATAGATTCCTATCTACTGGAAAATGGTTTTGAAAAGTGTGAGGGAGAACCTACCCTCTACATCAAAGAAAAATATGGAAAAATATTGATTGTAGTTTTGTATGTCGATGATGTTATTTTTACAGGTAATGATGATTACCCTATTGAACATATTAAAACAGTCATGAAAGAAGAATTTTAAATGACTGACATGGGTTTATTGAGATACTTCTTGGGAATAGAAGTAGAACAATATGAAAATGGGATTTTTATCTCAGAGGAAAAGCATGTTAATGCGATACTTGAAAGATTTAACATGCAGGAAACCAAAGCGACGATCACTCTCACAGTGATGGGATTAAAGCTCAGCAGAGAGGACAATAGAAAGGATTTTTATCCTAGTTTATACAAGAGCATAGTTGGCAACCTTATGTATTTGACTACAACTAGGCCGGACATAATGCATGATGTTAGTTTAATTTCCAGATTCATGGAAAAGCCAAAGGATGCACATTGGCAGGTAGCGAAAAGAATTCTAAGGTATGTTAAGGGTACTAAAAGCTTTGGTATTTTTTATACTGCTTCAAAATGTTCAGAATTAGTTGGATGCACTGACATTGATTGGGCTGGAAGTGTTGATGATCGGAAGAGCACTTCCGGTTATGTTTTTCACATGGGTGCAAGAGCCATTTCATGGGCTTCTAAGAAACAACCCATTGTAGCATTGTCTACAGTAGAAGCGGAATATGTGGCAGCTACAGCAGCAGCGTGTCAAGCAGTTTGGAGGAGAAAAATGTTGAGAATTTTATGCCAAGAACAGGTAAAAGGGACAATGATCTTTTGTGACAATAGCTCAGCTATTGCATTGTCTAAAAATTTAGTTTTTCATAAAAGGATAAAGCACATTGACACCATGTTTCACTTCATACGTGAATTGGTTAACAATGGTGAGATAGTTTTGCAGCATTGCAGAATAGAGGATCAATTTGCAGATATCCTCACAAAGCCACTTGCGCACAAAAGCTTTGAACATTTCAGGAAATTCCTAGGTATGCAGAAAAACCCAGCAGTTGAAATTAAGGGGGAGTGTTGGAAATTAATTCCAACTGGTGAAGTCAATCAGCAGTAATAACAGAAGTAAAAGATCAGCGGCACATTGAAGCCAAGGCTAAGGCGGTTTCCTGCTGTCTTGAAAAAATTGCAAAAGGATTGGAAAGCAGTACAAAAATTTAATTACAGATTGGAACGGGCTTTAAAGCCTTACCAATTTAAATCGGCGGAGTTAAATGGATGAGGTGGTGAAATAATTTTATATCCAAGTGTCTTGTTGATGTGGTGAGTTCCGCGTGCGGAACGAACAACATATATTACAGAGGCCTTTTGTTATGGCCCGATGCGCTAATACAAATCGCATGCATTAAAATTGCCCTCCCATAAAGCAGAGGCTCGCGCTGGTCCCACAGACCACGCGGCATATATATAATTCGATCGCAAGCATTGGATCGCAAGTTCCAAATCGGAGGCCTTTTGTTTTAAGCCCCGATTGCACTATCCACTGGTGGAAACGACCATGTTATAGCTGGGTGTTTAATTTTTCCATCGCATTTGGTTTCTGATAGGAGATCAAAATTATTTTGTACAAGGCCCGATTGCATATGTAAAGCCCGGACCCGATGGATTTTACCACATCGCATTTAATTGATTAATCGCATCCGCGATTTCAATCGCAATCAGAAGTTCGGTGGGTTATGTGTCTTGTTTGAAAGTTCCGGACCTGATGTATTTTATATGGTGGATTTTATATATTACATCGCATCCGTGCTTGTAATCGCAATCGGAAGATTGTGGTTGATCGCTTTGGTTTGTATTAAGTTGCGGACCTGGTGCCATTTACATGGCGTATTTGACGTGTTATATCGCGTCTGATTCTTCAATCACAATAGGATTTGAAAAGGGTCGCGTGTTATAAAGATTAAGACCGGACCCGATGTTATATTTTTTTTATGTTTAATTTAATATGCGCGACGCATATATAAAGAAAAGGCCCGTGAAGTTATTGTATTTTTTTATTTTTTTTTAAACAGAACAGAGTCATTTTTTATGCACAGCAGTGCGAAATTGAAAATACAAAGTAGCGTATTTTTTAGAGAGAGACAGAGTGTTTTGTTTTGAGTGACAGGAAGGTTTTGTGAACTGTGTTTGAAGCAGTCACATATTTTGTATATCCCTCTGCTAGAGGAAGAATCTGTAATAATTTTTATGGAATAAAAGTTTGTTTTCTGAGTTAAAACTTTGTCTCTTGTGAGTGAAATTTTTTTAATTTCTCTGTGTTAAAGAGGGGAGTTTACTCTCTCCATTGTTATTCTGGAATTTTCAATATTCCAATAGTTTGTTCATCCTTTTGTTTCTTTTAATCACAGTATTGAAGAATCCAACATTCTTGTTGGGGAAATCACTACGTATGTTGTTAGGAAGCATTGAAGGAACAACAGATTGTGTGTTTTGGAAATTTCTTTTGTTGTGAAAACTTGACACACATTGGGCACAACAATGGCCATGAAAGATTATATTCACAAAAAATGAAAGATTAACTTCCACAAAAAATGGTAGTGGGTTTTATTCCTATTGCGTTTTACCAAAGCTCTTGGTCAAATCTAGTCATAAAAAAATATCAATGCATGGAAGTATTATGGTCCAAGGCTTCTCGAATGCCCTTATACTCTATGATGGGTTGTCTCAATTTGATATGTGCTCTTATTTGGATCGTGCTTTTTGCATTAAAAGGAAGCGCTAACGAATGGTATCATACGCATTATATTTCACTCCCTACAGAGTACTCCGCATGGACTCATATAATTTGAGTTAAATATCCATTAGCAGTATTGAGCATGGACTCATATAATTTGAATTAATATGTGCAATTGAACACAAGGATGATTTTGGAAGTAACATTATTAATAAATCTTTCATATTATAAAATAGTTAGTTATTATTTTATTAATTTTTTAATAATTTAATAATATTATAGATATTTTGCATGTATTAATTTTATTTATTTAAAATAAGATATTGTTCAAGTATAAAGATTTTAAGTCAATTTTTAATAATTAGTATAATGATAATGTTCGAGATACTAAATTATATAATATTTTATATATAGGATTTCGTGAGTAGAATTATTTAGAAAAATATATTGTGAATCTATCACATAAAATTATTATTTGCATGCATTATCACATTAGTTAGTTCGAAAAGCTTTTACAAATAATACACATAATATTTTCATGTGATGAATTTTGACAGCATTTTTCTAAATATATAATATTTTATTACAAACTTTTATAAAATTTAAAAAATATTGGAAAAAAAAAAATCATAGTTACATTATGTACATAATTTTTTGCAATTTTTTTTATGCATATCAATTTAATTGTCTTTTAAATAAAAGGGAGTTTTCAAAGTAAAATGACATGAATGTATATTAGATTTGAAACGGTATGTAAAACATTTTTGTTTAATTATATTTATTTTATTTAAATGTTTTTTATCAAAATTATTTTATTTATTTATTTTTCAATTAAAATTCTTATGAAACAAAATTAATTTAAATAATTTTTTTGATAAATAAATTTATAAAATTTAAAAATATATATAAAATTAGTTTACAATTTCATAAATAATTATATATAAATGAAAATCACCTTTCAAAAAGTAAAAAGATATTGGTTGTCATGCATAATTAAAATAATGACAATTTGTTTATCTTTTAGTTATAATACCAGCCTAGATCCATCTTAACTCCGGATCTATCAAGCGCCGAGAGGGATCGAATCTCTCGAGGTGAAAACCTCTTTTTTGAGATTTGATCCCTCTCGGCGCTTGATAGATCCTGTAACACCTCCCGTCTTAAGAAATTTTTTTTTTTTTCTATATCCTGGGGTCCTATTGTGAGTTAATAACACCAAATATACCTCATTGGTATTCCCCTGAATACCTTAAAATCATCTTCTATAAGTTGTTCCTTATGTTCTAAATAAGATTCAACATTCCTCTCTTTTGATAGTTGTATGCAATCTGGCTTATAGGATGTATATTCCACTATTACCTATACCAACTATACCACTTACCTGTTTTGGCAATATAAATTTTAGGAGCATATATATAGATGATAGATATATATGTATATTTATATATATTATATATATATTTATATATATATCATATATATATGTCCACAATCCTCTTGTGTTTCTTTTCTTATATATATATCATATATATTTGTTCACAATCCTCTTGTGTTTCTTTTCTTATATAAATAATCTTGCATCTATGGCCTTTGGAATTATATTACTTCCATGAGTATAGGTCTAGGTAGATATATATATAGATATCCCTATTCGTTGTATATGCATACCCCATATTGGTCCAACACCCTTTTTGTATAAATAAATGAAAAGCGCCCATATGCATATTAAGTATTATTTAAAAAGGACCCCATTAATGTTCCATTGGAACCTTACGCGTATTCCCGTCGCATGAAATATATCAGATGCAGCGTATAATAATGATATATGATAAAACTACATGCTCATTTACCGTTTGCTCGATTTATGTGGTATTGTGGCCATTCGTTCATGTGCATAATCCGGTTTTTTTCTACTCCGGTTGTTTTCTCTTACCACGTTCACAGGACCATAGCTCGGCGAAACCCTAGGCAGCGTATTAGCTCATGTACAGCTATACTCGCACGTATAGACGATTTTCGGATTCCGGTTTGGTTTTGCAGGTGACGGCTCATGGGTATTGATGTTGCGTGGCCGCCCACAAGAATTGGTACAACCAGAGATCGCCCCGCCTCCGTTGATGTATTTCGGGTTCCTGACCGCGCCAACTCTTTTCAACCTTTACGCAACAGCTTCGGTACTGAGAACTTGGCTTACCAACAGCTGTAAAGGAGGGAGGGGGAAGGTCTTTTCGACGGGAACCTTCGCCTGCCGTCCGCCTCCTAGGTACCCTGAACGCAGGATTAAAATACTATTAAACTGGCAGAGGGTACCAAAGTTGCGGCTCAGCCCGTCAAACTCGAGTTTACCGGAGGGTACCCGAGCAATCCTTGAGCAGGATTTTTTTTTTTCCAGTACGGGTATCGACCTCGTCTTAGGGTTTTGATTCCATTATTAACCTCTCACTTCTTCGAACCGCTTTACTGTTCGTTTCCCTCATTTCTTTGTGTTAGGTCTTGCAGAGTGAAGAGGTTTCTGAGCTCACCTCTCCGATTCGCATCATACATCAAACCACCTTACCTGGGCGATCCTCTTCTGCTTTCAGCTGAGTAAGGATGCCCTTCTTCGTGTAATATGTTCATCATTTGTTTTATGTTCATTAAATTTCATTTTGTTGTTTTATCTTCGCTGTTCTTGCGTCGGCTTTACTGATGGTTTCACGAATGTGTTACAGGTGTTCAACTTGTAGTTTAACGTGTTCGGGATTCATTCCGATGACGGTGAAGAATGTTGATCCGTCATCCTAAAGATCGTGAGCTCATCTACTGATGTTATCCATGGTGATTTTCCTAGCGCCGGCCTGAAATTTATTCACCCTTTTCATCTATTTGTTCATCGTGCGGCTGTGTTTGGTTTTTCTTTTGTTTTATTCGGACTCTATATACCGACTTCAGATATTTACCCCGGTGCTAGGCTAACCAGCGTTTCTGGTGATCTGATATGCAGGCCTTGCCTCGAGTTTTTTTTTTCTTTCCTCCAGTAGTGATGTGAATCGTGGCTACAGTTACCAACTATTCTCGTAAAGGAGCGGGGTTCGGCCTCTCTGCTCCATCGCACAGTTGTTCTGGTCTCGTAGTGCTCCTTAGTTAATATATGCTGGCCAACTAAAGGAGTTTTAATAGCGTGTCTGCTGTCCAACGTTTGTTTTGTTTTTTTTTTTTTTTAAACGGCCTCCCTCGGGTCGGTGGTCCAAAGCATCGAGGACCAGTTTCCTATCTATGTTTCAGGTTGATTTATTTCATTCTACGGCAGAACGACTATTGAGTCGAACTCTTTCACCGATACAATTGCACTAACACGATCTTTACTCTGTGACCAGATAGGCGTGATAATCATGACTGTGTTCATGTGCAAATGGAGGTAAGGTCATGCCTCTGTATGATTTAAACATTATATATCACGGCGTGTCAGAGAAATCCCATTATTTTGCACAGAGCTAATCTACAGTGCAGAACCACAGAGTCGGCTCTCTGTGGCTACACGCTATCTCGAAATAATTATGGTCAGAGCAGAACAGGTCGTCACGTTGTTGTGTGATTATTAGTATTAGAACTATTTTGTTCTCCCGCATTATATTCTCGTTTTGTCTATCGCCTTATTCGTTTTTGTTTAACGTTGACAGAGTCACCAGGGTGCCGTGGGTTGTACCTGTCGGTACATCACGATGGACTTATTTATCATACGCCACAGACTTAATCTTTTAATTATATCACCACGCCTTATTGTAATTTGACTATTCGTTCGTTGATTCGTGGTTATAACCCCTTTTGCTTATACATATCCATATACATATAGTTCATAGGTATGTTTTGATATATATATCGTTTGTGTTTATATTCCACTTTTACATAATTCAAATCATGGTATGCCGAGCTCACTTGTAGTACTTGGTACTTGTGAATATATAGGTATGCATTTTTTTTTTCTTTTGTTTAGATGCCTATATAAAGGTATTCGATATATCAATTGATGGTATACCTTAAGCGTTGATTTACTCCATTGCCCTAATGGTTATTTGTAGGGTTAGAGATGAAGCTAGAATACAAACTACTCTATAAGTGCTATGAGTACTATACTCTTTTATAATGAAGATTTACTTTGGGATTTAATAAGAAGTAAAAATACATGTTCTAGAGTCCTTACTTATTAAATTCTACTTTTCTTTTTAGATATGCTAGTAAGTAGTTACTAGTGCTGGACTAAAGGACCTTCATTATAATTCCAGGAGTTGCTATGACGCAGGTCTTTTCAAGGACCAGAGTAGATTTAGAGATGGAATCTATACACTTATAAATATTATAATAATCATATAGAGTAGATTTGTTTTTTTTTTCTAGCACACTTTGAATGTCTTACTCTACTATCTTACTTTCTTCTTTTTGGTTATGTATCGAGGACTTATTTCTCATAATATTTTCTATACGTTTATAAGAGCATAAAACATCCCATTTGTAACTACAAAGGAGACAAAATATTATTTCATTTTCCGTAGAGATTAAGAACTTCAGATTTAAACCGACTCGGGGTTTAGAGATTCTCGAGTTTCTACTCTATGATTGTCAATTACAACTAAACAGAACCCTGAAGGTGAATACTCAAGAAAGAAATAGATATTCACGAAATGTAGTACTACGAGCAATCATGCCATTTCACAAATTTTATATGGGGAAATAATTCATATTGCTCACACAAAACTCAAAATAACAAGCATTTCAGAACATACCACAATCTGCAATTGACCAACCTCCCAACCTTAGAGTCCTCTTTGTCTCCCAGGACTCACCCCCGAGCAGAGATCACCTCCTAGCACAGATCAACCTCTGATCTGCTTAGGAGCAGCTTATTTAAGCTCATGTTTTCCCCAAAGCATGTTTCTAATTCTGCGTCCAGAATAGCAGGATGCTTTCTTTCCTGTTTAGCCTAGGCTTCCCATTTTGGGACTCTTTAAAGCTGCTTTAAGCTTTTCCTCAGCTTTTCCAGCTTTTTTCACCTCTTCCCAACTACTCCTCTTCATTGGGGAAATTTAGATTCCTCCTCAAATCTAAATTAATTTCTTTCAAGGATTTTTGAAAGATTTTTGGGGATTTGTTGCCTTATCCATCCTCATGGATTTGGCAAGTGATCTCTAATTCTCTTTTTGGTCAAACTGCACAATCATTTTATTTATTTCCTCAATTAAAATATGCAATTATATTCACACCATACTCATCCCTTGGGGTCCACCCCATTAGGATTTAAATTTCAAATGTCTAACTTTAAAAATTCAACACACAAATTGGGGGTGTTACATATTCCCCCTCTGAAATTAAACACCATCCTCAGTGTTGTTATTCAACTACTAGAGTTCAATTAAACAGAAATGGATATTTCTCCATCATTTCAGCTTCCCTTTCCCAGGTAGCTTCTTCAGCAGTAAAGTGCTTCCAATGCACTTTTACTCTGGCCACTGTTCTGTTTCTTAATTCAATTTCTTCCCGCTCCAATATTTGAAGCGGTTCTGGCAGAAACTCCCCTTCTGGTTCCACCTGTACAACATTCCAATCAACTATGTGAGAAGCATCATGCACGTATCTTTTTAATAATGAAATATGAAACACATTATGCACTCTAACATGGGGTGGTAAGGCCAGCTTGTAAGCCACTGGTCCCACCCTTTCTAAAATTTCAAAAGGCCCACAATATCTAGGAGCCAGTTTTGCACAACTTCCTGCATAAAGTGTGCTCTTTTTGGGTTTGATGCGTAAATACACATGATCCCCCACTTTGAATTCTCGGTGCACTCTTTTCTTATCAGCATAGCTTTTCTGGAGATCTTGTGCTGTCTTGATATTTCTTTGTATCTGTTTGACAATTCTTTCCATCTCTTGTAGTGCATCTGGCCCCAACACCAATTTATCCTCCGGTTGACTCCAACTCAAGGGAGTCCGGCACTTCCTCCCATAGAGTGCCTCAAACGGACTCATCTTAATAGAGGATTGGTAACTATTATTATAGGCAAACTCAACTAAATGCAGATACTCTTCCCATTTTGATGGCCTATCCATCACATACATTCTCAGCATATCTTCTAAAATTTGATTTGTCCTTTCTGTTTGCCCATCAGTTTGAGGGTGATAGGCAGTACTAAAATTCAGTTTAGTACCCATTCCTGCAAACAATCTCTTCCAAAATGCTGTTGTAAACTTCGCATCTCGATCTGAAACAATCACCTTGGGAACTCCATGAAGCCTTACTATCTCCTTTAGGAACACATTTTCTACTTGAGTTGTTCCAAAGGTAGACTTTACTGGTATAAAGTGAGCAGCTTTTGTGAGAGTGTCTACTACTACCATTACAGAATCATGTTGATATTTAGTCCTGGGTAATCCTGTTATAAAATCCAGGGAAACTCTGTCCCATTTCCATTCTGCAATTGGCAAAGGGTTTAAAAGCCCTGCTGGGTGTTGATGCTCAACTTTGACTAACTGACATTCCATACATCTACTTAAATACTCCGCCACATCTCGTTTCATTCTTGGCCAGAATAACTTCTTCTTCAAGGCTGTTAACATCTTTTGGTATCCTGGATGTCCTGCATAGGGCTGTTTGTGATATTCATCTAGGATCTCTCTTTTCAATGACTCTATATTTGGAATATACAACCTGTTTTTGTAATAGAGCAGCCCTTTTTGGTTTTTAGTGAAATCAGTTTTATCCCTTGTCTGCAGTTTCACCAATAGTGCTTCATAGTTGAGATCTTGAGTTGCTGATTTTCCCACCAATTCCTCTACCTCCATATGGGCACTACTCCCCATGCTGTTTAAATTTTGACAAGCATTTCTACTTAGGGCATCAGCAACTTTATTTTCTTTCCCCTTGATATGTCTTATGTCCATATCAAATTCACTTAAAAAGGACAGCCATCTGGCTTGTCTTGCATTCAGATCAGTTTCAGAAAAGAAATATTTAAGGCTAATATGATCAGTCATCAAGGTGAACTTTTTCCCCAGCAGATAGTGCCTCCACATTTTTAAAGCATGGATAACAACTGCAAATTCCAAATCATATGCACTATAATTCTGCTCATGTATTTTCAGTTTTCTAGATTCATAAGCAATGACTGAATTTTCCTGCAACAGGACTCCTCCCAGCCCTTCTTTGCAAGCATCTGTACATACAACAAACTCTTTATCAGGATCAGCAATTTTTAATATAGGGGCTGAAATAAGTTTTTGTTTCAATTGTTCGAAACTGTTTTGACATTTCTCAGTCCACACGAACTTAATACCCTTCCTTTGTAATGAAGTTATGGGATTTTCTATAGCAGAAAATCTCTCTACAAATCTGCGATAATAGCCTGCAATCCCCATAAATGATCTTACTGCTGAGACATCAGTGGGGACTGGCCATTCTTTAATGGCTTTTATCTTTTCAGGGTCAACTGCCAACCCTTTTTCAGAAATTATATGACCCAGATATTGAATTTTATCTCTATAAAATTCACATTTGCTGAACTTGGCATATAGCTGATTTTCTTTTAAAGTCTGCAACACTATTCTCAGATGACTGGTATAGCATCCAGTAACTCTTCCTCAGTTTTCTGTTCTATTTCTTCTACATGCACTGCATAGACTTGGTATCCTTTTCTGGCTGTTCTTTTCAATTGTAAGGCTGATATTTGTCTTATTGAAATGGACTTCGGTTTCCCTTTTAGTGTAAAAGGTTTCCCTTCTTCATCCACACAATGCAGGGTTTTATCCCAGCAGTTCATTAGAGCTTTCTTCTTTTCTAGCCAATCCATTCCTATCAGCAGATCATAGGATCCTAATGGCAATATGTTCAAGTTTACTTCTGTTGAAAAACCATTTAATTGTATTGCTGTTTTGGGCAACTTATGAGTGACTTTTCTCTTAGTTCCAGTGGCCAGCTGTACCAACCATGACCGCTGAAATTTTTCATGTTTAATTTTACATTTTTCTACAATTCCAGGACTAATGTAACTCAAAGAAGCACCTGGATCAATCAAAACAGTAATAGGTAGTTCAGAAATCTTACCCTCCATTTCCACCATGGTTGCTTGATGTTCTGCTTGCCGATTTTCCAAGGCTGCACTGATAGTTGGTATATTTCTGGCTATGTCATTTACCGTTGTTGCCTCTCGCTCTCTGCTGATCATGTGTATATTTCGATGGGGGCAGTCCCTCATCATATGGGGTTCTCCACAGCCCCAACATTTCAGAGGTTCCCTCATTCTGACTGTTCCTTCCTTTTTATTGTTCCCTTCTACTGGTTTTGAAACCACTTGGGACTGAGCAGTTTGACTTTATTTTGGTTTGCTGAACTTTTTCCTTTGATGATCTCTACCAAAATTCCTTAAATATGCTGGTTTTGGTCTCTTTCCTTTGAACTCACCCTTGTTCATCCAGCTCTTCCCTTGTTCAGCTTTACCTTTAAACTGTTGATAGCATAATCTTGCTTTTCTAATAGCTTCATCCATGGTCTTTGGGTTGTCAAACTCAATTTTCTCCTTGTACACAGTAGGCAAACAATTTAAAAACCTTTGCACTTTTGCCTTTTCTTCCCTAATGTAAGGGACATACCTCAGTAAATTAGTAAACTTAGTGACAAACTCATCAATAGTGAGCTGTCCTAGCCTAAGTTCATGGAATTCTTTTGCTTTATCATCATAATAATGTTCATTCAAATAACGACTTTTGAACTTAGTCTGAAAATCTTCCCAAGTAACTGTCTTTTCATCAATGGCATGCACCATTTTTGTCTCTTCCCACCAGAGTGTAGCTTTTCCTTGTAGCTGGTACACAGCTAATCTAGCCTTCAGATTGCTCTCATATTCATATACTTGGAAATAATTGATCATATTCAGCAGCCAAGCTTCAGCATCCTCCTCCTTCTCTCCATCATAGGAGGGAGGTTTGATCTTTTTAAATTCTCCCTGCAATTCTCTTTTCTGTTTATGCTGCTGTCTAGCAGCATCATCATCGTCAGACTCATCTATCTTTCTCTTCTGGAACCTTCGCCTTCCTGGCTGTTCCGGGAAGTTAGCTCTCTGATGAGCTTTTCCTGCTCCTTACTGGTTGATGACAACATGTCATTCTGACTTCTCAGTTCAGCCAATTCTCGTTGCAGCCTGTGCAACATAGTCAATACCGGGGCATTGGGATCTGGAGTAGCAAACTCATCCCACAGATCCACATAAATCCCTTCACCTTCAGCCATTTCAACTGTACACACTTACAAATAATAAGATTAATAAAGGCGTTATAACCTCAAAATAGAAGATAATAAGTTGAAGGAGTTGACAAAATGATGAAATTAATTACAATTTGTACCTTGATAATTACTTATAAGTACACTCTGTCAAGATTTATTATTTTTTTCTTACATCCCTGGGTCCTATTGTGAGTTAATAACACCAAATATACTCTATTGGTGTATATTCCACACCTTTTTAAAATCATCTTCTATAAGTTGTTCCTTATGTTCTGAATAAGATTCAACATTCCTCTCTTTTGATAGTTGTATGCAATCTGGCTTATAGGATGTATATTCCACTATTACCTATACCAACTATACCACTTACCTGTTTTGGCAATATAAATTTTAGGAGCATATATATAGATGATAGATATATATGTATATTTATATATATTATATATATATTTATATATATATCATATATATATGTCCACAATCCTCTTGTGTTTCTTTTCTTATATATATATCATATATATTTGTTCACAATCCTCTTGTGTTTCTTTTCTTATATATATATCATATATATTTGTTCACTATCCTCTTGTGTTTCTTTTCTTATATAAATAATATTGCATCTCTGGCCTTTGGAATTATATTACTTCCATGAGTATAGGTCCATGAGTATAGGTCTAGGTAGATATATATATATATATATCCCTATTCGTTGTATATGCATACCCCATATTGGTCCAACACCCTTTTTTTATAAATAAATGAAAAGCGCCCATATGCATATTAAGTATTATTTAAAAAGGACCCCATTAATGTTCCATTGGAACCTTACGTGTATTCCCGTCGCATGAAATATATCAGATGCAGCGTATAATAATGATATATGATAAAACTACATGCCCATTTATCGTTTCCTCGATTTATGTGGTATTGTGGCCATTCGTTCATGTGCATAATCCAGTTTTTTTTCTACTCCGGTCGTTTTCTCTTACCGCGTTCACAGGACCATAGCTCGGCGAAACCCTAGAGAGCGTATTAGCTCATGTACAGCTATACTCGTACGTATAGACGATTTTCGGATTCCGGTTTGGTTTTGCAGGTGACGGCTCATGGGTATTGATGTTGCGTGGCCGCCCAGAAGAATTGGTACAACCAGAGATCGCCCCGCCTCCGTTGATGTATTTCGGGTTCCTGACCGCGCCAACTCTTTTCAACCTTTACGCAATAGCTTCGGTACTGAGAACTTGGCTTACCAACAACTCTAAAGGAGGGAGGGGGAAGGTCTTTTCGACGGGAACCTTGGCCTGCCGTCCGCCTCCCAGGTACCCTGAACGCGGGATTAAAATACTATTAAACTGGCAGAGGGTACCAAAGTTGCGGCTCAGCCTGTCAAACTCGAGTTTACCGGAGGGTACCCGAGCAATCCTTGAGCAGGATTTTTTTTTTTCCAGTACGGATATCAACCTCGTCTTAGGGTTTTGATTCCATTATTAACCTCTCACTGCTTCGAACCACTTTACTGTTCGTTTCCCTCATTTCTTTGTGTTAGGTCTTGCAGAGTGAAGAGGTTTCTGAGCTCGCCTCTCTGATTCGCATCATACATCGAACCACCTTACCTGGGCGATCCTCTTCTGCTTTCAGCTGAGTAAGGATGCCCTTCTTCGTGTAATATGTTCATCATTTGTTTTATGTTCAGTAAATTTCATTTTGTTGTTTTATCTTCGCTGTTCTTGCGTCGGCTTTACTGATGGTTTCACGAATGCGTTGCAGGTGTTCAACTTGTAGTTTAACATGTTCGGGATTCATTCCGATGACGGTGAAGAATGTTGATCCGTCATCCTAAAGATCGTGAGCGCATCTACTGATGTTATCCATGGTGATTTTCCTAGCGCCGGCCTGAAATTTATTCACCCTTTTCATCTATCTGTTCATCGTGCGGCTGTGTTTGGTTTTTCTTTTTTTTTATTCGGACTTTATATACCGACTTCATATATTTACCCCGGTGCTAGGCTAACCAACGTTTCTGGTGATCTGATATGCAGGCCTTGCCTCGAGTTTTTTTTTCTTTCCTCCAGTAGTGATGTGAATCGTGGCTACAGTTACCAACTATTCTCGTAAAGGAGCGGGGTTCGGCCTCTGTGCTCCATCGCACAGTTGTTCTGGTCTCGTAGTGCTCCTTAGTTAATATATGCTGGCCAACTAAAGGAGTTTTAATAGCGTGTCTGCTGTCCAACGTTTGTTTTTTTTTTTTTTTTTTTTAAACGGCCTCCCTCGGGTCGGTGGTCCAAAGCATCGAGGACCAGTTTCCTATCTATGTTTCAGGTTGATTTATTTCATTCTACGGCAGAACGACTATTGAGTCGAACTCTTTCACCGATACAACTGCACTAACACGATCTTTACTCTGTGACCATATAGGCGTGATAATCATGACCGCGTTCATGTGCGAACGGAGATAAGGTCATGCCTCTGTATGATTTAAACATTATATATCACGGCGTGTCAGAGAAATCCCATTATTTTGCACAGAGCTAATCTACAGTGCAGAACCACAGAGTCGGCTCTCTGTGGCTACACGCTGTCTCGAAATAATTATGGTCAGAGCAGAACAGGTCGTCACGTTGTTGTGTGATTATTAGTATTAGAACTATTTTGTTCTCCCGCATTATATTCTCGTTTTGTCTATCGCCTTATTCGTTTTTGTTTAACGTTGACAGAGTCACCAGAGTCTTGATGGGTTGTGCACAGCATGGGCACATCAGAATGAGCTTACTTATTTATCATACCTTCTGAGACTTAATCTTTTAATTATATCACCATGTATTGTAAATTTGTTCTTCTGATTAGTTGATTAGTGGTTATAACCCTTTTGTATACACTGTATACATATAGTTCATAGGTATGTTTTGATATATATATCGTTTGTGTTTATATTCACTTTTATAATTCAAATCATGAGCATAGAGCTCACTTGTAGTACTTGGTACTTGTGAATATATAGGTATGCATTTTTTTTGTTTTGTTTAGATGCGTATACTAAGGTATTCGATATATCAATTGATGGTATACCTTAAGCATTGATTTAATCCATTGCCCTAGTGCTTATTTATAGGGTGGGAGATGAAGCTAGAATACAACTACTCTATAGTGTTATGAGTACTCTAACTCTTTTCTAATGAAGATTTACTTTGGGATTTAATAAGAAGTAAAAATACATGTTATAGAGTACTTACTCTTAACTTCTACTTTTCTTTGAGGTATGCTAGTAAGTAGTTACTATTGCTGGACCAAAGGACCTTCATTATAATTCCAGGAGTTGCTATGATTCAGGTTTTTCAAGGACAAGAGTAGATTTAAAGATGGAATCTATACACTTATAAATGTTATAATAATCATGAGTAGATTTGTTTTCTAGCACATGAGATATCTTACTCTCTCTATCTTTTAGCATATTCTTTACAGTTTATGTATAGGATAGACTTCTTTCTGCTATAATATTTTCTAACATAGAGCATAAAATAAAATGCTTCCCATTGTATGTAACTACGACTTGTGGTACACCAGACCATTCACATAAGAGATTAAGAACTTGATTGAAACTAGAAGCCTTGGTTTAAAGTTTCTGTGGGTTTCTACTCTATAGATTTCTAGTCTACAACTAAACAGAATCTGGAAGGTGAATGCCTTAGAATGGATTCTGTTAAATGTAGTACTAAAATCAATCATACCATTCAAATTATTTTTATATGTAGCCAATTCATACCATAATAAATCAAAATAACAAGAATTTCAGAAACATACCACTATTGCAAATGACCAACCTCCCAACCTTAGTGTCCTCTTTGTCTCCCAGGACTCACCCCCGAGCAGAGATCACCTCCTAGCACAGATCAACCTCTGATCTGCTTAGGAGCAGCTTATTTAAGCTCATGTTTTCCCCAAAGCATGTTTCTAATTCTGCGTCCAGAATAGTAGGATGCTTTCTTTCCTGTTTAGCCTAGGCTTCCCATTTTGGGACTCTTTAAAGCTGCTTTAAGCTTTTCCTCAGCTTTTCCAGCTTTTTCTCACCTCTTCCCAACTACTCCTCTTCATTGGGGAAATTTAGATTCCTCCTCAAATCTAAATTACTTTCTTTCAAGGATTTTTGAAAGATTTTTGGGGATTTGTTGCCTTATCCATCCTCATGGATTTGGCAAGTGATCTCTAATTCTCTTTTTGGTCAAACTGCACAATCATTTTATTTATTTCCTAAATTAAAATATGCAATTACATTCACACCATACTCATCCCTTGGGGTCCACCCCCTTAGGATTTAAAGTTGAAATGTCTAACTTTAAAAATTCAACACACAAATTGGGGGTGTTACAGATCCGGAGTTAATACGGATCTAGGCTCGTTTCATTCGTGTGCGACCAAGGAAAATCTATCGATAATATGAGGAACATATGCTTAATTTTATCAATAGTATGTAAAGACACCTAATATTAACATAACCATTTTAAATATGTTAAATATGTCTGAGAATCATTGGGTCATTTTAATTTTAAATTTGATTAGTTACCTCAGTTTGTTGAGATGACAAATATTGTAAAATAACTTTAATGATGAAATAAAATTTTGAACACAAAGTGACAATGTAATAATATTGAATGATAGAAACTGTGAATAATAAGAATGTAGTCAATTACTAAGTCTTCATTATGATCGATTTTAAACTATTTTCTTCTACTATTCTTATTTTCACCCATGTTAGTTTTGTCATATTTTCATATTGATTATTTGAAAAGGACAGTTGGAATCGTAAACCATTTAAATATTTAGCTCGAGCTGTTGTAGTAAACATCATACCTTGTCTCTCTTGCTCTCTAATATTAATAGGCTGAATTACTATAACACAAAAATCAATGTACATTGTCAATAATTTTTTGTGCTTACATTGAAATCATTGCACACACAGTATTAATCCAATGACTTTAAAATTAATGTACCATCATACATCAAATTAGACATCAACATATACACTGAAATCAATGCAACTAATGGAAGAAATCAAATAATAATAGAAAACAACATCTACACTAAAATCAATGCATATAATGCAAGTAATGAAATATGATTAGAAATCAACATCTACACTCAAATAAATGAGTCTAGTGCAAGTAGGAAAATAGGATTTAAAGCCAACATCTACACTAAAATCAACGCATCTAGTGCATGCAATCAAATAGGATTAGAAATCACCATCTACACTGAAATAAATGCATTTAGTGCAAGGAATCAAATAGGATTATAAATCATCTACATTTAAATCAATGCATTCAGTGCAAGCAATCAAATATAATTATAAATCAACATCTATATTGAAATTAATGCATCTAGTGCATGCAATCAAATAATATTAAAAATCACCATCTACACTGAAATCAAGGCATTTAGTGAAAGCAATCAAATAGGATTAGAAATCACCATCTACATTGAAATCAATCCATTCAATGCAAGCAATCAAATAGGATTAAAAATAATCTACATTGAAATCAATTCATCTAGTGAAAGAAATCAAATATAACCAAAAATCAAAATCTACATTAAAATTAATGCATCTAGTGAAATCAATCAAATAAGATTAGAAATCATCATCTACACTGAAATTAATGCATTTAGTGCAAGCAATCAAATAGGATTAGAAATCATCTACATTAAAATCAATCCATCTAGTGTAAGTAATCAAATATAATTAGAAATCAAAATCTACACCAAAATCAATTCATCTAGTGCAAGAAATCAAATAGGATTAGAAATTACCATCTACACTGAAATCAATGCATCTACTGCAAGAAACCTTCTTCCCTATCTCCCCCATATATATCTATATATCAATCCATATCTCCTTCTTTTTCTCTTTATCTCACCCCACCATACACACACTCTCTCTCACTACATATCTATCAATTTCCTTGTCCCTCCCTCCTTCTCTCCATCTATCTTTTTTTCTCTTCACCTTACATCTATATCTATATCTCACTCTATCTCTCTATATCAACTCCAAAACATAAACTCTCTTTCTCCAATCTATATATCTATCTATCACTCCCTCGTCCTCCTCCTCCTCTCTCTCTCTCTCTCTCTCTCCCTCTCTCTCTCTCTCACTTCTATCTGTCTTCCTTCCTGCTACCCTTTCTCCCCCTCTCTGCATCTTCTTCATCACTCCCTCTCTCTCTCTCCACTTTTCACCCTCTATGTATTTATTATTAGCTCCCCCTCTCCCCCCCTCCATCTTCATATCTCTTCCTCCCTTCCCCCCCCTCATCCCTCTCTCTCTTCGCCCCCTCCTCCCTCTCTCTCTCTCTATCTTCACCTTCCAACTTTGTTACCATATGCCCCTCTCTCTCCTTCTCTCCCCCCTTCTCTCCATATCTCCTTATTTGTCTCTTTATCTCACCCCAAAACATACACACTCCCTCTTCATCTCTCCCTTGTCACTCCCCCTCTCTCTCCACTACTCACTCTCTATGTATTTATTCTTCCCTCCCTCTGTCCTCCCCTCTCTCCTCCTCTCTTTCAAGTCCCCTCTCCTTTCATTCCTCTCTCTCCCTTTCTCTCCCACCTCCCTTTCTCTTCCCCCATATCTCTCTCTCTCTCCATCTCTCAATCCCTCCCTCTCTCCCCCTCCAAATCCATATTTCTATCCCTCCCTCTCTCCCCTTCCAAATCCATATTTCTATCCCTCCCTCTCTTCTCCCCTCTCTTTTCCTTCCTCTCTCTCCCTTTATCTCCTACCTCCCTATATCTTCCCCCATCTCTACCTCCCTCTCTCTCTCTCTCTCTCTCTCTCTTACAATCCTCTCTTCCCCCATCACTCTCTTCCTCTCTCTCATCATTCCTCTCTTGCCTCCTTCTATTTGACCCCCCATCTCTCTTTCTCTCTCTCTCTCTCTCTGACCTCCAATCCTCTCTCTTCCCCCATCACTCTATCTCACTCTCCAACTATCTTACTATTTCTATCCCTTTATCGTTCTCTCCCCCTTGTCTCCATCACGCCTCCTTTCTCCTTCTCTCCCCCCTTGTCTCCATCACTCCTATGTATCTTTATCCCACCCATAAGCATACACACTCTCTCTCCATCTCTCCCTTGTCACTCCCTCTCTATGTATTTCTTCTTCCTTTCCTCACTCCGCTTCCAGCTCCATCTCTCTATCCCTCCTTCTCTCCTCCTCCTCTCATCCTTTCTCTCTCTCCCTTTCTCTCCTACCTCCCTCTCCCTTCCCCCTTATTTCTCTCTCTCTCACTCTTTACCCTGCAATCATCTCTCCTTATCTCTCTCCCACCTCCATATTTATGTCTCCCTCTCCCTTTCTTACCCTTCTCTAACTCTCTCACTCTTCTCACTCTCTCTCTCTCTTCATTCCTATTCTCCCTTCTCCTTCAATTTATCTCCATATCTCCCTTGTCACTCCCCCTATTTCTCCACCTCTATCATATATCATGATATATTAATATATATTACAATATAATAAATTTAACATTGTATTAATCTAAATATATTAAATTTAATAATATTAATATTTCAACATTAATGTTAGGGTTAATAATGTTTTTTTTTGCATGGTATTAATAATAATTTGCTCGATGGTATTTGACCCTTATACTTCATATATAATTAGATCTTGATTTCTAATCGTATTTGGTATATTTTTATTTATTTACCTTACCTCTTTATACCTCTTTTATATTTACTTATTTACCATACCTATTTTATAAATATATTATTTGGCCCATGGTATTTTCCCATGGTATTATTAATAATTTGTCCCATGGTATTTGGCCCATGGTATTAATAATAATTTGTCCTATGGGCTTCACCTAAATAAAACCTGTTTTTGAGTTTTTGTAAATATAAAGTGGTTTATTGAGTAAATATAAAATTCAGTTTTATTTATTTACGATACCTCTAGTTTATTTATATTTTTATTTGTTTACGATACTTCCTGAGTAATATAAAAAGAGGTTTTATTTATTTACCATACCTATAGTTTATTTATATTTTTACTTATTTACCATATATTATTTATTTACCATATCTCTTTTTTGAGTGTTAGTAAACTCTTCATATTTTAAGTTTATATTGTTTAAATTTATTTTTAATAAATTTTTTATTGTTCATTTATATGTTTATGTAATTTATTGTTCAAGCCAACATTTTTTTTTGGCTTCCGACATACTTACACATCGGGGTCATACTGGGCTGTAGAATGCGCCTCTTGGCGCAAAGATAAACAATATTACACTAAATTTATTTCCAAAAAAATAAGACCTTAAACTATATTGATATTTTATAAAAACTAGAAATTACTGACACAAAAATAGAAAAAAAAAACTTAAATCACGAATACCATATATAATATCAACAAATTTTATATAAATTTTCCCATAAATTTTCTACAATAATAAAGGAAATGCACATTATTTTACTATGTTTTATATTACTTAAATGGATTTGAATTATGATATAATTTGTGGCAATAAAATGATATTGGTCTCCCCATACTTTGTAAAATTATATATTAAATAAATTTGGTATTTTTAAATATATAATATATATGATAAATCCAAAATTATAATAATTATATATTAATATCCTCTAAATATAATAGCTGAAAACTTTTTTAATTCCAAGGTTCTGTTAATTCCATACATAGAATGCGGAGATACCAAAAAGAATAGATTGCGAGGAAGCCCCACGAAAAAGAGAAAATGAAGCCGACTCATCCTGGTTAAACACCAATCATTTAGTAACATAAATCCTTCATCCCAAGTGATTCAATTTAAACGAAACAAAACTCATTGAAAAAAAAAAAATGTACACAAACAAGAAACCTACTATGGTCCCCGGAATTCGCTCAAAATTAAGTAAATCAACATTGTTTGAAAATAAAATTTAGCATGACAAAGATGGAACCTATTGCCTCGATCAAAAAAAAAATTATTTAATTGAATATTATGGATTTTTACAACAATTGCAATATACAAAGGAGATATAGATTGCTTTTGAGATGAAGTTAGGGTTTTGAGATAGGTTTTTTTGACAACGCAGAGATCACGGGAAAAATCCTACTACAACCCGACTTAAAGCTAGCATTGCGGCGTCTTTAGGGTGGGTGAGATTACATCCTACAGAAATATAATGGCAGGAGATTATAGTGGAAAGAAATTAGGCCTCCAAGGGGGGCAGCCCTAATACGGGTTCACCGTTGGGGGCCCAATGAGTTGAAAAAACCAAAGGACAATGTGTGCCGAGAACCAAAAAGAAGCCTTGCTCTATCATTTTGGCCAATAAGTTACACCAATATCGAGGGTATAAGGACCATGCATTAATTTGTAAAATTATAGGAATTTGGAAAGCTAAGACAATATCCTAAATTGGATTCAATTGAAATGGCAACCGAAAGAGCACATTGATATCAAGTTTGGGGCTAGGGGGTTTTTTACAGTGATATTTACAAACCTTCTCGATAAAGAAAGGATTTTCGAAGGAGGACCGTACTTTTACTACAACGCATGTATGTTTCTTCAGCAATGGGAGGAATGTTACAATATAGATCAAGAATAGTTCATGTTGGCTCCAGTATGGGTACAACTAATTTCTTTACTTGTGGAATTCTGGGATCCAGAGATAATAAAAGGTCTTAGAAATTCGATGGGAAGATTTGTGAAGATAGCTAGAACAACATGCGAGGAACGGTATACTTCTTTTGCCCAAATTTGAGTTTATGTGAATATTACGGAGCCACTCCCTAAATCAATAGAACTCAAATATGAAGGGGAGGTATGGCATCAGCTCATTAACTATGAACATATCCCTTTTATATGTATAAGATGCCATGAATACAACAATATTTTTAAAACTTTCCCTCTCAATAACCCAGAAAAATAAGAAGGAAAGAAATCATAGGGAGAGGGAATCCCCGCGAAGAAGGACGAGGGGTCCAAAATGGTTACGAGTAAAAAAGGAGTTGGTAAAAAACATGCAAACCAGCAAAGAAATCAAAACATATTTGAAATTTTACAATGATTAGGAGAAAGTTTTAGGGAATCTGAAGAGGTGAATGAGGAAGGACCCAGAAATATTAATCCAAAATCTTCGAAGACCAAACGAAAAGCCCCAATATAGTTGAATGAAAAAGAGGATCAATCTCAGCCTCTGGACCAAGAGGATATGGAGGTAGACATAACCAGGGATGAACTAAGTAAGGAGGAACTAGTTAAGAAAAAATAGCTACAGGAATGGAGAAATATTGATGATATATTTATCCCGGATGATTAAAAGACTATATAAAGAAAATTTTGAGCAAAATATAACCTCCCAAGCATGAAGAGAAGTTGAAATGGAAAATACGCCTAACACCCCTCATGGAAGCAATGAGGAAATCAATGCCAAGAATAAAACAAGGAAAAAGAAAGGCAGGAAAACTTTGCAAGAATCTATTCAGACAGTTGGGGAAATGTTAGTTAACTCGGGACATGAAATATCACTTACAAAGGTATTCCAAAAAATCCATAAAGTTCCCCAATGATAGTGATCTCCTGGAATGTGAGGGGACTTAGCAGTAAAGGCAAGAAAATATACATGCAGGAAAGATTAAAGATAGAAAAACTACAACTGGATCTCCTTCAAGAAACCAAAGTTTTGGGTCGAAGATTAGAAGAAATTATTCATCACATTAACCCTAGATATCAAGTAATGGGCATTGATTCGCGAGGAAGTGCAGGAGGTATGGCGATACTCTAGAACCCAGCAGAGGTTATGGTAGAAGGATGGATTGGTCTACCGTGTATCCTAACTAGTTAGTTTAGACTAATTGGGATGAAAGAGTGGATCTTAATTTCCTCAATATATCATCTACACATTCTCGCAGATAAACTAGCTTTTCCAGATAGTATAAGAACTACGAAAACTCTTCACAATGAGAAATATTGGTTATTGGGAGGAGATTTTAATATGATCATGCGAATTGAGGAGAGAAAGGAGGAATTTGTAGAAACGAGATGGAAATGGAGCTATTTCGTGATATGATATCAGACATCCGCTTGATGGACATACCTATTTTCAATGGTAAATTCACATGGAATAACATGAGAGGAGGGGCGCATCAAGTAGGCTCTCGTTTGGAGAAATTCTTAATATTTGAAGAGCTCATCAATTTGGATGTCTTTTACGAGGCTTCTAGTCTTCCCTACATGGGATCAGATCATTGGCCCACATGTCTGGAGGTGGACATGAACCAGATATATAAGAAGAGAACTTTGAGATTTGAAGTTTTTTGGTTGAGAGATCTGACCTTTATTGATAAAGTAAAAAGTTGGTGGGAAGAAATCAAGGTTAAAGCAAGAAATAGGATGCATACGTTTCAACTCAGACTAAAATACATTAAATAGAAAATCAAGAAATGGAATAAGACTGATTTTTGAAAATACATCAAGACAACGAAAAATTGCAGTGTCATATGAAGAAAAATAAAAATAGATGATCCTACAGGGGCGATCTGCGGCCCTTGTTAAGGAGGAAGGTATCCTAATGAGAAAATTAGAATAATGACAAAAACATGAAGACATTTTATGGAAACAAAAATCTAGAATTCAATCGCTAAGAGAAGGGGACAAGAATTCTAGTTTTATCCATAAATCAATTGTTCAAAGATGGCAGCACAATCTCATATTCTCTCTTAAAGACTCTATAGGAAACAGACTTGTCCAATATCAAGATTTGGAAGAAATATTGGTGAACCATTTATGTGATATTTTAATGGAACCAGGTCACAATAGAATGGAATCAATCACATGAATCAAAAAATTGATTCCTAATGTATTCAACAGAGAGTAGAACGTTGCCCTACTCAGGGAAATCACTCTTGAAGAAGTGGTTAAGGGCTTAGAAGAAAATAAGGCGCCGAGACCAGATGGATTCACTGCAGAATTCTCTTAGGCTACTTGGCCCTTCATTGGAAAATATATTATTGACCTCGTTGAGGAGTCACGAAGGACAAGACATGTATACCCTGCCTTGAATTATACTTTTATAGATTTAATTCTGAAACATGGGAATTGTGATTTTTATCTATAATATCCTATCTACAATCATAGTGTGTAGGCCAAAACCTATCCTCCCTTCTCTTATCTCTCTTGAACATACTGGGTTCGTAAAAGGCAGACAAATCTTGGATGGGATCGTTACTGCCCAAGAAGATATTCATTCCCTTCACACTCTCAAAGCTAAAGGTATGTTGACAAAATTGGACCTTGATAAAGCCTATGATTTCCTCAGCTAGACCTACGTCCAAAATATCTTGCAAGCCTATGGTTTCGATCAAATATGGGTCTAACGGATCTTATCCTTTATCTCGACCCCCAAATTATCTATATTCATCAGTGGATGTCCCTCTAACCCTTTCAATGCCTCCAAAGGGATAAGACAGGGAGAACCTTTGTCCATGTTTTTGTTCATTATTGTTGCGGAAGGTTTGGGAAGATATATCAAACACAAGGTGGCCTTCAGATCCTTCAAAGGCATGATTCTCTGAGGGACTGGCATCACTCTATCACATTAGAAATTTTTTTATGATATCATGCCTTCCTGCCAAGCTAGCCCTAACGAATATAAAGTCATTTTAGACATTCTTAAAGTGTTTATGGCTACTTATGGAACCCTTATCATTATCACTAGAAAATAGGACAAGAAAAGTTGACATTATTAAATTTCAGGCAGAAGGATTTACAAGGCTGAGGCACATTAGAGAATCTAAATTTTTTTAAAAATCGCTAAGGTTCAGAGGAAAAATCAAACTATGCACTCAAGACACTCACAAAATGTGCCTTTGCATGTATTTTTCTTCGATAAGTCCACCTTTTCGCGACTTTCCCTCAAAAATCCACGTGGACCTAAGAGTGGCAGAAGTCACTTTTTGGGACCACAAGGCACTATCCAAGAAATGATCCCACACTTGAGGCTACTCGAGGACAACTACCTAAGCCTCCTTGGGAGCTCAAGGGAGCACAGAAAGGAATCAAGTGGCACACAATGGAATCAACCCTCTCTCTTGGGTCACCATCCATCAATGTACCAAGAGAGGAAAGGAGAATTTGAATTCATCTATAAAAAGCCACCAAGAGATGAACAAAGAGAGAGCAAATTTTTATGATGTCCAAAATTTCTTTGAAGCAATCCAATAGCGTGCAATCCAGAGTAGAAGTGGAGAGGGGATTCATTTATTGGCCATCCAACAACTTCAATCCTTTGGAGTAGAGAGATAGAGACCTTGCATTAAGAAGCTAGAAGGTAAAAACATCCTTACATCAAGTCTTAGAACTCCATACTTCTAAGGGCCCCTTGGCAAGTGTGTAAACGTATTATCTTTATTCCTAAGAGCAAGCAATAAGAGGGGACATTGATTCCACCGTTAGTATTATTGTTGTGTTTGAATCCATTAGGGGAATTTTGAGGTCTAAATGGGCCTCCTAAGCAAAATGTACAACAAAAATAAACTTTATAATAACCAATAGAATTCAAGATGATGATGTTAACCATGGGGGATTATTCACCATATTTTAAGTAAAAGGGTAAAAATAATAAAAAATATTAAAATAATAAAACTAATTTTTCAACTTATCTCCCAATGTTTTTACTCAGATTTCGAGCGGGATCACTTGTTGGATTCAAAATTTAATTCCTCATTGAAGGAGTACCCATGTTGCATACTTTCGATGGACCCTGCTACACGAAAAATGAGAAATACATGAAAACAGTGATTGCAAGCACGTTTTTCATGTATTTCTCATTTTTCGTGTAGTAGGACCCATCGAAAGTATGTAACATGGGTACTTCTTGGATGAGGAATTAAATTTTGCATCCAATGGGTAATATCGCTCTAAATTTGAGTAAAACATTTGCGATATAAGTTAAAAATATGAATTGAAAAATTAGTTTTTTCTTTTTTCCCTCTAAAATTTGATGATGTAATCAAATATTATTTTATTATTTCCAGTATTGTTTTATAATTTCCTTAGGAGGCCAATTTTATACCTCAAAATTCCTCTAATGTTTATGAGCTTTCATGTTTATGTTTAGTATAGTCTTGTTTTCTCTCTACATATGCATACTAAATCATTAGTTAGTGTGTTTAATGTTTGATAACATGTTCAATAACCTGCTAACTCTTTTAATTATCTGCCTCTGACCAAAGCTTAGAGGAAACAACCACTCCTCTTAAGCAATTGTTGATTGGTACACTTTTTCACCAAAACCACCACCACACTTATCAATAATGATAAATCCAATGTCTTCTTCTTTAATATTTCTCCTCAATCACAATGATTCTTAGCTCGCACCCTCGGGTTCAACTTTGGGACTATGCCTATGAAGTACATGGGGATGCCCCTTTCTATCAACTCCCTCTGTGTATCCCAATGGAAAAAACTAATTACTTGGATTCAAAATCACCTCCAAAACTAGTCTTTTCATGCTCTCAGTTCCCTTAGTTATGTTTTCCCTCTTCAAGATGTTTTGCAATCTATTCCTATTTATCAATTATCAGGGAGGGTTACCCCAAATTCTAGCTACACGTAGATGTCTAACATCTTCATAAAATTTATATGGCAATGATATCAAAAAAATCGTAAGTGGGCTCTTCTATCATGGGACAATTTGATCCTATCTAAAAAGAAGGGAGGTCTGAGTCTTTGGGATCCCTACATTCTTAACCACGTAATGGGAGCTAAGCTATGGTGGAGATGGATGCAGGGGGCACAGACCTCTGGAAAACAATATGGGAACATAAATATGAAACACAACACACTACGATGGATAGGATGCAAGCCTAAATCATACATGAAGGAGTAGGGATATCGAACTTGGCCTCTGCGAACAGGCACCTCATTGGAGATCACAACTTTTGGGAGATCACGGGTGGTAAGAAAACCCGATTTTGGGAGGATTCCTGGCAATAGAGAGAAAAATTATACAGTAGGCTTGATCCAGAAGAAATTTTCCTTTTTAAAAATAAGGCGAATGCCAAATTGGTAGATCACTATTGGGAGGGAAAAAATGACTAGTACTAGAGGAGATGGAAGCAGAAGCATCATTGGAAACATGCCCCAGACAAACAACAATGGGGAAACCTAGAGAAACAACTGTAATCTAGGAAAATACCTATACTCATAGGGAGTGACATTAGTCTATGGGGTTACAACATGAAGGGAATGTTTACAACTCAAGAATCCTATAAGATAAAATCTAACAATGTACAACCTCCAGACAATATATTATGGAAAACAATTTGGTCAAGTAAACACTGGCCTAAAATTGAATATTTTTTATGGGTTGTTGGGCACGAAAGAATACTTACCTAGGACCAATTGCATAGACGAGGGATGATTGGCCCCTCATTTTGTGTGATGTGTGGAGAAAAAATAGAAACTTTGGAACATATTCTCAACAACTGCTCTGTTTCTAACCTTATGTGGCATAATTTATCTACTTCTCTCCAGCAAAATGATAGAAATAAGGAAAGCATCCAAGATAAAATTGAAAACTCGACAAGAGGAGAATACCAGAATACAGTTTTAAACACAACCTCGTCATTTTCGGTTCGGTTCCTACTCTAGGAAATATGGAAGGAGAGAAACATGAGAACGTTCCAGGATGAGAAAAGGAAACCCACTAAAATGTGGCAAACCATTGTTCAAAATATACGGGAGACTATCCTAGCTGAAAAATGGGTACAGGAGGATTGGAAAGCACAGGGTAGGGAGGCATGGATCCTAAATCAGTTAAATCTTAAAGCCCATATGTTGATGCCAACTTCATGGAAACCCAAACCAATGACCTATCAGGTTAGGGATAAGTTTAAACTCCCTCAGTAGGGTTTTACTAAACTAAGTTATGATGGGGCTTCGAAGGGTAACCCAGGTCAAGTGCCAGGGGTGGGGGGAATTTTTTGAGACTGTGAGGGTTGTGTTTTGTGGATTTATGCCATGGAACTAGGACATGCTAGTAATAATGAGGCTGAAATGAATGCGGCAAAGAAGGGGGTGATAATTGCAAGCAGAGAACAGTACGATTGACTCGAGGTGGAAGGAGAATTGGCTATGGTCACTGGTACCCTCCAGAAGCTGCAGAAAGGAGCATGTTGGGATCACATTAGTAGCAGTTAGCGAAAAACTAGACCGATCTAGGAGAGTAAATATATTATGGAGAAGATAAGTTATAGTACCTCATCCCATGTTAGACGATCAGGCAACGAGGTAGCTCATATCCTTTCAAACTAGGGTTGCAATAGCCAGGACAAGGTCATGGATAACTCAATGGAGAAAACCTTATAGGAAACAGGTCTTGCATCTTTGCAAGAGATAGTAAATTGGGATTGAGATAACATCGCATACCAAAACCCCCGATGGAGGTGCCAATTGGCACCGCATGCAGCCTTACGCGAGTACGGGGAGGGCATACGTGGAGGATGCATGTGCTAACACCAAATCGAGGATGACGCAAGCTAAAAGTGGCGGGAAAATCCACCCACAGAGCTTAATTAGGGCATTAATTAGGAATTCAAAAAAACTAGGCACGACAGGTGTGATGTCAGGAATGTTCGGGGTAAAGCCCCGATGTGCGAGGTGGAAACGGGTTATGTAAATCCTGCTCGCCATTTCCTGGTGGTTAGTATTGGGTTTAGCATAGAGTAGCAAAAATTAGTTAAGTAGATAGGGGAGAGCTCTGCGAGCTTCAACATGTCGTCTGTAAGGGTATCTATCAAATTCGCCTCTCACATCTTCCATGAAACGTGTTTCTGGTTTTCGTTCTATGGAAAATAAGAGATTGGTCTTTTTGGATTACCTGTATCTGCTTCAATGTATAGATTTGGATTACATGGTTTGTGTATAAAATTATCCTCTCACATATGCTATGAAATGTGTTCCCAGTTTTCGTTCTATGAAAAGGAAGATCCTATTCTCTTTGGATTAGATATATCTGCTTCAAGGTATAGCTTTGGATTACCTATTTTTATATAAGTTCATTGTGGATACCCTTGTTTTTGAAGAAGATAGTGGGTTTTGTGTTTGGTATTTCAGTGATGGGTTTTTGGTGGGAATTGCGGCCATTTACCTTCCCGTGAAGGGAGTAATTAAGATTCGGCTTCTTCATGTTGTGATCGCTTCTGTTGGTTTTATCCGTTTTGATTTGTATTTAGGATTTGTATGGTTGGTGTTGTATTGGTTTTTCATGGTGCTGTAAGGACCTTGCATGGCGTCGATATGATCTTAACTATCTGTCTCCTTTATTGGAGGGTTTCTATTCTAACCAATTTGGGTTTCCCTTTTTATCCTTGTCTCTACATGGCTCTAATTTGTACTGTAACCACTAACTTTGGGAAATTGACCGTATGGCCTCCAATGATTTTATTGTGGGAAGTGACACTGTAAAGGTTTGCAAAAATGGCTCGGGTGGTCAGTGGGTCAGCTCTATCTGTTGTTTCATCAATTTTATTAATTTTTCCATGGCTGAGGTTATATGTACTATTTTTTAGTTATTATAATGGGATTATCTAGGTCTGGGCTACTACAGGAATGGGGATTTTGGTTTATTACGTTAGGTATATGGAGAATATTCCCATTGTGTCCTGCTAGTCTATTAAGGAGTTGCAAATTGTTTTAAAGTCGATTCCTCCCTTTCTGTCAATGTTGGGTCTAGTGCAAGATGGTAAAGACAACCAGTCTTTGCTGCCTTCCAGACAATGTCGTGCTCATGTTTATATCTCAATTTTCTTTAATATTTCCATGATTTGTACTATTGCTAGTCTTCCAAGCAATTCTTTCCTACACAGAAAGTTGCTAGAATACTGGGAACTGAAGAAAATGATGAAAGCCCAGTCAACTAAGAAGGATGGAAAGGATAAGGGGAAAACAAAAGCTCCCAAAACTACCTAAGTCAAACAAGGTCGAAATTCTGGCAAAGAGGTAATGGAGAATTTGTTCCAAACCTATTCGGATGGTACACCTTGCTACATCAAGTCTTTGATTCACGAGTGGGAACAAGATGCAAGGGCCAAGGAGGAAGAGGAAGATGAACTAGCTAAAGAAGAACTGAACCCTATGGTTATTGACTCCGATAATACCCAGACCAGATTGTCTTTGTTCCACCACTGGATCCACACCTATTGGATACTGAAGTGCCTCATGGTGAAGGCAATTGTCTCTGTTGAAAATATATGGGGTACAAGAACGTAGCCTCAACTCAAGTGGAAACTCGCAGAGACATCCAGGAAATCAACTTGCACCAACATCACCAGAGCGTCCGACTAGGGTAAATTGACAGAAAGCTACAAACGATGCACCAGGTTGACATGCCAGGATCGAGTGTAAAAGACCCGACTCCTATAGATTCAGGTGATTATTCAATTTCTATATTACGTTTTTTGTTATGATAACATATATCATTTACGTTTCTTGTATGTTTATGGAAGGAAAGATAGATAATAGTCCCTTACGGATAGTACATTAGGGGAATTTTGAGCTCTAAAATGGTCCTCCTAAGAAAAATGTACAACCAAAATAAACTTTATAAGAAAAAATAAGATTCAAGATGATGATGTCATTCATGGGGGATGATTCACCATTTTTTAAGTAAAAGGGTAAAAAGATTAAAAAATAATAAAATAGTAAAACTACTTTTTCAACTCGTATTTTCAACTTGTCTCGCAAATTATTTATTCAATTTCGAGCGGGAGTACTCGTTGGATGCAAAATTTAATTTCTCATCCAAGTAGTACCCATGTTGCATACTTTCGATGGACCCTTCTATGCGAAAAATGAGAAATACATGAAAAAATGTGATTACAATCACATTTTTCATGTATTTCTTATTTTTTGTGTAACAGAGTCCATATAAAGTATGCAACATGGGTACTCCTTGGATGAGGAATTAAAATTTTCATCCAATGATTACTCCTACTCGGAATTTGAGTAAAAACTTTGGAGATAAGTTGAAAATATGAGGTTAAAAAGTAGTTTTTTATTTTTTTCTCTCTAAAATTTGATGATGTCATCAAATATTATTTGATTATTTCCACTATTATTTGATAATTTCCTCAGGAGGCCCATTTTAGACCTCAAAATTCCCCTAATTAGAGACCACCTTAAGTTGTATAAGTTTCGGATGGCCTATAACTCTTTAAGACAATCAACATTCTTGGTTTCGTACAGGCATGTTGAGGCCAAAAGATGTAAATTTTTATGACCTACATTTTGTTTAATGAATAGAAAATAGCAAGGATCTACTATGTTTACAAAAAAAAAGGCAATTGCAATATATGCAAAGATGCCACAAGATTTAGTAGATGCAACCTTCAGGTTACCTTTCTTCTTTTAGAATATTTCGACAATACAAAATGTGATTCCACAGTTGGCTTTCTGGTGCCATTGATGATAATTTGGGGATCTGTCCAGGCTATGAGTATGTGTGGGGCAAGGATTTCTGTGTGTTTTAACATGTTTTGGCACACCTAAAACTTTTAATTTTTGGTGAAAATTTGTCAAAATCTTTCTAAGCTAAAATGCTCAGAGTTATATTATTGTGCTTTTAAAAGGTTTATTTATTTTATATTATAATTTTTTATTTAAAATACATTATTTTTATAAAAAATATCTTTTTATAAAAATATTTGTTTTAATTGAAATTATATTATAAAATTAATTAAATTTTAAAGCCTAAGTCCTATCCTGCATTTCAAATTATGAAGGATGGTCTCCATTGATTTCGGACCCCCTCGAGCTTTTCGACATTTTTTTGAGGAGGGGAGTCTGAAATCTTGTTTTTTCAAGACCAATTTTGGGGCACGTGGCATCATTTAAAACAATTCGTACCCCCAATGTGTGAAACCATAAACCATTGAATACCCCCTCCAAATTTCTCCTCATGGTTTTGAATGACAATGCAGGAAATTATAATAATGTACTAGTGTATCATTCAAAAACTCCATGTCCTAACACTTCGCTATATTTTATGTCTATAAGTGTTAATGGAAACTAAAAAATCTACTACTTTAAACTTTTAATGGCTTCCGTTTTGTATATTGTCAAATTATTTGTAAAATATATGAGAAATTTAGTGCATTATTCAAAGTCATGCTAGCCCCGAGGATTTCTCATATGCCAAAGAAATGTCTACACATTGACTAATCAAAGTATTTTCGGCCGTCTCTCACAGGTTTGTGAAATTTAGAGGCAACTTCCTACTAAGCGAATTTTTTTTCCCTTTGTATGATCGGTTTGTGAAAGGTATCTAGACGGAACATTCCATGCTCTGTTAATTTTTATTGATGGAGGTTTCATTGACTCGTAAGTCTTTCGACTGACTGGAAAGTAAGGATTGCATTATCTTCTTCAACTCGGAAGGATCATGGACGAAGAGGAGGGCTCGACTAGGATGTTCAGGCTCTTGAACAAAGACGCCAAAGCAGGATTCATATGAGGAAAAACTGAAATCATAGTGATGCAGGATTGGCAGAAATGTGCAATATGCATTGCAGAAAAAAAGGCAAGGGTGACATTCATTTGGTCACATCCCCAAAAAACTACACAAGCAAGCTATATGATGGCTCGAGACATGAGCCTAAGAAATATCGTCCCGACCTAGATGTACCCAAGGATGAGATGAACCATGAAACTTATTGGAAATATATTAGATTTGTTGATTCCTACATGAAGGAAGAACATAAAAAGTTTTTCCTCTACAATCACTATTGCAGATCAGAGGAGCATGAAGATCTTTTAGAAAAAAATGCCACTGCAGCTCAAAAGCCTTATTTCACCGAGAAACTTTGGCATGCTGCTATCGAAATAACTGAATTAAATGTAAGTTATGAAGGCTATATAATAGATTATGGGCATCATTTTCACTGTGATCATTCCAAAAATGTTTCTCTTCATGTCATTTTTCTCATTGATAAATTAGGGTCCATGGGCAGTATAGATATTAGGCCAACGATATCCATGTTTTCTCCTTCACATGATTTTAGGCTTGGTTGTGTATTTGAGGCAATAATAAGATTCATAAGAACTCATCTCAGGACAATATTTGATGATTTCATGTCAGTGATTCTCTTCGATTACATCATAGTTATTGCTATAGAGATGAAAGAGATGAGGAAGGAAGTTGTTAGGTCACTTCTTGCCTATGAGGAAGATGGCATAACTACTTCACAGGAAGCATCAACTTTCCTGATGGTCCCAATGGTAGAAGGCATAAATCCATTTTCGCGTATATATTCCCCTTTTCTGCAAAGGGCTTATGATAAGGTTATATATGATGTAGACTTGTAGAAATTGCATGTCAGATTTGCGATGGATAGAGCAGAGGTATATGGAGCAGATGGTCCAACACATCGTGGAGAATTTGATTTGAATTTTTTGGCTTGTCTTCCAAACACGATAGTCATGGCATCTTATAACTAGCCTAATTGTTTGATCAAAGATAATTAGAAAGGAAAGAGATCGACCTTTTTCATTTTTCTCAGGATTTAGTTGAATATTAGTTACATATGTGGCATAATTTGATAGGCACAAAATTAGTAGTGAAAATTTCATTGCCTTTATTGACTGATAGTTAGCAGATTTTAAGGAAACATAATGAGATCTTCAGGAAAAATATCAGCATATTCAAAGTGCTAATTCCAAATTGAAAGAGATTTTGGCATCGACAGCTCCAGTATTTCCAAATTCATTTTGCAATCAATTTCTTATATTTAGTTTTATTTGATTTTATTTTTTTAATAAACTACATTTTTTTTTAGATTTTTTTTTATTTTCCTAAAAGCTGGTAACAACCAGCTTATTGTAATTTCTATATATTTCACCATTTGTAATAAGAAAGTGTGGGCTTTTGAGGCCAAGACCTTTTCAGCTTTGTAAAAATTTTCTCCAGAAATTCTAATTAAAGTATTTCAACTCTAGCTTTGACAAAATTTGTGTTTCTCGTCTGATTTTCGAGTATTTACATATCTGTTTTCTTCACATGATTTAATTCAAGTATAGTTATCCAATTGAAAATTTAATTGAATCTCGGTTTCATTTTCGATTCGTTGTGAAGTTGTAATTTTGATTAAGAGATTAATTTACAGGGCTATTTGTTATTGTAAATTCCTATTGAAATCATAATTAGAAAAGGTTTCTTTAATGACTTGATCATATTTTGTTTATTATGAAAACATAGTGTTCATAATTTCTAAAAACTAAAATTGTTTAAATAGATTAGTATATCATACTATTTGTTTGATCAAGCTCCTCTTTGAAACTTATTATTTTTTTTCCATCTCCCTATTGGTTAAGTAGTCAGTCTGGCTGCTACATTACAATGGATGTCCTTACATTCTTCATCAAATTCTTATACAAATAAAGTCGTTTTGTCAGTCTAGAAGATGGCACTTTGAGAAAGAACTCTGTAAAAGAAGGATTTATTCATGAAGAGGGATTGTCATTGATATTCAACCACCCCCAATTAAAACCATAAATTTGGCCACTGTGCTTCAAAGGCTGTTGTTTAGTGACAGTGAACAACGTTAAACAAGGCCTTGTAACAACCGAGGGAGCCCCCTCTGGTTCAAGGGCCAGATTTAACCTAAAGCCGGTTGAGTTGGTTTCCTGGCGTATTTTTTGCAGCCAAGGACTACCTAAGAGAAACAAGAACAATATTTGGCACCGTTTCCAGGGATCCAAGTAACAAATAAAATTTTCCCTAGATCACGATAAATTTTAGATCTATTTCTTGTTGGTGAAAAAGAAGTTGGCATTTATATTGGTTGTATTATTTTCACCTAGGGACTCCACTTTTTCAGATGGCAATTCCACTGGGAAACCGATCACACTCTTTTCAAATTCAGCTACCTTTATTGCTATGCAAGTTTTGTTGATACTTGCAATAATCAGTATAGGTTTACTCCTCTTAGCCATGATCAGAAATTTTTCATGTCAGCTGAGGATGCAACTTTTAAAGGTGTTAGGTCCCTATATTACTAGTATAGTCCCTTATTGTTGTTAGTGTAACCCCCTTATTTTTATTATTGTACCCATGTAACCCCCATATTTTTATTATTATGCCCTTAAATTATTATTGTTAGGTAGGCTAAGATTACATTTTGGCCCACTAGGATTTCATTGTGGCCCCATGCACTCCTATATATAGAAAGGAGGTTTTGTAATTTGTATCATCCAAGAATTGTTCATTCATGTAATGTATTGGAGGTTTCCCCCTCGAAGTGGCTTATTTATAAGGTGTTGATATCTCTTTTCCTCTATTTTTGGAGCTGGTTTCACAACATTTGGTATCAGAGCTTTGGGATTATAGAATTTCGCTGCTCCAAATAGGTCATCATGGAATTTTCGTTATAACCTTTTTTCTAGAAAGGTTCAGAAGCTGAAATTTTTAGAGTGCGAAGCCAAAATCTCGAGGAACATCATTGCAAAAGTTCAGAGCTTGGTTTGCAATATTTTCAGAGATATGATCTATGGAAGGTAGGTCATTTTGCAGGCTCCTGAATTTAACCTAAATAGGTCATTGTGGAATTTTTGCTATAAATTTGTTTCTATGAAGGTTCAATAGCTGAAATTCTTAGAGTGAGAAGCCGAAATCCTGAGGAAGATCGTCACAAAATTTCAGATCTTGGTTCACAATATTGGAGGAGATATGATCTGTGAAAGTTAGGGCTTTTCTAGGCTTGTGAATTCATCTCAAAGAGGTGATCATGGGAAAATATTCGTAACTCTCTCTCTTATCATTGGATTGGAATGATGTAAAAAGTGACCACAAGTACATGGAATTTGGTTTTCTGTTTATCAATTTCAGAGCCAAAGGAGGAAACAATGACACGTGGAAAGTCGTACAAGTTCGCTCTACTGAACCAATCCATAATTGAGTCATTGTGGGAGATTGGACATAAATTTGCCTTAAAGAATACAAATTAGATTAGACCTGTGGCATTTGAAAGAATATTCAGAAGGCCACTACAGGGCCGAATTTCAGAAGTTGAGGATTTGTAATTATATATATAATTCAATTTCCATATTGAGCTCCTCAAAAGCAAGTAAAAGGTGTGTATTTGTTTTTCAAATTGCATAAGTCTTGTTTTAAGAATCATGTTGAATTGATTCCAAGGGCATATTGTAGAATAGATATCAGTATTGGATTCTAAAATGGCCCCTAAAAAGAATTAAACACCCATTAAGCCTTTTTAAGGCTCTACTATGACTCATGGAGACGAAGAATGGAAACATGAGATATAAAAATTAAAAGAGAAAGTGCAACAAATTTCCCTCTCGCAAAGAGCAACAAAAAATGACATGGAAGTTTTGAAGAAAGGCGTGGAAAATAAGATGGATGTTTTGAAGAAAGCCGTGAAATCTAAGATGGATGGTTTGAAGAATCACATCGATGGCATGGAAGATGGCATGAAATCTAAGATTGATGACATGGAAGCTAATATCGATGAAAAAATGGAAAACATGAAGAAGGATCTAAAAGAAAAGATGGAAGGTTTGACAAAGTTTATACAAGAAATGTTTCCTAATGGTGAAAGTATAGTCTATGAAACTCATGATGAGAACAAAATAATTGTTAATCATGATTTCATAAACTCTGATGTTGGAAAGAAGAACCACCATATTCCAAAAATGGATATGAGGAAATTTTATGGAAAGGATCCTGTAACATGGATACTATAGATTGAGGAATATTTTGATCTCAATACTATGGAAAACACACAAAAGGTATGCATCGCGACTTTACATTTAGAACAAAATACATTTGTATGGTATCGATGGCTTTTCTCCCGTAAAAAAATTGTCACTTTGTCAATTTTTATGGAGGAAATGATAGCACATTATGAGGACACAAAGAGCAACACCTTCTTTAGCCAATTGATAAATCTCAAACAAAAGTGTCCAGTGCGGGAGCACATTGAGGACTTCAAAAAATTGAATATAAGGGTAACTGATATTCCAGAGGAACACATGATTGATCTCTTCATAGGTACTTTAAAGGATAACATCCAACATGAAGTTCGTGTTTTTGAACCTAATTCATTGGAGAGGGCATTCAGGTTGGCAAGAAAAATATAATGTAAAATTATGGCGACAAGGAAGCCTACCACTCACTTCTATAAGGAGGGAAGTTTTGCTATTCCTAGATTTCCACAACCTACAAGGTTGACACCACAAAAATTGGAAGAACAAAGACAAAAAGGGCTTTGCTACAGTTGTGATAGAAAATACACTAAAGGTCATAAGTGCACTGAGAAGAAATTATTTTACATATATTGTGAAGAGGAAGAAGAAAATGAACAAGAATTTTCAAAAGAAGAGGGTATACACTAGGAACCAACCCTAGAAGAGGAAGAAATGAGTCCGACCATATCATGTAATGCATTCGCAGGAATTACCAATCCTCAAACTCTTAAGATAGAAGGACATATCAAGAAGAAAAAGGTAATAGTGTTGATTGATTCAGGTAGTACCCGTAATTTTATTCATTGTAAGGTAGCCAAGGAATTGAATTGTTTCCTATACCAATCACCAGAATGTCAAGTGATGATTCCAAATGGAGGAACTATAAATTTCTCTGGAAAATGCCATAATATAAAGCTAACCATGGGGGAATATGTATTTAATAGTCCAATTCTTTCGATTCCTATGGGAGGTGCTGATGTTGTACTAGGAGTACATTGGTTACAATCTTTCGGGACGGTAGCTTTTAATTTTCAAGAACTTTTCTTGAATTTTTTTTCAGAAGGTAAGGAAGTTGAATTACGGGGTATTGCAGGGAATCCGAGAAAGATAATAAGCTCTAATGTCATTAAAAAATTTCTAAAGAAATAACAACGAGGCGTAATTGCACAATTATGCTCACTAGAAGTTCGAACATCAAAATCATCTATTTCTGCATATCTCCAAAAAGTCTTGGAAAATCATTCCAAGGTGTTTGAAACTCCCAAAGGACTCCCACCTATTCGCGATCATGATCATGCTATTCATTTGATTCCCTGAAGTGTTCCTCCAAACATCAGGCCTTATAGATATCCTTATGTCCAAAAGAGCGAAATTGAACGTATGATTTCAGAAATGTTAGAGGCCGATATAATTCAACCTAGTCAAATTTATTTCTCTGCCCCTGTAGTATTGGTACACAAGAAGGATTGATCATGGTGCATGTGTCCAGATTATAGGGAGCTCAATAAGCTCAACATTAAAGATAAATTTCCCATTCCTGTGATCGATGAATTATTGGATGAATTACATGGAGCAATTTATTTTACCAAGTTGGATCTTCGTTTAGGATATCATCAAATAAGAATGAAGACTAACGATATTATGAAAACAACATTTCGAACTCAAGAGGGTCATTATGAATTTTTGGTCATGCCTTTTCGCCTTAACAATGCACCTTCTACATTTCAAGGATTAATGAATTCCATTTTTAAACCCTTCCTTAGAAAATTTGTGCTAGTATTTTTTGATGATATACTAATCTACAACATGTCTTGGAAGGATCATGTTCAAGATGTTGACAGGGTGCTCAAACTATTACAGGAGAAACAATTGTATGCAAAAACATCTAAATGTTTCTTTGGAGTACAAGAGGTGGAATATCTGGGTCATATTGTATCTCATGAGTGTGTTAAGGTAGACCCTAACAAAATTAAAGCCATTAAGGAATGGAAATTCCCCACAACCATTAAGCAATTGCGAGGATTTTTGGGCTTAACATGGTATTATCGCAAGTTTGTTAACAGTTATTGGAGAATAGCATAACCTCTAACAACATTATTGAAGAAAGATGCATTTTCATGGACTCCTAAAGACACTAAGGCCTTTGAACATCTTAAGGAGGCAATGTGCCTAGCACCTGTCTTAGTTATGCCACACTTCACAAAAACCTTTATTGTGGAATGTGATGCCTCAGGAAATGGAATTGGTGTTGTTTTAATGCAAGAAGGAAGACCCATTGCTTTTGAAATTCGTCCAATCAAAGGAAAGTATTTACAGAAAGCTATTTATGAGAAGGAAATGTTACCAATATTGTATGGAATAAAGAAATGGAAACCTTACCTAATGGGAAGACACTTCAAGGTAAAAACTGATCATGATAGTCTTAAACACTTTTTGGAACAAAGACTATCTTCATAAAAGAAGCAAAAATGGGTCACAAATATGGTGGGTTATGACTTTGAAATAATCTATAAAAAATGGAAGCTAAATGTTGTTGTAGATGCACTCTCAAGAAAGAATGAAGAGGTGGGAGCATTTATTTGTGCCATTTCTATTATCCAACTAGATTGGATAACCGAAGCAAGGGATGAATGGAATAAGTTTGAAGAAGTGTGGACACTCATTCAAAAGTTGCAGTAAGATCCTAGTACATTTGATACATTTAGTTGGAAAAATTATTCCTTATGGTACAAATATCAGTTATAACTTTGTAAGAATTCCCAACTAAAACAAAAGATTCTTTTGGAATTTCACACTTCTCCTTTAGGAGGACACTCAGGATTTTTAAAAAATTACCATAGGGTGAAGAAAGATTTTTTTTAGGATGGCCTTAAATCTAATATTCAAAAGTTTGCGGTGGTATGTTTGGTTTTCCAACAGAATAAAGTTGAGACAATTAAGACCCCGAGTCTTATACAACCTTTATCCATTCCAAGCCAATGTTGGGAGGAGATTTCAATGGATTTTATCATAGGTTTACCTAAGTCTAAAGGAAAGAGTGTCATCATGGTGGTAGTTGATAGACTTACCAAGTATGCACACTTTTGTGCATTATCTCATCCATTTAAAGGTAGTACAGTTGGTACTACATTTATGGAAACAATTCAAAAGCTACATGGAAACCCAAAGGTTATTGTGAGAGACAGAGATCCCATTTTTACTGGAAATTTTTGGACGGGGTTATTTTCTTGTTTGGGTACTCAATTAGCTCATAGCTCATCTTATCATCCTCAATCCGATGGTCAAAATGAGATAGTAAATAAATGTTCGGAAGGATATCTTCGTTGTTTTGTATCTGATAAAAAAACACAATGGGTCAAGTGGTTACCTCTCGCTGAATGGTGGTATAACACTTGCTTCCATATTGCAGCAAAAATGACCCCATTTATGGCACTTTATGGATATAATCCGCCATCCATCACATCATCTTTAAGAGAAAATATGAAGGTTGAACAAGTGGAAGATCACATCAAGCATCAACAAGAAGTTCTCCAAGTCTTAAAGGATAACCTGAATTTGGCACAAAATTGAATGAAACAACAAGCAGATCAACATCGCAGCGAGAGAAGTTTTGATGTAGGAGACTGTGTATTTTTACGACTACAACCATACAAACAAATGTCCCTCAAGCAAGCTAAGAAGGATAATGAATTATCGCCAAATTACTATGGTCCTTAGAAGGTGTTGCAAAATATTGGTATTATGGAATACAAATTGGAGCTTCTTGCTTCTTCACGAGTGCATCCAATTTTCCATGTTTCACGCTTAAATAAGGTTATATGTGAAAATCTTCCAGTCCAAACAATATTTCCAGAACTTGATGAGGAAGGAAAAGTCATATTGGAACCTGAAGCAGTCACGGAAACAAGAAATGGAAAGCTACGAAATTGATCAATTTTAAAGTATCTCATCAAGTGGAAGAACTTACCCATTGAAGAGTCTACATGGGAGGATGAGAATTTTATACAGAAGCACCCAAAGCTAATCAAGCGTTGAGGACAACACTTTTTTGAAGGAGAGGGGCATGTCAGGTCCCTATATTACTAGTATAGTCCCTTATTGTTGTTAGTGTAACCCCCTTATTGTTATTATTGTACCCCTGTAACCCCCATATTGTTATTATTGTGCCCTTAAATTATTATTGTTAGGTAGGCTAAGATTACATTGTGGCCCAGTAGGATTACATTGTGGCCCCATGGACTCTTATATATAGAAAGGAGGTTTTGTAATTTGTATCATCCAAGAACTGTTCATTCATGTAATGTATTGGAGGTTGTCCCCTCAAAGTGGCTTATTTATAAGGCGTTGATATCTATTTTCTTCTATTTTTGGAGCTGGTTTCACAACAAACAGACACATGTGAGTATAAGTTTTCCATGGGAGTTTATGTTCATATTGTATATATTCTTCAGATTTTCAGTTGTTGGCGACGTGGCTTGTCAATAAATCCAATCCACAGTTGGTTACATTGGAAAAAATATTACACCTAACAGTGCAATGTTTCCAGTTCAGTTAGGTAGTGGTGTGCGGCTTGAATAAATATTTAGAGTCTCAGTACGCATAGATCAGCGTGTTCATCAATCTATAATTTTTCAGTATTTTAGTTTTCAGTATGAAAGAGTATCAGGATTAGTGCTGGCATATGGTTTCATTTCACAGTTGCAGGTTGGAGTCCGTATAAAATTTTTTATTTTCGGTGAAAATTTGTCAAAATATTACTAAGCTAAAATGATGAGAGTTATATTATTGTGATTTAAAAAGATTTACTTCTTTTCTATTATAATTTTTGATTTAAAATATATTATTTTTATAAAAATTACCTTTTTTTTCAAAAATATTTACTTTCATTAAAATTATATTTTAAAATGAATTAAATTTTAAAGCCTAAGTCTTATCTAACATTTCAAATTATGAAGGATGGTCTCTATTTTCGGAGTTGGTTTCACAACAAACAGACACATGTGAGTATAATTTTTCCATGGGATTTTATGTTCATATTGTATATATTATTCAGATTTTCAGCTGTTGGCGACGTGGTTTGTCAATAAATCCAATCCGCACTTGGTTACATTGGAAAAAATATTACACCTAACAGTGCAATGTTTCCAGTTCAGTTAGATAGTGGTGTGTGGCTTGAATATATATTTAGAGTTTCAGTATGCATAGATCAGCGTGCTCATCAATCTAGAATTTTTCAGTTTTTTAGTTTTTAGTATGAAAGAGTATCAGGATTAGTGCTGGCATATGGTTTCATTTCACAGTTGCAGGTTGGAGTTTGTATAAAAAAAATTATTTTCGGTGAAAATTTGTCAAAATATTACTAAGATAAAATGTTGAGAGCTATATTATTGTGATTTTAAAAGGTTTACTTCTTTTATGTTATAATTTTTTATTTAAAATATATTATTTTTATAAAAATTACCTTTTTTATAAAAATATTTGTTTTAATTAAATTATATTTTAAAATGAATTAAATTTTAAAGCCTAAGTCCTATCCAACATTTCAAATTATGAAGGATGGTCTCCAATGATTTCGGACCCCCTCGATTTTTTCAACATTTTGTTGAGGAGGGGGGTCCGAAATCATGTTTTGTCAAAACTACTTTTGGGGCATGTGGCATCATTTAAAATAATTTGCATACCCGAGGTGTGAAACCAGAAACCATTGAAGACCCTCTCTGAATTTCTCCCCATGGTTTTCAATGAGAGTGCATGAAATTATAATAATGTACTAGTGGATCATTGAAAAACTCCATGTCCTAACACTTCGCTATATTTTATGTCTGCAAGTGTTAATGCAAACCAAAAAATTCAATTCTTTAAACTTTTAATATTGTCCTTTTTGTAGATTATCAAATTATTTGTAGAATCTGTGAGCAGTTCAGTGCATTAGCCAGAGTCGTGATGGCCCCGAGGATTTTTCATACTCCAAAGAAATGTCTACAAATTGACTAATAAAAGTCTTTGCGGCCGTCTCTCAGGAGTTTGTGAAATTTAGAGGCAATTTCCTTCTAAGGGTATTGTTTTCGCCCTTTGTCTGATCAGTCCGTGAAAGGTATGTAGACGAAAATTTCCATGCTTTGTTAATTTTTATTGATGGAGGTTTCATTGAATCGTAAGTTGTTGGACTAACTAGAAAGTAAGGGATGCATTATCTTCTTCAACTCAGAAGGATCATGGATGAAGAGGAGGGCTTGACCAGGATATTCAGGCTCTTGAACAAAGAAGACAAAGAAGGATTCATATGAGGAGAAACTGAAAGCATAGTGATGCAGAACTGGAAGAAATGTGCAATATGCATTGCAGAAAATAAGGCAGGGGCAACATTCATTTGGTCCCATTCCCAAAAAACTACACCAGCAAGCTATAGGATGGCTCCAGACACAAGCCTAAGAAATATGGTCTCGACCTAGATGCATCCAAGGATGAGATGAATCATGAAACTTATTGGACATATATTAGATTTGTTGATCCCTCCACGAAGGAAGAAAAGAATTAATTTGGCCTATACAATCACTATTGTAGATTAGAGGAACATGAATATCTTTCAGACAAAAAGGTCGGTGCATCTCAAAATCCTTATTTCACCGATAAAATTTTGCATGCTCCTATCGAAATAACTGAATTAAATGTTAGTTCTATGAGCTATATAACAAATGATGGGCATAATTTTGGCTATGATCATTCCAAAAATGTTCCTCACCATGTCATTTTTCTCATTGATAAATTGGGTTCCATGGGAAGTACAGATATTAGACCAAAAATATCCATGTTTTCTCCTTCGCATGATTTCACGTTTGGTTGTGTATTTGAGGAAATAATAAGATTCATAAGAACTCGTCTCAGGATGGTATCTGATGATTTAGTGTCACTGATTATCTTAGACTGTAGCACAGTTATTGCTGTAGAGATGAAAGAGATGAGGGAGGAAGTTGTTAGTTTGCTTCTTGCTTATGAGGAAGACAACAGAACTACTTCACAAGCAGCATCAACTTTCCTAATGGTCCCAATGGCAGAAGGTTTGAAGCCCTTTTCTACTCTATATTCCTCTTTTCTGCAAAGGGCCTATGATTAGGTTATACATGATGTAGACTAGCAAAAATTTCACGTCAAATTTCTGATGGATAGAGCAGAGCTAGATGGAGCACATGGTCCAACACATTGTGGAGAAATTGATGTGAATTATTTGGCTTGTCTTCCAAACACGATAGTCATGTAATATTCTAACAATCCTAAATATTTGATCAAATATAATTACAAAGGAAAGAGATTGATATTTTTTAGTTTTATAAGGATTTAGGTTAATATCAATTACATATGTGGTAGAATTTCCTAGGCAAAAAATCAACAGTGAAAAGTCCATTTCCTTGATTGATTGATAGTTAGCATAAATTAAGGAAACAGATTCAGATCTTCAAGAACAAGATCAACATATTCAAAGGGCTAATTCCAAATTCAAAGAGATTTGGCATCGACAGCTCTAGTATTTCGAAATTCTTTTTGAAATCAATTTCTTATATTTAGTTTTATTTGATTTTATCTTTGTAATAAATTATATTTTATTTTTAGATTTCTTTTTATTTTCCTAAAAGCTAGCGACAACCAGCTTATTGTAATTTCTATATATTTGATCATTTGTAATAAGAAAGTGTGGCCTTTTGAGGCCAAGAACGTTTTAGCTTTGTAAAACTTTTATCCATAAATTATAATTAAAGTATTTCAACTCTGGCTTTGATAAAATTTGTGCTTCTCATTCGTTTTTCCAGTATTTCCGTATATTTTTTCTTCATATAATTTAATTCATGTACAATTATCCAATTGGAAATTTAACTGAATCTCGGTTTTATTTTGGATTCATTGTGAATTTGTAGTTTTGATTAAGAGATTAATTTACAAGGCCTATTTTTATTGTAAATTCCTTTTGAAATCTTAATTACACAAGGCTTGTGTAATGAATTGATAATTTTTATTTTTATTATGAAAACATATTTTTCATAATCTATGAAAACTATAATTGTTTAAAGAGATTAGTATATCAGACTATTTGTCTGATCAAGCTTCTCTTTGAAACTGGTTATTTTTTGGCCATCTCCCTAGTGGTTAATTAGTTAGTCTAGCTACTACATTATTAGGGATCTCTTTTCATTCTTCTGTCAAATTATTATACAAATCAAGTCGTTCTGTCAAGCTGGAAGCTAAAAATTTGAGAAAGAACTCTGTGAAGGTGGGATTTATTCATGAACAAGGATTGTCATTGATAGCCAATCACCCCCAATTAAAACCATTAAAATATGGCCATTGTGCTTCAAAGGATGTTGATCAGTGAAAGTGAACAACATTGAACAAGGCCTCATAAAAACCGAGAGAGCCCCCTCTAGTTAAAGGGCCAACTTGAACCTAAAGCCAGTTGAGTTGGTTTGCTACCATAGTTTTTGTAGCCAAAAACTACTTATGGGAAACAAGAACAACATTTGGCATCATTGTCGGGGATCCAAGTAACTAAGAAATTTTTCCCTAGATCACGATAAAGTTTAGATATATTTCGTGATGGTGAAAAAAAAGTAGGCATTTCTATTAGTTGCATTATTTTCACCCGGTGACTCCACTTTGTCAGATGGCAATTCCACTAGGAAACTGATCCCACTCTTTTCATATTTCAGCTGCCTTTACTGCTATGCAAGGTCTGTTGATACTTGCAATTTGCAGTATATGTTTTCTCCTCTTAGCCATGATCAGAAATTTTGCATGTTAGGAGAGGATGCAAATTTTGTTGAAAATAAAATCACTCATAAAATACATAAAAACTAGAGACAAAACATTGGCAGAAAAGGATTCAACCTCGCAGCCTCCTCACATATTTCTCATTATTAAAATAATGTAATATTACAATTAAATAGATGAGGAGACTATGTCTCAAGATAGTGCGTGCTATCTTGGACACCTTGGTTGAGATAATTTCTCAAACAAACACACACCAATATAGGAGCTACCTAAACTAACTCCTATCTTATGGAAACAACCCAATCTAAAGAGTTAGGCATAAATTCCTAACTTTTAATATTTAATTTATTTATTTTATTTTTGGATTTATTATTGTTTTATGAGAGAGCCTAACATTCATCCCTTCAATGATAAATCCAAAATAATAACAAGGAACCATCTTCCAAGTTCTCATGTTAATCCTCAAAAACATTGCCTGAAAAAACCGCCAAAGCTGGATGCTGAAAAACTGCAATCTAAAGAGACCATGAGTCAACTACATGTCTGATTCATCTCTGAATTTCTCTTGACAACTCCATCATGTGCCAAGTTGCAAAAGGATCCATCTATACTTTGTGTGAAATCAACATCCTTTGTCCACTGACAAAATTTGTTTAACGCCCACTGGCTGATGATGTCAAAAACAACTCATTGTTTCTTTTGTTGTGTTGAAAACTTCTCACTGCTGCTTTGCTGTCGACTACCCAATGGCAAATTTGTTGATGCTCACTAACTGTTGAAGATGCCCACTGGCTACGGAAGTTGCCCACTGGCTACTTTTGTTGTTTTTTCGAGACTTTCAGTCTGACAACCACCGTCATTTTCATTGACATTTTCCCCCCTTTCTAAGCTGAAAGGAGAGACAATTCTCTCGAAAGTATTCTTGAAATCCCCCCTTCAGGTGTAGGAGTGTTTCACTGGTGTACTCCCCCATTCAACTGCATGAGATTACCATGTGATTGTATTCGGTTGTAGAACTGAGAAAATATTTTGAATGTGGATGACCATTCCCAAGGATAAATCCGTTCATAATTTATCTTCAATCTCACTGATTGTTGTTGGTTGCATCATTTCTCAGATTAATGATTTGGCTTTCCACAATGGTGACAAGGATGGAGATCCAAACAACTATCTTTCATGTCACCGGTTCTTTGACAATGAGAACATGTCAGTTTAACTGCAACTTTAGGTTGCATGCATTTCTGTTTGTCTACAACTTTCTCAGAACTTGCTGAGGTGATTTGTTCAATAAATCCTGCACTAATGAACTTAATTGGCTTGGAATAATCTGGGATATGCAAGTTGGTGTCATCTTTGAAATATCCTAATCCTCTTCAATTTCTGTTACTTTGGATTTCTTCCCATGGCTTGATGATGGGCTTGGAAGAAATTTGAACTGGAACAGCTTTGACACTTTAAGCTGTTTGGATGAATTACTTATCATCTCGATGGTTCAAAGACTTGGAAGCATCACTCTTCTCTTGCAACTCATTTCGTTGTAGTTGCGACTCCAGTCGAAGAAACTCAATCGTTTCATTTGTATGTTGTAGATGCTGTGAAAGATTAGTAAGAATGTCTTTGCTGATTTCCACCATGTCCTCAGCACTTGATAAGATAAATTTGTGAAGAACTTCTATCAGTTAGATTTGTTGCACCATCTAAACTCGCTCTCTTGAATTCACACTCTCTTGTCGTAGATGTCGTGCTTTGAACTTTCTCACTTTACTTTGTTACTTGAATGATAGGTTCGCTTGATTTGTTGCTTCAAATGGCACGCTCACTTGTACTGGTGATTATTGTGCTTGCTTTAAAAACACTTGTTAGAGGTGTAGAAATTTCTTGCTTGAATTCAAGCTCACTTTATTGAGTTTATCACACTCGCTTGCTTCAGAATTTGCTTGATCTCTTGGTGAAACGTGTTTTGCTTTTTTTACACTCACTAGAACTCACGCTCGCTTGCTCTACATTTCAACTTGTTTTATTGGTGTTAAAGTTGAACTCGCTTGTTTCTTCTGATGGTTGTTGCAATAAACTTCACGTTGGCTCGCTTGATGTTTTGAACTTTGTACTGACTTGATCGAACTTGATTGAATGAATATTATTTCTTACTTGATGAAGATCACTTTTCTTGAACTCTCGTTTGAACTGGCTGTATTACTTCCGGCTCACTTGAATGAATATTCACACTCACTTGCAGAAGATGTGAACTTGTTGTTTGTATGCTTTAGAGTTAAAAATCATGCACTGACTTGATTTTTCTTAAAGGAAGGGTGTCGAACACTGTCGAAAATTCACCCAAGAAGGCTTACAATGATTTTAATGACTCACATAAAACAAAGAATTCACTTGTCCTCTTAAAAAAGAACATTTAGGTGGTGGTTTCAACTAAGAGTGCACCCTTACAATTCAACTCAATTTTATTTTGATTACAAGTTCTTAAATGTATTTGCAAGAACGTTGATGTAGACTTTTCTCTGAAACGCTACAATTTGCAAGTTCATTAAATTGACTGTATTGATTTAATTTGCTTTGTTGAAGTAGAATGCTGATGTTGATTATTTTTCATAGTGGTGCAAATACATGTGTTGAGTTTAAATATCCTTCCTTGCAGCTACTTCATTACAGGTGTTGTGCTTGCTGACATTGAACTTTATGTGTGTGTTAAATGAGTTCATTTATGTGTCAAAACTAGACACAACTCATAAGAAAAATAAGGAAGCATGCACCATCATCAACACACTCTTCATGTATATAAGATCCCCTTATTCAATTTCGGGCGGATCTAGGACACAATCACCAAAAATATATATATGCTTTATTAAAATTTGGAGTATATAATCGTTCAGCTTCATAAAATCTTCATGGAATCAAAGTTCCAGAATTTCTTGGAAGAAAAATGTCTTCAAAAACTGACTCAACCTCCTACAACAATGAGCTTCCCCCTTTTAACAATATTCACTCTTCACTCCATATTCACCTCAAAACTCTCATTTAAAACACACTAAAAAACTTATCACTCTAAATTACGAATTTCACCTTATTATTCCATACAATTCAAAGTACTTATTCTCTCATAGTTAAACCATACATCATAATATATATCTCCCCTCATTCTCTCATTAAATACTCCACTCATTCTCTCAATATTATACGTTATCACTCCATACATCCCATTAAATTATTAAAATAATTTAATTTACTTCACTTAAATAAATGATTTTTAAACTTTACATTTTATTATTCCCCAACCACTTAAGTCCTTATCACTCCAACAAAATACTTTATGCTCACATTAAAAAACGTTTTTCAAGACTTAAATTTCCTCGCATTCCAAATTTTCTAATAATAAAAATATTAAATGCACTTTTTCACTCTCTCCCACTAAAATGTGCATTCCACATTATGTGACATTGTCTTTTCATTTATTTAGAAGTATAAATTTTTAATTAATCACATGATGTGAAAGCGAAATGAAGAAAATAGACTAACGACTATTTTATGCACTTATGATTTAAAAACACACTTATGATTTTGTGTGAAATTTCATTTTAATTTGTTGCCTTGAATTCCTCCATATCGGCACTTTCCTTCTTCTTTTTAAACCACAGGGCTTCTTCATCCAAATGTTCCACGAGTTTTTAAATATATTATTTAGAGAAGTGGCTCAATGTTGCTAGTCATTCACGGTCCAGAATAAATGGGAAACAACAATGACACGCAACCTCTCAAGATCATCGTAGTTGCTGATGGATAAAACTGTGGCTTGTGGGGAACCAAGCAACCTATTGACACATTTGTAAATTCAGATATGGAACTAGGTGCAGCAACAAACAATGCAACGGTTGCTTCAATGCAAAATTTGTGCATTGGCCATTAGGGACTCTCTGCTTTCAAGGAATGTCGAAGACACTGTCATTTTCCTCTGGCAGTGCTGCCTCATATTTTACTCATCACCAAGGCTTCTACCAGTCCGATGTCAGGCGCCTTGCAAGCATAAATTCAAATGCACGGAGTGAATGAAACAGATCTGTAGACTATATTTCACATAAATTTAAGAATTTGTAAGCTGGATATGATCATGAATTTATTCTCACCTTCATTTTTATTGTCATTTTTGGGTCTTTTCTTTAAACACATCCATGCACAACACCCAACGATGTATATTTTCTCACAAGAAAATTTGACGATCAACCTTGCTATAGCAAGAATGCTCACCGCACCAATCCTAGCAATCGCTTCTCGAATACCAGCAATTCCGCAGCACACACGAAACCAACGAACTCTACAGTCCCAAATTTAACTTCTCCAGATGGACCTGCCTAAGGAAGTCTCCAGCGCATAGGATACTCAAGTCCCCAACATGTACCAGCAATTCCGCAGCACACACGAAACCAACGAACTCTACAGTCCCAAATTTAACTTCTCCAGATGGACCTGCCTAAGGAAGTCTCCAGCGCATAGGATACTCAAGTCCCCAACATGTACACTAGTACTCTGTCGAACACATAGTCAAGTTCTCCATTTGAATCGAATTGCTGCTAAGAGGCTGTGTGAAGGAAAATTCCTCCTCGGATTGCATGAGAATCCTGATCAAGAACTCCGCAGGAAAGCGGATATCGAGGAGTATTGTTTAGGGAAATTTATGGGAAAAATAAAACGATGATGAGAATTTCAATCGAGACCAATGAAATTCTTATACTCAAATATTTAAGCCAACATGCATAATGATGACAGAAACTTGAATTATTCAACTACTGCATTCGGACAACCATGAAAGAGAAAATTAGCTGCATCACATCCCTTCTCTTATTTTTAGTTTTATGTTTCTTTTTGAGATTAATCGCTACAGACAACCACCATGACTACAAAATCCTCCTTCTCACAAGCCCTGACTCTGAGCAAGAACACGTCCACGTTTTGGAGCAACATAGTCAACTAAAAAATTTAAAAAACAATGGAAACACGAAGAAATATATATAGAATAACATCAAATCAGCCTCTCAGAGTTGCATAGGCTATTTATACATGAGACATTGGAGAACATAATTCAAAAAACATGTGTTCCTAAGGTTTGCGAGATCGACACCAAATATTTGAAGCTCGAATCCTTTGCTTGGGTCATAATACAACAAATCCTCTTGAAGCTCTTCGGTTTTGTGATTTGCAGGTTGAGGAACACTGGGATTTTCGATCCCAAACTCAAAGTTACCCAATCGAACTATGGAGTGTGAGACTCCTCACTCTGAATATCCTCAATGAATTTCTTATAATTTGAATGATGTAGATGGATCTCAGTTCAATCGACACACTCAAAGATCACGACTCTAACAGCTGTGGCATAACAGTTGTTGTCTCTTCATTCGATAAAAATCTGTAACAGGTATTGGCTCTGATACCACATGTTGAAAATCAAATCACTCAGAAAATACATAAAACCAGACAGAAAACATTGGCGGAAAAGGCTTCAGCCTCACGACTTCCTCACATATTTTCTCATTATTAAAAAAATGTAATATTACAATTAAATAGATGAGGAGACTCTGTCTCAAGATAGTGCATGCTATCTTGGATAACTTGGTTGAGATAATTTCTCAACCAAACACACACCAATATAGGAGCTACCTAAACTAACTCCTATCTTAGAGGAACAACCCAATCTAAAGAGTTAGGCATAAATTCCTAACTTTTAATATTTAACTTATTTATTTTATTTTTGGATTTATTATTGTTTTATGAGAGAGGTTAACAACTTTTAAAGGACACCTGAGTATAAGTTTTCCATGGGAGTTGATGTTCACATTGTATATATTCTTCAGATTTTCAATTGTTGGTAACGTGGTTTGTCAATAAATCCACTCCGCACTTGGTTACATTGGAAAAAATATTACACCTAGTAGTGCAATTTTTCTAGTTTAGTTATATAGTGGTGTGTGGTTTGAATATATATTCAGAGTTTCAGTATGCATAGATCAGCGTGTTCATTGTTTATGAATGGTGTGATAGTTCAACTTATATTCTCAGTCTATATTTTTTTAGTTTTTAACTTTTTAATCTGAAAGATTATCAGGATTACTTCTGGCATATGGTTGCGTTTCACAGTTGCAAGTTGCAGTCCATGTAAAATTTTTAATTTCCAGTGAAAATTTGTCAAAATCTTACTAAGCTAAAATGCTAAGAGTTATATTATTGTGCTTTTAAAAAGGTTTATTTCTTTTATATTATAACTTTTTATTTAAAATACATCATTTTTATAAAAAATATCTTTCTTATAAAAATATTTGTTTTAATTAAATGTACATTACAAAATTAATTAAATTTTAAAGCCCAAGTTCTATCGAGCATTTCAAATTATGAAGGATGGTTCCCATTGATTTCAGACCCCCTTGAGCTTTTTGACATTTTTTTGAGGAGGGGTTCTAAAATCTTGTTTTGTCAAGACTACTTTTAGGACAAGTGGCATCATTTAAGATAATTCGCAACCCCCACCTGTGAAACCAGAAACCATTGAAGACCCCTTCGAATTTCTCCTCATGGTTTTCAATGGCAGCGCAGGAAATTATAATAATGTACTAGTGGATCATTGAAAAACTCCATGTCCTGTTAGTTCGCTATATTTTATGTCTACAAGTGTCAATAGAAACAAAAGAATACCGTACTTTAAACTTTTAATGGCCTCCTTTTTGTAGATTGTCAAATTATTTGTAGAATCTGTGAGCAATTCAATGCATTAGTCAAAGTCATGCTGGCCCCACGGATTTTTCATACACTAAATAAATGTCTACACATTGACTAATCAAAGTATTTATGGTCATTTCTCAAGTCTGTGAAATTTAGAGGCAACTTCCTGCTAAGCGAATTGTTTTCGCCACGTGTATGATTGGTTCGTGAAAGGTATGTAGAGGGAACTTTCGATGCTCTATTAATTTTGATTGGTGGATTTTTCATTGACTCACAAGTATTTGGACTGATTGGAAAGTAAGGGTTGCATTATGTTCTTCAACTCGGAAGGATCATGGATGAAGAGGAGGGCTCGACTAGGATGTTCAGGCTCTTGAACAAAGAAGCCAAAGAAGGATTCATATGAAGAAAAATTGAAATCATATTGACGCAGGAGTCAAAGAAATGTGCAATATACATTGCAGAAAAAAATACAGGGGCGACATTCATTTGGTCCCATGCCCAGAAAACTACACCAGCAAGCTATACGATGGCTCGAGACACAAGCTTAAGAAATATCGTCCCAACCTTGATGTACCCAAGGATGAGATGAATCATGAACGTTATTGGAAATATATTAGATTCATTGATCCCTACATGGAGGAAGAACATAACGGGTATGGCCTCTGCAATCATTATTGCGGATCAAAGGAGCATGAATCTCTTTCAGACAAAAAGGCTAGTGCATCTCAAAAGCCTTATTGCACCGAGAAACTTTTGCATGCACCTATCGAAATAACTGAATTAAATATCAGTTCTCTTAGCTATATAAAAGATGATGGGCATCATTTTGGCTGTGAGAATTCCCAAAATGTTAATCATCACGTCATATTTGTCATTGATAAATTGGGTTCCATGATCAATACAGATATTAAGCCAACAACATCCATGTTTTCTCCTTCGCATCATTTCAGGCTTGGTTGCGTATTTGAGGCAATAATAAGGTTCATAAGAACTCATTTTGGGAATATATCTCATGATTTAGTGTCAGTGATTATCTTTGACTGCAGCACAATTACTGTTGTAGAGATGAAAGAGATGAGGGAGGGAGTTGTTATTTCACTTCTTGCCTATGAGGAAGATTATAGAACTACTTCACAGGCAGCATAAACTTTCCTGATGGTCCCAATGGAAGAAGGCCTAAAGCCCTTTTCTTCTATATATTCATCTTTTCTGCAAATGGCCTATGATCAGGTTATACATGATATAGACTTGAAAAAATTGCATGTTAGATTTGCGATGGATAGAGCAGAGCTAGATGGAGAAGATGGTCCAACACATTGTGGAGCATTTGATATCACTTATTTGGCTTGTCTTCCAAACACGGTTGTCATGGCATCTTCTAACAAGCCTAACTATTTGATCAAAGATAATTAGAAAGGAAAGAGATCGATATTTTTTAGTTTTCTCAAGATTTAGTTGAATATCAGTTACATATGTGGCAGAATTTCCTAGGCAGAAAATCAACAGTGATGAGTTCATTGCCTTGATTCATTGACCGTTAGCATATTTTAAAGAAAAATTTTTAGATCTTCAGGCAAAAGATCAACATATTCAAAGGGCTAATTCCAAATTGAAAGAGGATTTGGCATCGGCAACTCCAACATTTTCAAATTCTTTTTGCAATCAATTTTTTATATTTAGTTTTATTTGATTTTATTTTTGTAATAAAATATATTTTCCTAAAAGATAGCAACAACTAGCTTATTGTAATTTCTATATATTTTATTATTTGTAATAAGAAAGTGTGGGATTTTCACGCTAGTTCACCTTTTCAGCTTTGTAAAACTTTTCTCTAGAAATTATAATTAAAGTATTCAACTCTGGCTTTGACAAAAAAATTGTTTTTTCTATCTGTTACTGTAAATTCCTCTTGAAATCTTAATTACACAAGGTTTTTGTAATGACATGATCATATTTTGTTTATTATGAAAACATAGTGTTCATAATTTCTGAAAAATATAATTGTTTAAAGAGATTAGCGTTTCAAGGGCTATCTATTATTGTAAATTCCTCTTGAAGTCTTAATTACACAAGGTTTCTGTAATGATGTGATCATATTTTTTTATTATGAAAACATAGTGTTCATAATTTCTGAAAAATATAATTGTTTAAAAATATTGGTATATCAAACTGTTTGTCTGATCAAGCTCCTCTTTAGAACTGGTTATTTTTTTTCCATCTCCCTAGTGGTTAAGTAGTCAGTCTGCTACATTATTAGGGATCTCCTTACATCCTTATGTCAAATTCTTATACAAATAAATTCATTATGTCACGTTGGAAGATGACACTTTGAGAAAGAACTCTGTGAGAGACATATTTATTATGAACATGAATTGTCATTGATAGCCAACCACCCCTAATCAAAACCATAAATCTGGCCATTGTGCTTCAAAGGCTGATGTTCAGTGACAATGAACAACATTAATCAAGGCCTCAAGGCCTCGTAAAAACTGAGGAAGCCCCCTCTGTTTGAAGAGCTAGTTTGACCCTAAGACTAGATAAGTTAGTTTCCTGCATAGTTTTTGCAACCAATGACTACCTACAAGGAAAAACAACATGAACATTTGATTTGATCACAACGAGTGAAATCAATTCCTTATGACTCCTATATTTTGAGAATAAAATAAAATAACTGAGCACGGCCATAATGATTTTGAGATAAAATAACTGACCATGGCCAAAATTGATATATTCATTTAATTTTGTAAATTTAGGGAATCCAATGGGTATGACACATTTATCGAAGGATTTCAACTCACCAAGCTTGACGAACCCAATCCTTATGACGGTTGCATTTGAAAAACTAAAATACAATAATTGTTAAAATAATTAAAAACAGGGAATTTTTCTTCTGTGATCTAACTTCGACCTTCTTTAGTTTTGAAGGTGTTTTCTTCGAGTAGACATGTGGGGTGGCCATGGGTTCCCCTCTCTCCCCTGTAGTGGCTAATATTTTCATGGAAGACTTTGAATCTAAGGCCCTTTCCACATCACTTTTTCAACCTAAGCTTTGGAAAAGGTTTGTTGATGACACCTGTGTGGTGTGGCCCCATGGAGAAGAAAAAATGGACATTTTCTTCCATCATCTTAATGATCAATCTGACTTCATTAAGTTCACCATGGAATTTGAGGTAGATGGTAGTCTTCCCTTCCTCGATGTCCTTCTTTCGAGTAATGATGATGGTTCCTTCTCTCATCAAGTCTTTAGAAAGAAGACTCATACTGAGCAGTATTTGCATGCTAATTCTCATCATTTTCTGGCTTAGAGGCTTGGGGTTCTCAACATTATAGTTACCAGAGCCTTTAGAATCTCACATGAAAACCACTTTGAAAGTGAAAAGTCTCATCTCCTTAATGTTTTTAGAAAGAATGGTTATAGCAAGGTTCAGTGTGTTAGAGCTTTTCAAAAAGCTAAAAAAGGTCCTAAGGTTAAGAAAGAGCATTGTGATCGGTCCTCTGGAGTTCACCTTCTGTTCATCCAAGGTACTACCGATAAGATTGCTAGGATCTTAAAAAATCATAATGTTTCCTCAACCTTCAATCCCCTTCGCACCATGAGGAGTTCGCTTAGGTCGGTTAAGGACCCGATTTTCCCTAAAGATAGTAAGGGTGTTTACTTGATTCTGTGTTCTTGTGGGATGCCTTACATTGATGAAACTGGTCGGTCCATTAATCAAAGGATTCAGGAACATATCGCTGACCTCAGACATTGTAGATCTCGGTCCTCTGCCTTAGCAAAGCATGCCGATAAAACGAATCATCACATCTGGATTCGGGATGCCGAGGTTATTGCAAAGATTGACCATTTCCACCATCGCAAATTGAGGGAAGCCTTGGAGATCGAAAAGAGGCCTCTCAACCTTAATAGGGATGATGGGTGGAGTGTCAGTAGATGTTGGATTCCCACCCTTCACTCTTAGTTGCCTTTTATTTTTCCTTTTATTCTCCCTCTAGCTTCCTTTTCTTTATATATATATATATATATATATATATTTTTTTTTTTTTTTTTTTTTTTTTTTATTATTATTATTATTATTATTATTATTATTAAATTTTTTTTCCTTTTATTTAACTATGAAATTAAATTATTTATTATTTTATTTTTATTTTTATATTTCTTTTTTACTTTTTTTATTTGTTTATTGCTTATTCTATTTAATTTTGTTTATTAAATTTATTTTTCTTTTAGATTTTTATTTTTTATTTTTGTTTTATTTATATATATATATATATATATATATATATATATATATATTCATTTATTTATTTATTTTTCATTTATTTATTTATTTATTTTTTAATTCCTATATATTCCATTTTATTTATTTATTTTATTTTATTTTTTATTAAAATAAAAATAAAAAATTATTTTAACATTATATTTATTGGAAATTATTAATATTGAATTAAATTATAATTTTATTGATGAAATTTAATTTATTTTATTAAATTAGTCAAACTAGGCTGCTAGTTGGAGCATTCTTGTCTATTTAATCAATCTGGTTTTTTGGTTCAGATTTCTCATCTTGTCCTCATGATGAGCCACACTAGCTGGTTCCGAATCCCTCTGAAAAAATTCCCTACATATGATTTTCACCAAAAAATTTTCATATACATAATTAATAAACAAATAAGAATTTCATATACATAATTAATAAACAAATAAATTCTTGAGAAACAATCACCCAATTAAAGGCCACTACAGGATCTCATCCAACGAAACTTAATAACTAAAAACGGTTCGATTAGTTATGGGCAAAATTGAATTATTAAAAACAATTTAATTAGATTGCAATTTTCAAAAATTAAATTAGAGTTCTAACTAATCTAACATTTTGTTTTATTTTCAAATATTTCTCTGAAAATTTACCCAAAAAAATCTAGTTACCACATGTTCTGATACCAATGGGACATACGAAATGAATAAAACCCCGCTGGCATGCCTCATCCACTAGTTAATGCCAAAGATGCTTGTGTTCCCCTAAGACGTGTACACAACCCCAGTGATTACCAAGGAGGTTGTGTATCCCTCCTCTTGCGAAGTCAACAGAATCCTCCACTCACCCGTCTCCTATATTTAAGCCTGAAACTAACTCGTTCCTTGCAAAACACAAGTAGTTTTAGCGTACTATAAACAGGCTTGTCGTTAAAGCTGAGGTTGATAGGAGAGGCTCACCACTTGAATAAAAGCCCGGGTAGGATAGTCGAAGTGGGGATAGAAATTTCTCCCTCTGCAATCTCCATTGCCGGCTCTTCCGTAAGTTTAGAGTGCGAGTAGCGTCCATATATCTCCTCTGGTTTCTTTCTGCGTCGGTATAATGACAAAATTATTAGTTAAAATATGAAGTCTATCAACTTTTCTCATAAAAATGCAGCTTAAACATAAAATTTCTTTAGTTACTTATCATTAAGTCAATTCACTATTTGTAATAAAGAAATTACTATTCATTATATTTACATACTTGCATATTAAAGCAATTCTCTAGTTGTAAAGAAGAAATTACTAGTTATTATATTGACGTATTTGCATATGCAAGTAATTGTGTCACAGGTACATGACAATGATTCATTGCAGTGAAGACCTCAAAAAGTATAGATACTGAATATATCCAAAAGTATAGATACATAATATATCCAAGTCAATATTACAACATGACTTCTTTATATGATTTTAGAGATCTATGATTATTTATTTGAAAAACATCATAGTGATCATTCTTTAATCCAGTGAATTGGATGAGTCATCCAGAGAGCCATGGTGCCAAAAAAAACTCCACACATGGAAATGAATATAAAATTAAGGGCTAATAAGACAATTTGTGTTTTTACACAAAAATTGAGTGCTACTCCTCACATAATTGCTGAACATCTAGTTTTCCTCAAAGTGCATGAGCTCGAGGGAATCTTCTCACAACAACTCTTCCAGCTATTATGAGTGGTAAAGGTTTTGATTAAATTGGGAACATAATTTGCATAGAATAACGATGGAGACAATTGAGGATTAACCAATGTTGTAACTATTCAAAATATAACAAATAAACCTGGCAAGTGTTTCTATATAAACAAAACCAACACCAATAACAAGAGGAGGAAGGAAAAATATGTTCAGACCATCTTGCAAGTTGTTTAATGTCATATCTTTTATTTTTTTTATCATTATTGTTTCTAGCATTATATTTTTTTGTTTCTTATTGTCATTGAGGTTATAATTATTAATTGTCTTGCTCCATTAGCATTGATATCAATGTCCCATGAAGTTTGTATTGACTTCAAACTAGTAAACTAAACCTAACGATTTGCATCATGGAGCAACTCATTGAAGATAAAATTGCAAGTCTGAAGTGTGTAAGGTAGATGGGAAGAATGGACTCATTGGAAAATATGAAGCATTTTAGAATGGAAAATTTTTGTTGATTGACTTTATTACTAATGTATATATGGGTTTACATCTACTAAAGATTATGCATATAATGTCTGGTTGCACACACTCAACCTTTATCATATTCTTGTGTCTTTTTATGAGGGAGTTATGCCTAGACTAACTATGATACGAGGATAAAATAGTGATACACTCAAAAGTATATTTCACACATTATTATAATCATGAAATATATATATATTTATACAATAAGCTAGACCTTAAGATAGTTTGAATATTTTATGCAGACAATCTACTTAGTTGAGAGAATATCTCAACCAAACCTAAAACCACTTGCTAACCAAAAATAGCTTAACTAAACAACTCACATATAGATTACAATAACTAATACATTTTATGATGAGGAATATTACACATTAACCAAGTAAAAGTTAATATATCAAAAATATTTAAATTATTAAGAAGAAGTGAAAAATATCAAAAAAATATTATATCTTAAGTTTTTCTATTAAATTTGTTGAATAATAATATTAATCATATGTTTTAAAAAAATTATTTTAAATGTTCTACATTTTTTCCTTTTTCTAAATATAAGTTTTGATGAGTTTAATATGAAGTATGATAAAACATTGTTGGCATCACAAATCAGAGTTGTTGAAATATATATGTAATGAGGAATTTATTTACATATAAGTTAGGGATTCAATATTAAAAGAATGTTGGCAAGAATAATGTCACCTACCTCCATTGAGACTAGCATTTTCTTTTGGTTTTTCAGAATAGTAATGTACATACCTCCATTGGAAAGAGTAATGGAAACCCTACTATGTACCAGAAGGTGTATTTATAATATATACATAAATGTCTATATAAGAAACTTTTACTAAACATATTTATAATAACCTCACCTGTCAAATGGTTCTTTTATATATTCATACCCAATAATACCATTTACTCGGTTCCCTTATCAACTCAATTTAATTTCATTTCCTAAAGCAGTTGTGTACTCACAAAAGAGTTTATGAAACCCTGCACCCTAATGGAAGATATCAACTCAATTTAATTTCATTTCCTAAAGCAGTTGTGTACTCACAAAATATTTTATGAAACCCTGCACCCTAATGTCATATCTTCCATACTGCACAAGTTTACTGAGGTTATGCCCTTATATCTCTTACACATCCATATTTATGTAACACCCCATCCTATGGTATAAAGGGGATCTTGAAGTCTCATGGTGTGTTACTAAATAACATGATCTTCCAATATCATGAATGCAATGTGATTGTTAGTGTAATACTAACCTTATATTAATTTTATTGTGACCCTAACATGTTTATTTTCAATTTCGATATTAACGTTTATGTGTTTGATAATGTATCACGCCTCGCTACATTTTGTCCCAAAGCATTGGGAGAATAACCCCGCAATCCCTAGTTTCCACCTCTGCTAATGTCACATGGGACATGTGACCGGAGTAAAGGAAATGGTGGATAGGTATGACAATACCTAGATAGCTAGGATGGTTGGTTTTAATCAAACAATCATCCTACCTCTTTGTAACCCTAACCTGACTTGAATTCAAATGGATTTTGGCAAAGTATGAGGGTATTATCATTTTCCTCCTCAGTGGCTTCGCGACGCTCTTCCTGGTTTATGCTCAACAACCATATTCTGCACTTAGGCCATGAAGGAGAGCTATTACCACATGAATGAGAGTTATTACCACATGTTGTATACTAGCTTTCAGGTAATCGAATTCAAACAAACCAACTTTTATTTTTCTTCTATTTACTATCGACAAATAAAATCTTAGAGTTACTGACTTACGACATTGCCACTCACAAGCTCTAACGATGGATTTACTGTTCCCATTATTGGTTATTAAAGCATAATTTGGTGTTTGGAAAATCTGGCTTGAGGCAACCCTCTCTCAGTCTGCATCTTTTCCATATTTTCGAGGTTCAATTTTAGATTTTTAATTCCATTTTCCACTTTCTTGCTTAGTTTCTTTTTTCAGGTTCTTTTCAGACGAGTTTCGTACCTTGTGTAACTCTCCTGTTGGAATTTAATTCCAACTGCAACATAAACAGTTGGACAGAAATCATATCCGCTGTAGATATTTCAAAAATATCGGATGCCTGAAAGTCATGGTTTATTTATTGCACTCCACTGTGCATTTAATTTGCAGAGTTATTGCTCCTGCTACAGCCGACTTGTTTTGTTCCAAAAGGGCATCACCGCCTCCTGTGCATTCAATACGCAGATATGCATTAGAAGATATTTGCATTATTTTTTATATTATAAGTCAAAAATGTTTTTGCTTATAAATATGATGAACAACAGTTCGTTTTGAGGTTAGAAGAAATAGAAGAATTTGTTTTGAGAGTTTGAAGGCAGAGAAATAGACAGAGCAGAAGAAACAGCAAGAAAACAGAGTCGTTGTGTTTTGGGAGCAGCATGCATTCTACAGGCTGTTTCAGCAACTGCGTCCGTGTTTCAGCAACTGTCTGACTGTTGCTGAAACACGTGTTTCAGCAACTGAAATCTGTGTTAAAAAAAACAGAGTTTGTAAAAACAGAGTATGGAGTTTTTTATTATTCCAGAACTGTAGTTCTGAAGAAGTTTGTAATTTTTATTGTCATTTTCATGGTTAATAAAAACAGAGCTTTTCTCCATATCTTCTTTGTCCAAATTTCTCATTTCTTTGTGTTGAGTTGAGGAACTTTGCTTCCTCTGTTTTGTTTGAAATTAAGAGAAATTTCCATCATGGTATCAAAGCTGGTCTAGGCACTCAGTGAGTCAAAAACTGAGTTTGTTTTTTCACTGTAGGAGCTGTAAGAAGCTTAACTGAGCAGATTTCTCCAACAGAGAAAGTTCTTGCTTGTTTAATTATACAGTCAGTATCTTTTCTTGATTTTTACAGTTAAGATGGCAGATGCTGGAACTGGTTTGACAAATTCCCAACTGCCACAGTTTAATGGGAAAAATCACAGTTATTGGTCCATAACAATGAAAGCATTGTTTTCTTCTCAGGGAATATGGGAGCTGGTTGAAACTGGTTATGCTGAACCTGCAGATGCAGCAGCGTTGGCTGCTTTGACAGTAGCACAAAGAGACCAGTTGAAGAATGACAGGAAGAAGGATGCCAAAGCCCTCTTTTTTCTCTTCCAATCAGTGCATGAAAGTGTTTTTCCACAAATTGCAGCAGCAACAAAATCCAAGGAGGCATGGGATATTCTCAAAACTGCTTATCAAGGCATGGAGAAGGTGAAGACTGCAAAGTTGCAGATGTTGAGGAGAGACTTTGAAACACTCAGCATGAAGGAATCTGATACAATAGATTCATTCTTCACTCAGGTTATTGGGTTGATAACCCAGATTAAATCTCATGGTGAAATTCTTGAAGAAAGAAGGATTGTTGAGAAGATCTTGAGAAGTTTACCCTCAAGGTTTGAAGCTGTTGTGGTAGCAATAGAAGAAACAAAGGATCTCTCACAGTTCACAGTAGATGAACTCAGTGCTTCTCTTATGTCTCATGAACATAGACTGAGTAGAGGAACATATTCCTCTTTTGAGCAAGCATTCAAGACTTAGATGTCTTTCGGCCAAGGAAAAAGTCGAGGCAGAGCAAATAACAGAGGTCGTGGAAAAAGCCAAAACAAAGGCAGAAATAATCCTGTAAGCACAAGCGGAAGGAGCTGCAATCAGAACCAAGATGAAGGTTCAAGCAAACAGCAAGCTCATGGACAAAGGTATGACAAATCCCAAGTCCAATGTCATTATTGTAAGAAATATGGGCACTATGCCAATGAATGTAGGAAAAAACAAAATGACATGAATAGTAGGCAAAATGCTAATTTTGCAAATGAAGAAGATAAGAATCCAAATATTGTGTTGTTAGCATGTAACATTGCACAAGACAAACAAGAAGATTTTTGGTTCTTAGACTCAGGTTGTAGTAATCACATGACTGGAAATATTGCAATGTTTGCCAATCTGGATGAAAATGTGAAATCTGAGGTAACAACAGGAACTGATAGTAAGATATCTCTCAAGGGTAAGGGCAAAGTCAGTATCCGAGCAAGAAATGGAGAACAGATGATTGTGCCAGAGGTATAATATGTACCTGGTCTAAAATGTAATCTTTTGAGCATTGGACAGCTCATTGACAAAGGTTACAATGTGTTCTTCAAAGATGATATGTGTACAATCAGAGACATACCTCCAAGTAAGAAGATCATTGCACAGGTGCAGATGACCAGCAATAGGATGTTTCCTCTCAAACTCAGGGCAGATTTGAAGGAAAGAAGAACTATTGCAGCTGTCACACAAGAAGTCTTTCAGGAACAGGTGAAAGATGAGAATTGGTTGTGGCACTTGAGATTTGGACATCTCAATTTCGGAGGCTTGAATCTGTTGCACAGAAAGGGAATGGTAAAGGGATTGCCATTTATTGAGAAATCGGACAGCCTTTGTGAAGGCTGCATCTTGGGCAAGCAACACAAAGAAAGCTTTCCAGCAGGAAAGAGTATAAGGGCAAAAGCACCATTGGAAATTGTTTACTCTGATGTGTGTGGACCGATGCAAATACCATAATTTGCCGGAAATAAATATGTTTTAACTTTCATTGATGACTACACCAGAAAGACATGGGTGTATATGCTGAAACAGAAGAGTGAAGTGTTTGAGAAATTCCGCCACTTCAAAACTCTTGTTGAAAAGCAGTGTGGGCATTACATCAAAATGCTCAGAACAGATAGAGGTGGAGAGTACATCTCCAAAGACTTTCTGCGTTTTTGCAGAGAGAATGGCATACAAAAGCAGTTCACCGCGAGGTACACACCTCAGCAAAACGGTGTTGCAGAAAGGAAGAATAGGACCATTCTGGACATGGTCAGAAGTATGCTGAAGGCAAAACACTTGTCGCATGAGTATTGGGCAGAAGCTGTCACTTGCGCAGTTTACATCTTGAATAGATGCCCAACTAAAGCTGTCATGAACAAAATACCAGAAGAAGCATGGAGTGGACAAAAGAAAATTGTCACTCACATGAGAGTATTCGGCTGTGTAGCATATGCACATGTACCGGATCAGCTAAAGAAGAAGCTTGACAGTAAGGGGGAGAAGTGTGTTTTTATTGGCTATTGTGATGAGTCAAAAGCATACAAACTCTATAATCCATTAACCAAGAAATTGATAGTAAGCAGAGATGTGCAGTTCATTGAAGATGAAGCTTGGGATGGAAGCTTAGAGAAGATGGTGAATGTGAGGAAAATTGTGTCTCATGAAGAAGAAGAGGAAGGGACAACAACAAATAACCCTTCTTTGGTGGCTCCTCCTCCACCACAGCAAGTACAACAAACCACACCACAAGCTGGAATTCGAACAGCCTTGAGAAGTCAAGGAAGTGCTTCTCCAAGCACACCGCAGGGATCAGAAATACCCTCAAGTTTGGATGGAACTCCAAGCACACCAAGAAGACCAAGATTCAGAAATCTGAATGAGATTTATGAACAAGGAGAGGTAAGTAATAATACCGGTCTGAATTCATTATTCGCTTTATATTGTCATGTTGATGACCCAATTCATTTTGAAGATGCTGTAAATAAAGATAAATGTTCTGAAGCAATGAATGAAGAAATTGGTGCAATTGAGAAGAGTAAAACATGGGAGTTAGTGGACCTCCCTAAAGGCAAAGATGCCATTGGAGTTAAGTGGGTCTATAAGACCAAAATCAATGCTGAAGGCAAGATTGATAGGCATAAAGCAAGACTTGTTGTGAAAGGCTACAAGCAGCAACAAGGCAAAGACTATGATGAAACCTTTGCACCAGTAGCAAGGATGGAAACAGTGAGAACAGTGTTGTCTATTGCAGCACAACACAAATGGAATATTTATCAGATGGATGTTAAATCTGCATTCCTGAATGGAGTGTTAAAAGAAGAGGTTTCGAACAACCTCCAGGCTATGAAGTTGAAGGCCAAGAGCATAAAGTCTGTAGACTGAAGAAGGCTCTTGATGGGCTGAAGCAAGCTCCAAGAGCATGGTACAACAGAATAGATGCTTATCTGATTGAGAATGGGTTTGAGAAGTGTGATGGTGAACCCACACTCTACATAAAGGAGAATGACGGTAAATATGTAGAAGCAGTGTTGAAGAGATTTAACATGCAGAACAGTAAGGCAGCTGTGACTCCAACTGTAATGGGGTTGAAATTGACCAAAGAAGACAGCAGCAAGGATTTTGATCCAAAGTTGTACAAGAGCATAGTTGGCAGCCTCATGTACTTGACTGCAACTAGGCCGGACATTATGCACGCTGTGAGTTTAATCTCCAGATTTATGGAAAGACCGAAAGAGACTCATTGGCAGGCAGCCAAGAGGATTCTAAGTGTTGATGATAGGAAAAGCACATCGAGATATGTGTTTCATATGGGATCGGGAGCCATCTCATGGGCTTCCAAGAAGCAACCAATTGTGGCTTTGTCAACAGCAGAGGCAGAGTACGTGGCAGCAACAGCAGCAGCATGCCAAGCAGTGTGGCTGAGAAGAATTCTCAGAGATTTGTGTCATGAACAAGAAAATGGCACAACCATTTACTGTGACAATAGCTCGACAATAGCATTGTCAAAGAATTCTGTTTTTCATAAAAGAACAAAGCATATAGACACCAAATTTCACTTCATACGTGAATTGGTTAACAATGGTGAGATTGTTTTGCAGCACTGCAGAACAGAGGATCAGCTAGCTGACATCTTGACAAAACCATTGGCAAAGAAAAGTTTTGATCATTTCAGAGAATGCCTGGGTATGGTGAAAAACCCAGCAGTTGAAATTAAGGGGGAGTGTTGGAATTTAATTCCAACTGCAACATAAACAGCTGGACAGAAATCATATCTGTTGTAGATATTTCAAAAATATCGGATGCCTGAAAGTCATGGTTTATTTATTGCACTCCACTGTGCGTTTAATTTGCAGATTTATTGCTCCTGCTACAGCCGACTTGTTTTGTTCCAAAAGGGCATCACCGCCTCCTGTGCATTCAATACGCAGATATGCATTAGAAGATATTTGCATTATTTTTTATATTATAAGTCAAAAATGTTTTTGCTTATAAATATGATGAACAGCAGTTCGTTTTGAGGTTAGAAGAAATAGAAGAATTTGTTTTGAGAGTTTGAAGGCAGAGAAATAGACAGAGCAGAAGAAACAGCAAGAAAACAGAGTCGCTGTGTTTTGGGAGCAACATGCATTCTACAGGCTGTTTCAAAGAATCGGGCACCGTGTTTCAAAGAACTGCTCGATCGTTGTCGAAACACGTGTTTCAGCAACTGAAATCTGTGTTAAAAAAAACAGAGTTTGTAAAAACAGAGTATGGAGTTTTTTATTATTCCAGAACTGTAGTTCTGAAGAAGTTTGTAATTTTTATTGTCATTTTCATGGTTAATAAAAACAGAGCTTTTCTCCATATCTTCTTTGTCCAAATTTCTCATTTCTTTGTGTTGAGTTGAGGAACTTTGCTTCCTCTATTTTGTTTGAAATTAACAGAAATTTCCATCATCTCCTAGGCCAAGGTTAAGGTAATTATGGGTTTTAATATGTAATTGGCAATGGTTGTGCCACAATTTAATTTTTGTGTTGTTTATATTGTCACTCTTATCTCATGGATTCTGGAAACTCTATTTTACAGGTTTGGAGGGTTTCAAACCCCACATTTCAGTCTCCAATGTTGTTGTATTCGTTACAACCCACGTAGAATTATACACATTTGTTCTTAGCTCGAATGCAGGCAATATTTCGTTGTATTACAATCGCTACCCTGTCATTAATACAAACCCCTGTCTTTTGAAAATGTTGGTAGTGCTTCTACTGCATCCTGAGTAAAAGAATAGGATGACAAAGTCATATTCATCGTAATTCATTCTTTGGGACGACACTCAGTTGAGGTAAGAGTCTCCTTTTAGTCTTGCCTAAGCTTTCCTTTTTTTTTCATTATAATTCATGATTTCACATTTCACTGGTGGTACCTATCATCTGAGCTTATATGTTATGTTTCCTTATTCCATAGGTGATCCTCGTTGTATAAATTGTCTACCACTTAGTACCCTCATGGCGCGGCCCATTCACTGGTTTTTCTCCGATTCTGTAATCACTAGGTCGGTGCAATTCCCCATACTTGGTTTGACTTCATTTGGTGGTTTCGTTCAATTCACAGGTGGAAAGAGAACAACAAATTATAGTGACTCCTTCGATAATATTGGTTTGAATATATATTCATGTATTTGTTGTAATTACATTCTTTTATATTTAATATTATTTTTAGTTATAGCATTCCCTTTATTTTGAATTCAGGCACGTAACAAGGACATGTCTGCCTTCCAGTTGCCATCGTTCTTGCAATGAGTAAATTTTGGGAATTACATCCCTCTTTGATCACGACCCTGATGTATTGTGTGTTATGAAACCAGGCAGAGTAAGAGGTAAAGAATGGAAAAGGTAGATGTGATGCTAAAGGCATCCAACACCCTAATCTAAGAAGCTAAGGGCCATTTTCAGTTTTTGATTATTCTCTGTTACAAGTGAATTTTGACATAGCACTAATCATGCGCGTTTGAGCATTATATAAAGAGAAGTGCAGAGGAGAGATGGCATTCTCGTTGTAAACAAATTTTGCAGAATTTCCATTGTCAACGCATTTTAAAAACAAGCGGATTAATGAAATGAACTGAGAGTCAGTCTGTCACAGAAAAACTATCGACTGAGGCAGCTAAGGACTAGCAGCAGGAGCTCAAACAGAAGAGCGGTTTTGAAGGATGACGGGGCTTATTTTGCATAGGGACTTGTTTGACAGCAAGGGACCTTATCTACGACCTAGGGAGACATTATCAAGATACAGTTATTTCAACATAATTTTTAACATGTAGTTTTTATTTTGGAAATAATTGATGTATTTGTAATATATTTATAATAACTAATCACATGTTTGTAGTTTGAACTTTAATTATAATAATCCAAAATAGTAATGTTTATATAAGCAAGAAATGTAGAAGGAAAAACAATTGGTGTTTATTTGAAACATGGTATCCTTGTGTATGATTTGAGCATATCTTAAATATGTACAATTTTATGAGCACTTGCAAAAATTCTTGTGTGGTATTGTAGTATTTGTTTTCTCTGTTTTAAAACCTTCATCATGTCTCCAAAATTTCATTATCTATGCTTCTTTTTATTTATTTCTAGTCCATTAGTACTTGTTGTTCATTTAAATTTTATATTAATTTTTTTTCATTTTTCCTTTAAATTCCTTAAATTTTCAAAGGAATTATTGCTACTTTGCTTTTGTGTTTTTCTCATCAAAGTTGTAAAATCACATGATAGGGTTAGACTCCATCCCCAATGGTGTATTTCCACGTAGCCCAACCAAATTTAATCATTTCTAAGACAAATCTGGCCAAAGAACTTAAATTTGTAAACCTACTACTACAATGACCTAGAGGAGTTGAGATTAGGGAAACATCCCTCGCGAGGTTGAAGGGCCACCTTTAAATCTCAAAGAGGTTCAAGGTTACCGTATATTGTTTCCCACACCCAGGGTTTTCTCTAAGCCATAACACTTTTCAATATTTCTATAGCTACGATTGTTGCAAATGTGATTAATCATCTTCCTCGTGTAGTATTATAGATCCATAATAATAAAAACCCCACCTTGTCATCTTTGAGAATGACAATGTCAAGGTTATTGTTCAAAGCTTAAGTGATTGAATTCTGACTTACTAATATTTCTCTTAGGTGTCTTGGCCTTCCTAAGAATCATATCGCACTATTTCCTAATGATGCATTTGATGCAGTTAGATAAGTTGTTAATACCATACTCAATATTGCAAATAATCTCCTCAATTAGGATTTTTGGAGTAAGGGAAAAATAAAGGCCTTTTGCTAGAACACAATACACCTGGAATTTCTTTTAATCCTACATAAAAAATATCTTTGTATATCCTATTAAGGAGAGAAAAGTACCTATCAATAAAAAAAGAAAATTTTCACTTTAAATTACTTTTTTTCTCCTATATATCGAGAATTATTTTACATTCAAATATGCTTAAATAGTAAAAGAATTAGAAATTTAACACCCCCCCCCTCCCCCCCCTCCCCTGCCCCCTCCTCCCCCAACACACACACACACACACACACACACACACATATATACCTTTTCTTTCAACTAGATTATTTTTCTAAATATAAAGTTATTACAAAATTTTGTTACCTCATCTGGAAATATATGTTAAAAATTTACATCAGTAATCAAGAACAAGTTTTGATCATATAGATCCATAAATCAGGAACTATCATCCTATTCAATCTCATTGAGATTCCAGGAACTATCACCCTATTCAATATCATTGGGATGCCTTTAGCTGTGACAATCCCCTCCGGAGGAGTAGCATGAAGCTCAAAACTATATGCATCTTTTCAAGATGTTGAGAAAGAGTTAGCTCTGAATAGAGGTATTTCAAAGTGAATATATGTCTATAGGAGTCTATTCATTGCACGTATGCTTTTATCAACAATATTGTAACCATCAAAGTAAAGCAAAGTAAGTAGGATCCGAAAGGATAAAATTAATCAAGATAAAGACAAGTAAATCCCTAAGTGAGGGTCTTTTAAGAGGAAAATGATTATTTAGAAGGTAGGAGTCTGCTCAATCATTCCATATCTATGTTGTAGAATCATAACCTAAAGTAATACTCAATTTCACTTGGAACCTAAGAAGAGAGTCGTGATCTATCCTCTGAGTGAAAATTATTTTTTTTGCATCATTTTTTTATAGTTACTTGAGCCGGATGAGAGGAAACTTTCACGTTTGTTCCTGAGGGAAGGGCGGGGGGATAACCTACAAAAATATTTTTCTTTCTAGGCCTATATCTAAGAAACGAACTTTATTGAGAGCATGGGCTACATTCAATTATGAGATTCAATCTTGGTGAGATATTATTCCTTATTACCTCTCTTCTTGTCCTCATTACCTCTTTTCTCATGGTTCTGGAACATTTAAAGAGAGATAAATAGCTATTGGGGGAGATGTTATCGGGGAACAACTAATGGGTCTTGATCTGCAAATGATTATAGATCATTCACATATGGAATGGAAGAACTTGGCGGAATTGAAATGGAAAAGATTGGAGGAGAACCAGGAATCTACTAAGGATATATGGTAAGATGAAAAAAATCGAACTCGAAATAATTTTTTGGTTCGACGCATGAAATTGGATAAACATTTTCTTCAAAAAAATATATAACCAAAATGGATGGTGTTATCGCTATTACTAGTTCTTCCAGCTAAACTGAGGCCAATCAGTGAATTAGGTAAAGATGGAATCATTACCTCATTTGATCTAAATGAACTTTATCGAAGGGTTATCATTCAACATAATACTCTTACAAATTTATTAGCAAGAAGTGGATTTGAGTCATTTTTTATTTGTAAAAAAAAATGATCCAAAAAGCTATCGATCTACTTGTCGATAATGGTATCTTCAGACAACTGATGAGAGACAATCATGAAAGGTACAATTTAATGTGATACAAGTGTAAGAAGCACCATGTGAAGGACAAAAGGATGATGAACCATTACTTTTTAGATTTATTATAGTGGATTGGTTTTTTAAAAAATAAACAAATTTAACCTTTAAAATTAAGTTAAAATAGAGTCTATTTCATACACAATCTACTAGAACCATTCTGCATCCACCATTCCATGTGGAGGCTTATGTGTCTATGTTACTGCATTTATACAACCCTAGTTAATGCCAAGAATTTTATGTATCCCCCTCTTAGTAAATCTACCACCCGTCCCCTATATTTAACCATGAACCTAACTGGTTTCTTTAAAAACAAAAGTAAATCTAGTGTACTTTAAAGGGTCAATGGTTAAAGAAAAGGTTAATAGCCAAGGCTTTCCACTTAATAAGATAGGAGGCGAGGTAAGTATAAATACATCTCCCTCTATAATCTTCATTGGTGGCTTCTCAGTAGTAAGTTTCCAATGCAAGTAATTTTTGGGTGTGTGTTATATTCTTCCATGACTAGGTGCACACGATGTATGTTGTGTCGAGTGCAATGGGGGGCCAAAAGGGGGGTTTCATTATTGAGAGGTTTGCAGGGCGACGGTAGCCCCCCCTACACGGGGTCCAAGGAAGCACCCTAAGATTTTTTTTTATGCGGACCCAAGGATGTGTAACACCCCTAGTTTCTATGTTTTTTAAGTTAGACATTTGAACAAAAATCCAAAGGGAAGTGGACCCAATGGATAATTATTGTGTGGATTTTTATTTAAATATTTATTAATGAAAATAAATGGAATATTATGTGTGCACTATGACCAGATGAGATTGGAGATCATCAGCCTGATCCATGAGGTTATGGATAAGGTTAAACTCTCCCAAAAACTTTCAAAAAGCCTCGAAAGGAATTATTTCTAATTTAGATTAAGAGGAAAAATATAAATTCCGTAATGATGAGGAAAGTAGTTGGGAAGAGGTAAAAATCTAGAAAAGAAAAAAGTAGCTTTAAGGTCCCTCACTAATGGAAGCCTAGGAAAACAGAAAGAAAAGCATCCTGAATTCTGGATGCAGAATTAGAAACAGGCTTTGGGGAAAGCATAGGTTAAGCAAGCTACTTTAGAACAGATTGAGGTTGGTTTGTTCTGGGGAATGATATGTCAGCTCGAGGGTGAATTCTGCAGGAATTATATGGTTGGGAGGACTGGTAAGAGGAAGTAGAGGTATGCACACTTAAGTTCCAGCTTGTTGATCTAAAGGATATTATAAAGTTTTACTAGTTCTGTGGATTAAAAGAAATATAAAAATGGTATGCTACAGAATTTAGTTTCCTTGCATTTAATAGATTTTGTTAGAATAAACAATTTTCTAAAATTTGTATAGTTGTAGGAAGATAGTCTAATGTGAGAATATAAACCAGAATCTCTAGACCTGATATTGGTCTAGATCGGGAGATATCTTTTACTCACTAGACAACTAAATTTTATAACTTTAATCTTCTTCTGTAATATAAAATTGTACAGAATAAAATAGATCTTATAAACTAGGAAACAATTGAATTGAATTTATTAAGCGAGAAATGTTAAATTCTGCATAAATAATACAAGAAAGAAAAAAACAGACTTTCATGAAGGCCACTAAAATTGGCTACCTAAACCAAAAATAATACTCCAGTAAATAGAAACTTCATTCTGAAAAGAATTACCATTTTATTTAATTGGTATAAGTAAAAGAATTATTTCTATAGATCAAATATTCTGCATTTCTGGTTAGTTTAATTAGATTATTATAAACTTCAAACTCAGAATATATATATATATATATATATATATATATATATATATATATATATCTACACACACAGAAATAGATGAGAACAATATGGTTTTCATGAAAAAGGAGGATTCATGAAGTAATTAAACTATTTTCTCGGTATAAAAATGCAAATTGAAATAAATTCTATGAATATATATAGAGGAACTAGTTATGCAATGATATCAACTTGTCACATGATAATACTAGTTTCTAAAATCCTACAAGGATAAAAATCCTTCTTGAGAACAGTAGTATTTCAAAATCAAATATGTGATTATTAAAACCCTATGTTAAAACATTGACATTCTATGGATAAATTATTTCCGTCCTGATGTTTTCAATTAGTAAATAAGAGAGAGTCTCAATATATTACATTGAAATACATGCAAATCTTGAATATGTAGGAATTTTAAAATAAACAAAAAGTATTTTATAATAACCTGAGATTATGAAGTAACCCAAAAATTATATATATATTAAATAATAAACTTGAAAGAGGATCAATTTATTGATCTATATGAAGTTAAATTGAACGATTATCCCTTGTAAAATTTACAAAATAAATTAAATAGAATCAGGGTTTATATAGTCGCAAAAGAATATAATTAATACTATATAGAAAAGCATGTATAAAACCTGGTATGAAATATATAGATATATCAGTCAAATTATATTCCAACGGTTACAATAAAACAACAAAATATATAAAATAATTTAAAATTTGATATGGAAAGGCCAGTCGACTTTGAGTCTTAACAAATGTAGATATTAAACAGTTCGATTATAAAAACTCTCAATGGTGTACGAGAGTATTTATAAGTTCTAAATACAAAGTATTAAGTGATAGCAGAGTAGGCTAGCACATATAAAAATTATTAAACGAAATCAAGCAAGACATGATATTCGAACTCGACGAGTTGAAGAACGATACTAGACCAACCTGTAAACGAAGAATTATACTCATTTTTAGTATGAAAATACCAAATTGAAGAGGAGATACAAATGCTAACGAAAAATAGTAGATGAATAGAGAGTACCTGCAATCAAAGAGAAGGAATAAATTAAATTAATAACAGAGAAAATACAACATAAGAAATAGGTAAATAATAAGTTTATAGAACTAAACTCTGGGTAATAAGATTACCTCTGGGGCGAATGAGGTTGGATATCACTGCGGACTTGGTTCGCCGAGATCGAATGGACCAAGAATTGGTAAAACTAAAAATACACGGAAAGAAAAATAAGTTAAATTCTGAGTTATATAATTTCAATACTTGGAAGGGATACAAATTATGGTGCGTAGTTCTACAAAAAAAATAAAAATTGTTTAATATAATTAAAATCGAGCTATGCGACCCAATAAACATTAATGCGGGGTTCATTATAAATCAGATATAATACATTGGAGAAAAATAATAATTGAGCTAACATGAGTCTGGTGATAAAAACAAAAATTTAGATATGCATTCTCAGAAAAAATCGAATGCAAAAATTATTACAATTCCAGAAATAAACAGATAATAATATTGCAAATCAATGCGATAAGAAAACGAAACCAAGTTACCTGTAGAATAGAAACGTCTGGAATTCGAGTGGCAGAATGCTGGGAAATTTCTTGATGTGGCTTCATATTCATTCGGAGTCATAACAAAACCAAATTCTCTGGAAGGAAAAAGACCTTGGAGAAGAATGATATGGAAAAATCGGCGATGTTTAATAAAGACGTATACAGTGAAACCCTAATAAAATCCCACTCTACACTTGTCGAAAATCTGATGGTCCTCTTGTGGATCGATACCCGTAACCCAATAATTCAAAAACCCTAAATATATTATACGGCATAGTACAATACAAATAAGAACAATTAAATCATATCACAAAGATGTGATATACACAATTAAATGAGCGATTTATTTTGTGGCTCAAGGAAAATATCTATTCAGTAAAATGAATGTGGACATACAATTCTAGGGTTACGAGAATCACACAAGTAATGTGTGTCATGCACCATATAATCGTTGCCATGGTTCGAAAGTAACAACAAGCTTTTGTATATTAACGATTGAAGACTAACACTACGATAAGCGAAACCCTTAATTATAAGTCAACCGATATAAATAAATTAAACCATGTTACATTAACAGAGTATACGTCCACGAGTTATAAATAAGGAAACCAAAATAAAATAAAATAAATAATGTCCACCATTTAATTTGGTTGTTATAAAGGCCATTCATTTATCTAAATGACAATGGGATTAAATATTATTAAATGAAATAATATTAAGTGAAAATGTATATGTTATAGATATATAGATAGATCATGGAATTCAAACCCTTTTTGATATATGGAATAAAAGTAGAAATACCCTAACCCTTATGAAAATAAGTTCACAAATGTGAAAAAATATGTGGCATGAAAACCATTTTCATGTATATTTATATGTTTATGATGAATGGAGGGAAATCTTATCATGGGACCAATGTTAGGTTAAAGGGAAATCTGGTCAAATTAAAGGGAGTATTAACCTATGGAATCAAAATGTATATATAGGGTTATATACATTTGTAAACGAAATTATATTAAAAGAGTTAAAGGTATAGCTTGAGTACTACCTAACCAAAAATAAAGTAGAAAAAAAAAATTTGAGGAAATTGAGGTATGTTACAAATGGTATCAAAGCCCAAGGTTGGAAAACTGGGTTGTTTTTATGTGCTCACTGTTATAAAATTTTTATTATTATTATTGTTTTTTTTCAATGTTACTGATGTTATTTTTTTTTAGTGTAAAAAGGTACTAAAACTGAAAAGTCAATCGCTGAAGAAGATGAACTCTATGTTGATTTGGGTGGTAGGGATAATACACTAGATCCAAATGCTCCTTTAATGGCCATGTTGCACAGGTTGCAACGGGACATGGCTGAACTAAGAAGCCAAAATGACAGGCTATCTTTAGCCAGTGAGGAGTAGAAAAAAATTGATAAGAGAACTAACTTCGCAGAATAGCCAAGAAGGTGAAGGTTCCAGAAGGAGGAGGAAAGGCAGACTCTTAGATGATTCTGAGGAAGATGACACTACTAGAAACCAGTCTAAATAGAAGAAGGAATTACAAGGTGAATTCTGAAAAATTAAACCTCCCTCGTATGATGGAGAGAAGGAGGAAGATGCTCAGGCATGGCTGTTGAATATGATTAGATATTTTCAGGTCTATGAATATGAAAGCAATCTAAGGGCCAGATGGGCTATCTACCAGCTACAATGTAAGGCTACCTTGTGGTGGGAGGAGACAAAAATGGTTCATGCCATTGATGAAAAAACCGTGGCTTGGGAAGATTTCCGAGTCAAGTTTAAAAACCGGTATTTGAAAAAATTCTATTATGATGACAAAGCAAAAGAGTTTAACGAACTCAGATTGGTACAACTCACCATAGATGATTTTTTCACCAAGTTCACAAATTTGTTAAGATATGTTCCTTATATTCGAGAAGAGAAAGTAAAGGTGCAAATGTTTTTGAACTGTTTGCCTACTGTGTACAAGGAGAAAATAGATTTTGATAATCCAAAAACTATGGATGAAGCGGTGATGAAAGCTAGATTATGCTACCACCCATTTAAAGGAAAGAGTGAACATGGGAAAAGCTAGATCAACAAGGGTGAATTCAATGGAAAGAAACAAAAACCAACATACTTGAAGAACTTCGGTAGGGATCATCAGCGGAAGAAATTTAAAAAACCAAAGGAAATTCAAACTTCTCAATCCGAAGTTGGTTCAAAGAAAATAGATGGGAATGATAGGAAATAAGGGAAATTTAAAATGCGGGAGCCTTTGAAATGTTGGGGTTGTGGAGAACCTCATCTGTTAAGGGACTATCCACATAGAAATATTCAGATGGTTCTGAGAGATAGAGAAGCTACTACAGTAAATTATATAGCAAGGAACATCCCCACTATCAGTGAAGCCTTGGAGAACCGACAAGAAGAACATAATTCTACTATGGTCGAGATGGAAGGTAAAATCTCTAATCAATTTGTTACTATCTTAATTGATCTTGGTGCTTATTTGAGTTATATTAGTCCACAAGTTGTAGAAAAACGTAAAATCAGAACAAAAAAGTTTCAAAAACCTTGGTTGGTATAGTTAGCCACCAGAACTAAACGCAAAGTAACTCATAAGCTACCTAAAACAACTATTAAATTGAATGAATATCAAACAGAAGCTGATTTAAAAATTCTTCCATTAGGTTCTTATGATTTATTGATAGGAATGGATTGGCTAGAAAAGAAAAAGACCATGCTAAATTGTTGGGACAAAACTCTCCACTGCATAGATGATGAAGGAAAACCATTCATACTAAAAGGGAAACCGAAACCTATTTTTGTAAGGCAAATCTCCGCCCTTCAGCTAAAAAGAACAGCTAGAAAAGGATATCAAGTATATGTTGTACATGTTGAAGAATTAGGACAGCAACCTGAAGAAAACCTGCTAGACACTTTACCAGTGGTAAAAGAATTTAAGGAAGTTTTTCCAGATGAGATTCCTCATCTTCACCCCCAAAGAGAGATTGATTTTTCAATCAGTTTAGTGCTAGGAGCAACACCAGTTTCTAGAGCCCCGTACCAGATGAGCCCCCCTAAACTCATGGAGTTAAAAATGCAATTACAAGAATTGTTGGATAAACGTTACATCAGACCGAGTGTATCCCCTTGGGGACCACTGGTGCTATTTGTGAAAAATAAGGATGGGACCTTCAGAATGTGCATTGATTATCGTCAACTGAATAAGTTGACAATCAAAAACAAGTATCCATTACCCAGAATAGATGACCTTTTTATCAGGTGAGAGGAGCTTCAGTATTCTGTAAGATTGACTTGAGGACTAGTTATCACCAACTGAGAATTAAGGAGGAAGATATCAGTAAAATAGCTTTTTGAACCAGGTATGGTAACTACGAATTTGTAGTCCTACCTTTTGGTTTGAAAAATGCCCCTGCGACTTTTATGTGCTTAATGAACAGTGTTTTGAACAAGTACTTAGATAAATTCATACCAGTGTTCATAGAAAATATTCTAGTCTATTCAAAAAGTGAGACAAAACATAAGGAACACCTTAGAATTGTGCTATAGACTCTTAAGGAGAATTAATTATATGCCAAGTTTAGCAAATGTGAATTTTATAAGGATAAAATTCAATATCTAGGCCATATCATTTCTGAACAAGGATTGGTTGTTGACCCTGAGAAAATAAAGGCTATTAGAGAGTGGCCAGTGCTGACTAATGTTTCAGTAGTGAGATCATTTATGGGGATTGTGGGATGTTATCGACATTTTTAGAAAGATTTTCTGCAATAGCATATCCCATAACTTCACTGCAAAGAAAAGGCACCAAATTTGAGTGGACTGAAAAATTCCAAAACAACTTTGAACAACTAAAATTAAAACTTACTAGAGCCCCTATACTAACGATTACAGATCCTGACAAAGAGTTTGTCGTGTGTACCGATGCATGTAGAGAGGGATTGGGAGGAGTTCTATTGTAAGAGAATTATGTTATTGCATATGAATCTAAGAAACTTAAGAAACATGAACAGAATTACAGTGTATATGATCTGGAATTGGCTACTATAATTCATGCCTTGAAGATGTGGCAACACTATTTTCTTGAAAAAAAAATTACATTGATGACAGATCATATCAGTCACAAGTATTTTTTTTCCTCAAACAAATTTGAATGCTTGACAAGCCAGATGGTTGTCTTTTTTGAGTGAGTTTGATATGGACATAAAACATATCAGAGGGAAAGAAAACAAAATTTTTTATGCTCTAAGTAGAAACGCTTGCCAAAACATAAGCAGCATTGGGATTAGTGCTAGTTTTAACTTACAAGAACTAGTTAAAAAGGTAGTAGATCAAGATCCAAACTATGAGAATCTACAAGTGAAAATGTTGAAAAAGGAAATGGCTGAATACACCCAAAACCAGAAAGGGCTAATCTGTTATAGAAACAGATTATACATCCCCAATGTGGATTCTTTGAAAAAATAAATCCTAGATGAATATCATAAACAGCCATATTCAGGACATCTTGGATATCAGAAAATGCTTACAGCCTTAAGAAATAAATTGTTTTGGCCAGGAATGAAAAAATACGTAGCCAATTACTTAGCTAGATGCATGGAGTGTCAACTAGTCAAAGTTGAACATCAGCATCCATCTATTTTTCTAAACCCCTTACCAATTGTAGAATGAAAATGGGACATTTTTTCTATAGATTTTATAATCGGGTTACCCAGATCAAAGTATCAGCATGACTCAGTGATGGTAATAGTAGATACCTTAACAAAGGCTGCACATTTCATACCTGTAAAATCTACTTTTGGAACAACCCATGTAGCAAATGTGTTCCTAAAAGAAATTGTAAGGCTACACGGGGTTCTAAAGGTGATCATTTCAGATAGAGATGCTAAGTTCACAGTAGCCTTCTGGAAAGGTCTATTTGAGGGCATGGGCACTAAATTAAATTTTAGTACTGCTTATCATCCTCAGACGAATGGTCAAACAAAAAGAAAAAATCATATTGTGGAGGATATGCTAAGAATGTATGTGATGGATAGGTCGTCAAAATGGGAAGACTAATGACATTTAGTCAAATTTTCTTATAAAAACAGCTACCAATCTTCCATCAAAATGAGTCCATTTGAAGCACTCTATGGAAGAAAGTGTCGTACTTCTTTTAGCTAGAGCCAACCGAAAGATAAGCTAGTACTTGGGCTAGATGCTCTACAAGAAATGGAAAGGATTGTCAAACAAATACATAGAAACATCAAGACAGCCCAAGATCGACAGAAAAGCTATGTCGATAAGAAGAGACTGCACTAAGAGTTCAAAGTGGGTGATCATGTGTATCTGCGTATTAAACCCAAAAAGAACACTCTTTATGCTGGAAGCTGTAAAAAATTGGCTCCTGGATACTGTGGGCCTTTTGAGGTGTTAGAAAGGGTGGGACCAGTGGCAAATAAACTAGCCTTACTTCCCCATGTTAAAGTTCATGATGTGTTTCAGGTTTCGTATTAAAAATATATGTACATGATGCTTCTCATATTTTTGATTGGAATGTGATACAGGTGGGACCAGAAGGGGAGTTCCTTCCAGAGCTGGTTCAAATATTGGAGAGGGAAGAAATTGAATTGAGAAATCAAACAGTAGCCAGAGTAAAGGTGCATTGGAAACACTTTACCGTGGAAGAGGCTACATGGGAAAGAGAGGCTGAGATGATGGAGAAATATCCATATTTTTTTTCAAAATGAACTATAGTAGATAGTCTGCAACACTGAGGACATTGTTTGTTTTCAGAGGGAGAATGTGTAACACCCCTAGTTTCTATGCTTTTTAGGTTAGAAATTTGAACAAAAATCCAAACGGAAGTGGACCCAATGGATAATTATTGTGTGGATTTTTATTTAAATATTTATTAATGAAAATAAATGGAATATTATGTGTGTACTATGACCAGATGAGATTGGAGATCATCGGCCTGATCCATGAGGTTATGGATAAGGCTAAGACTTTCCCAAAACCTTTCAAAAAGCCTTGAAAGGAATTATTTCTAATTTAGTTAAGAGGAAAAATATAAATTCCCCAATGATGAGTAAAATAGTTTAGAAGAGGTAAAAAGCTGGAAAAGCAGAAAGAAGCTTTAAATTCCCTCATTAAGGGAAGCCTAGGCAAACAGGAAGAAAAGCATCCTGAGTTCTGGACGCAGAATTAGAAACATACTTTGGGGAAAGCATAACTTAAGTAAGCTACTTCAGAATAGATTGTGGTTGGTCTGTTATTGGGGAGGATATCTCAGCTCGAGGGTGAATTCTGGAGGAATTCTATGGTTGGAAGGACTGGTCAAAGGAAGTAGAGGTATGCACACTTAAGATCCAACTTGTTGATCTAAAGGATGTTATAAAGTTTTACTAGTTCTGTGGATTAAAATAAATATAAAAATGGTATGCTACAGAATTTAGTTTCCTTACATTTAACAGATTTTGTTAGAATAAACCATTTTCTAAAATCTGTATAGTTGTAGGAAGATAGTCTAATGGGAGAATATCAACCAGAATCTCTAGACTTGATATTGGTCTAGATCTAGAGATATCTTTTACTCCCTAGACAACTAAAATTTATAACTTTAATCTACTTCTGTAATACAAAAGTGTACAGAATAAAATAGATCTCATAAACTAGAAAACAATTGAATTGAATTTATTAAGTGAGAAATGTTAAATTCTGCATAAATAATTCAAGAAAGAAAACAACAGACTTTCATGAAGGCCACTGAAATTGGCCACCTAAACCAAAAATAATACTCCAGGTAAAAGAAACTTTATTTTGAAAATAATTACATTTTATTTAATTGGTATAAGTAAAAGAATTATTGTTATACATCCAATACTCTGCATTTCTGGCTAGTTTAACTATATTATTATAAACTGCAAACTCAGAAAATATATATATATATAATTCTGAATACGGAAATAGATGAGAACAATATGGTTTTCATGAAAAAGGAGGATTCAGAAAGTAATTAAACTATTTTCTGTGTATAAAAATGAAAATTGAAATAAATTCTATGAATATATATATATATAGGAAATAGTTATGCGATGATATCAAATTGTCACATGATAATACTAGTTTCTAAAATCTTACAAGGATAAAAATCGTTTTTGAGAACAGTAGTATTTCAAAATAAAATATGTGATTATTAAAACCCTATGTTAAAACATTAACATTCTACGGATAAATTATTTCTGTCCTGATTTTTTCAATTAGTAAATAAGTGAGAGTCTCAATATATTACATTGAAATACATGCAAATCCTGAATAAGTAGGAATTTTAAAATAAACAAAAATAATTTAATAATAACCCAAGATTATGAAGTAACCCAAAAGCTATATATATATTAAATAATAAACTTTAAAGCATATCAATTTATTGATCTATATGAGGTTAAATTGAACGATTATCCGATGTAACATTTACAAAATAAATTAAATAGAATGAGGGTTTATATAGTCGTAGAATAATATAATTAATACTATATAGCAAAGCATGTATAAAACCTGGTATGAAATATATAGATATATCAGTCAAAGTATATTCCAGTCGTTACAATAAAACAACAAAATATATAAAATTATTTAAAATCTGATCTCGAAAGGCCAGTCGACTTTGAGTCTTAACAAATGTAGATATTAAATAGTTCGATTATAAAAACTCTCAATGGTGTACGAGAGTATTTATAAGTTCTAAATACAAAGTATCAAGTGATAGCAGAGTAGGCTAGCACATAGAAAAATTATTAAACGAAATCAAGCAAGACATGATCTTTGAACTCGACGAGTTGAAGAACGAAACTGGACCAACCTGTAAACGAAGAATTAGACTCGGATTTAGTATGCGAATACCAAATTGAAGAAGAGCTACAAATGCTAACGAAAAATAGTAGATGAATAGAGAGTACCTACAATCAAAGAGAAGGAATAGATTAAATATATAATAGAGAAAATACAACATAAGAAATAGGTAAATAATAATTTTATAGAACTAAACTCTAGGTAATAAGATTACCTCTGGGGCGAATGAGGTTGGATATCACTCCGGACTTGGTTCACCGAGATCGAATGGACCAAGAAATGGTAAAACTAATAGTAGACGGAAAGAAAAATAAGTTAAATTCCGAGTTATATAGTTTCAATAGTTGGAAGGGATACAAACGATGGTGCATAGTTCTACAAAAAAAAAAATCCTCTGTTAAATATACTTAAAATCGAGCTATGCGACCCGATACACATTAATTCAAGGTTCATTATAAATCAAATATAATACATTTGGAGAACAATAAAAATCGAGCTAACATGAGTATGGTGATAAAAACAAAAGTTTAGATATGTATTCTCAGAAAAATTCGAATGAAAAACTAATTACAATTCCATAAATAAACAGATAATCATATTGCAAATCAATGCGATAAGAAAATGAAACTGAGTTACCTATAGTATAGAAACTCCTCGAATTCGAGTGGTAGAACGCTGGGAAATTTCTGGATATGGCTTCATATTCATTCGAAGTCATAACAGAACCAAATTCTGTGGAAGGAAAAAGACCTCGGAGAAGAATGAAATTGAAAAATCAGCAATGTTTAATAGAAACATATACAGTGAAACCCTAATAACATCCCACTCTACACTTGTTGAAAATCTGATGGTCCTCTCATGGATTGATACCCACAACCCAATAATTCAAAAACCCTAAATATATTATACGGCATAGTACAATACATATAAGAACAATTAAATCATATCACAGAGATGTGATATACACAATTAAATGAGCGATTTGTTTTGTGGCTCGAGGAAAATATATGTTCAGTAAAATGAATGCAGACGTACCATTCTAGGGTTACAGTAATCACACAAGTAAAGTGTGTGAGGAACCATATAATCGTTGCCATGGTTCGAAAGTAACAATAAGCTTTTTGTTTCACCCCTTAAGGGCCAAGGACTATTAGCCATGTGGAAGTGGGACCATATGTAATATTATCTTGTTTAAGTGTCATGTAGAAGGAAAAAATTTGCACCATTGTGTACTCAGGAAAACCAAAATCGTTGATTCCAACTAAGCCAGATTTAGTTTTTTCACGTGTGTCGTATGTGTGCATCGGTATGTTTGTGCACATATATTTCTCTCGCTAAGTATCATATAGGAGAGTTTACAAATCGATACTTGTCTAACATTTGTAGGTTACAAATGCCAATTTGTTTTCTAAACTATTTCAAACTTTGAGAAGGGAATTTCACTTACTATGTTGACATTTTCTATAAGGCATTACAATACTTCTTTATTACATATATTTGTAAAATATAGAATGGAAAGTCATTTAAATTTTGTCATATATTTTGGAGCCCAAAAACTATCGAGTTAAATGATATAAATCATAGTTTAACCAGTTATGATTTAGTTTGAGACTGTAAACAGCCATTTGTATAGATATTTGTGCCATAGTAGTCCACTTTTCAAAAATTTAATATTATGGATATTCTATCATTGAAAAAATCCATAAACAGATTCGTAAGTTATACAAACATTCAAAAATACCCAGAGACTAGTTTGAATTCGACTGATACTTATTTTTCTTACAATTAGTTTATTATTTTATGCTACTAACATCATTTTTTTTTCAAACAAAACTCATCTCAGTTGCAACCTATCTGCTAGACGGATTAGATAAACTTTAGATATTTTACTACAATCGAATGTCTCTATGCATTATATGAAACACATAAATTGTTAAATATTATTCCCAAACAAGGTATCTATTTTAGATTAACTGGATCATCTCTTATGCAATACTCTAAAATTCATAAATTGTATACCTCCCTCAAAAAAAATTGTGCTTTCAAATTACAAACATCTATAGAAGCCATTCTTTGTGACATTGTCTTCAAGAATATCTGCAATTATTATGGGGGTGGCAGACGAGGGGGGAAGGTTCTTTTCATCCCCGAAGGAAAGATTGAATTAGTCTACTCTTGGAATCTAGGAAAAGCCTCTAATCCGTCAAGGCCTTATTTTGGTTTCTTCTTCTCCAATCAGGTCCCTCATTATAATAGGAGACTCTAATAACACCACATGTCATCTTGTGCTGAGAAATTTTTCTTCAGACACTTAGTTGTGACATCTCCACACAAGAATCATGGAAAATCTATCCATATTTCGAATCACACAGTTAAATCATGTTCTAAGAGACCTCAACACTATAGCTGATAGGATGGCCAACCAAGCCTTATCACTAGCACCTGAAACCATGCATATTAAAGGAACAATGAAGGGGGAAATGATACCATAATTCAATGGATATGTATACTCAATTAAAATTCATGGAAGTATTTATGTCTTCATTCTTGGAATGTGGCAATCACACGTTGTCTTGTGACAACAGTGATAGAGTTAAGTTAAATTGCCATGTTGTGATAAGTCAGAGGAAAACATTTCCAAATCTTGGGAATCCTTGAGAGGTACCGAAGAATCATGTATGCAATTCGAATACCTTAATAGGTGAAGACATGAGTTTCCTTGTGTGAATGGCATGGTATAGCCAGGTTTGGCCTATCCCTAGAAATAGTCACCCCATGCAAGATGGTAGTGGTAAATATTTAGCAAAAAGTGGGACTACATAGGCAAGGTCATGGAGGATTAGAGCAGTTAATCTTTATATTACCCCCTCTCCTCGCACATCAATTAGTTTGGAATTCAAGGCACTCATGGAGGTAACTTGGTAAGGGGACACCTTTTTTATATTTTTCTATATTTGGTTCCAAAACACTCTAATGCAAGTAGGATCATCAAAGTACTTGGCACAATCATTAACAGGAATGTCAGAGGAAATTTGGATAGGGGCTGGAAGCTCATAAACTCTATACATATTCCAGGAGGCATGGAAGACAATAAACCCAAGAAATGCATTGGAGGAAAGAAAAAGTGGGTGGTAGGTGAGGATATTAGAATGGAGCTAGTGGTGCTAGTAGGAAGCTTGATTATTTGTTGGCTTAACTAGATGTGCTAACTAATATTCTCTTCACTCACTTCCAAAATATTCAAGATGTGAGTATGGAAATCTAGCATGGAAGTCATGCTTCAAAACTAGGACATGAAGTCATGGCCATCCAAATGAAAAACTCACAGGCTATGCAATAGGGACAAGTACAGGGAAGAGACCACTAAGTGTCTTTAGCAAATTTTGTCCAAGCTGCTTCAATTTGATTTCCTGACGGACCTAAAACAGGTAGCATTAATAGATAATTTGATTATCATAGATGATTAAGAATCCACCTTCATTTAAATTTTGTTGAATTCCTATCAATTTCTATCACATATACACCTATTCCATAAACTGTATCCTTATGGATTTTCTTGGACTCTGGAGCCTTGCAGTAGGATAGAGACAATCAACATGATAGAACTAGTTTAGTTACAAAGTATTATGCTAAATTTTTCTACAGAAAGTTATGGATGTACCTTCGATGTCGTTCAACACCATTTTTCCAATTAAATTACCTTGTTATTTAAAAAACAATATCTACAATACTTATATTTATATCAATGATTCAAACCTAGATATTTAGGTTCATCATCAAGACAGAATTCCAAACCTTTCAAACCAGGATATCTTAGTTTCAAACTAGGATTCATAGTTTTGAACCATGACTTTCTGTCCTAATGATGAACCAAGTTTAACATAAATGGGAGCATTATGGATATTCTAGAAGATGGTGTCAAGAAAACTGTCTTGGTTTAATCATTACTAGTATGATGTTGGTAATATTTTTCAGTCATTGTTCGAAATTTTATTTGAATTTTAGCAACCTTTATTTCTTCCTTGGTTCATATCCTTGATGTTTAGTGACTGGATTAGGATCAAAGTTATGGGAATTGACCCTAGGAATACCCAAATTCATACTGTAATCACCCTGGGACCATAGAATTGTTGATCCTGATTGGATTCTAGTAAACTTTCCATCTTTTAATATGATTTCTTTTGGTTTGTATGAGTGCAAAGTGGATTAGCACAATTTCCTAGGGTTTTAGTGGAGTTGTATCTTGTTGAATGAAATGATTCCCTAAGGTCATGAATTATTTTTGTCTATAGGAACAATTCCATGCATGAATTAAAAATGAAAACAATATGATTTAAGCATGGAATGGGCCAACACAGGGTTTACCTAAAGGCTAAAACCTGGACCTAAACACCTTCATTTCACTTACCTATTAGCATTACTTTTGGTTTAATGTCACCTGCACTTAACAATAGCAATTACTCTTACTAGCACATCGATTCCTCTTACCAACAAAATTATTTCACATCCCATTACTATTACCAAGATTTGCATTGCAAAGAGGGGAGGGACTAGTACTAGTGAATTTTATTAGGCTACAATGATTTCACTTACCATATTTTGAAAAACGAAGAGAGTACAACCTATTTTTACATATTTTAGACATAGGTCCTTATAATATTGATATGACATGGTACTCTGTTTACCACGAGCTTTTTTATTTCAGTTGTCTTATAAGGGTTATTATTCTTAATGTGTTCATCTTTTTGAGGATTCAAAATTTTGTCCCAGGTCCTTACACAACCACCCTAAACCATTTTAATTTTAAATGATTTAAATTAATCACATGTAAGTCATTTGTAGAAATACTTATAGGACCAAATGTGAACCTAAATGATAACTATGGCGGTACACACTACATTTGTATTATGCACTACCGAGGTGCCTTAAGCAATTTTTGTTTCTAGTTCTAATATAAATATTCTTTCAATACCAACAAAATAAAATAGAAAATAGCTATGAATCATATTGGCGAATCATCATGGCTTTTCTGAAATTTAAAGGTACAACATTAAATCTTGTTCCCTTTGATGGTAATCTTATCAAAGATGTAGTATCTAATTTACACCAACTACAAGTAGATAGGCTTGATCCCAGATATTGTTGATGACAAATGTTGGACAGAGTTGTGACATTTAAAATGAATGAGAATACCCAAATAGATTTGAAGAAGAGAAAAAGGCGGCAGCGTTTGAGCCAATATAGAAGAGCCATTTTTTTTTTTAATTCAGTCAATTTGAGTTAAAACACATACTGTAGAATTTCCCTCCTTGCCCTATGGATCTATAGTTTGCACATGGATCTAAAGCAGTTGCAATATAACAAGGTTTGTTATGGTTGTTGTGTTTTACATAAGTTTTATTTTTAGTAGGTTTTCATAGTTACTAATATACTGAGGAATTATTTATAACTAACATCCATTATTTGCAACCCTATGCACTAATTTCGTGGTTACTACAAACTGCGTTTGCATAATTTTTGAAAAATTTGGAATATCAAATTGATTGATCGAGGATAACTTGTTTCCAAATAAATTTAATAGCTAAGAATACCATCTCAAACATACTTACACCCCTGAACATGATTTATGGACCTGCATATGATATCTCAATGCCTTCCTTAATGGAATTGTCTAGTATGGTGTTTGAATACTTTAGGTGAAAGCCTGTTATCCTCTTATTGTGAAGGACAATCCCCTGTATGGACAGAGTCGATCCCTTTAGCCCTAGGTTGGGTCTAGCAATAAGGGAGCATGATAGTTCCTAGGTTCCTAGCTTATAAATGAAATGAGGATTAGATAGGTGTCCTACCACAATCCAGTTCTTTTTATGTGGTGTGTTGCAGCGATCCTTCGATCCTCGTTCTTTAAGTCTCACCCTCCTTAGGTAGCGATGTTTACACATGCATAAAGATCAAAAAATCACTAACACTATACAATAATACATGTTCATTTATAACAATCCAACAAGTCAAGGAGAGTTAGAAAATTTAATCATTAACACAACAAAGTTGGAACTATAAATCAGTCACGTCATATTGATAAATAAAGAAAGAAGTTTACAACCTGCGCCATGACGTTGTAGACCTCCTTCGACGGGTTTAGTCAGGCACGTCTCAAAGAATTTGTTTATCATTTTAGCTCAGAGAGGAGAAAGGTTCAAACTCTCTCTCACAACTATGGACCATTCTCTACTATCAGCTCCTGGTCTATTCTTGCTATGTCTGGCTAATTTATTCAATGGAATGAAGAGGGATTTATAAGAGCGGAGGATGAGATTTTCGATCCACATATGGTAAGGTCTTATCTCTTTGCGAGGTTGCACTTTTATAGGAAATAGAAGGCCAAAGGGAGAAAATCGACCTCATCTAGTCGAACAAACATCCATGAATTTTCTCACGAAGCTATTACATCATGGAAGATTTGTTTCCATTTTAAAATCATTTCCAAAGGTAGCTTGGCGCGGGTCCTCTTCATAGAAAGAGTGACCATGGTGAGAGGCCTAGTGTTAATCTTTCCATCGGTGTGAGGTCATAACTACACAACCACGTCGACCCAAAAATAGATGTTTTAAAGGGTCAACCTCTGGAATAGCCAGTAGAGAATGTGTTCCTAACATGTTAAGGGATACAATAACATTCATTGTTATGTATAATAGTACATAGGGGTCACGTTGATATTCCTCCAATATTCAAAATGGGGAATGCAGGGAAGGTGACAAAATATTGTGTAGCAGATGCCCCCTAAAGCATGTAGTCCGAGAGATATGGAGGGGTGAAATTATTTATGAGAACATGCCCAATCCAAAATGCCGCCATCAGAGGACCTGCAAGATCAAGTACGACTAATATATCTGATACATGAATATGTGGTATGGGTGCAGACATCCATAATAGAGAACATGTAATAGGATCCAAGGTATGGATGCAACCATCCAGTGAAGAGGATCATCAAATAGACTTACGTATCGTCACATCCATCCAATCAGAAGAGTCATGCATGTAGTCATCATAAACCAAATCGTCTCACAACCTAGAATTTCTCAAACAAAACCTAGGGTCTTTCACTCTGTCTCGACCCGAACTAGTAAAAATTCAAGCATGTGAATGAATGAGATGAAGTCAAACATGCAAGAAAGTCACATGATTACTAGCCAATAATGAAAGTTCTTAACATGTGCGAGAGAAACCACCAATAATGACAATGGCTCTCAAGGTACGGCTAGTACAATCCATGGAATGTGAAAAATGAACTAGAGTCGAACATCTGTGAAATCACTCGATCAAAGGCCAATGATGTGAACTTGTCATTGAATGTGAAGAACTTGCCATTGAGGCATGCAAGCTCTAAGGTACCATAAGGGAGTCTCTAGAACAACTTCTTGGATAATGAACTGAAATCAATAGGAAGTGACCGGTTGAAGGAGGGCCATAATGTTTCCCACATCATTGACACGAGATATAGGAATAAGATGATAGTGAATCAGGACTAAACAGAGGATCAAGGGTTGAAAATTAAAGAAAGAACTTCTCTAGAACATATTGGCGACATGACTCCAGAATTTGGTAGTATTTGACATCAAGGGATCTGAGGTCATGATGACGAGGCAGAGAACACATGAGAGGTTAAAACGGATAACCCAAACCCATGGAGGAAAAATGACGAATGTGGGATGTCCCTAACTCGACACGAACTACAGACAAGTGCCATGTTCAAGAGTGACATACTGTCGACACAACTGAGAACTAGTTCCATTTCACCCCACCATTTCTGGCGACTACCCCAATTATTTTTGGAAACAATCTTGAAGGGGATAACATATGATTTTCATGTAGGTTTTTCCTTAGGAAAAATCCATCCTAGTACATTTTACGAGCACCGGGAAGGAGAAAATCGGTAACTTCATGGTGACAGTGTCCGATGTCATTTAGTTTTAACGATTTTGACAAAGGGAAAACTCAACAACTTTTCATGTTTAGAGAGTTTGAAATGAATCAGAAAAGAAAACTCCAGTAGGACCCTTTTCACAGGTCGTCTCACAGATCCGAAAAAGTAGAAAACAATATCTAAGAGAACCTCTTAGCCATCTTCAACTAATGTATTCATTTTTCATAAATAATCTGTCCCAACCCTAAAAAGGGGTAAACGTATACTGGGCAGATGATGTTTCATGGCCTCTAAGACATTCAAAACGACAAGAGTCTTGGAAATATTTTCAATTTTTGAGAGTCAAAAAAGAGCTGAAAGATGACTCCATGGGGTGACTTTTTCATTTTTTATCGAGTCCAAAAAAGTAATAAAATACAACTCGTTTCCTCATAGTCATCATTTTTTAGGACCCGTGCTGCACAAGAAAAAAGCATAAAACCCATTTTTTGAGAAAAATAATAAAATAATCGAAAAAGATGTTGAAAAATGTAATTAGGGTTTATAAAAGATTATAAAACGATGCAAATAGTCAAAAAAATTTACTTTTTACCTTTTCACCTTCTTGTGAGCATTTTTACTGGTTTCTACTGTGACTTTGCGGAGCTGACAGCAGGAAATCGAGGAGGTCATTTACGGATCCATTTTTTCAAGGTAGGAGCTCTAAACTTCTTTTGCAATTTAATCGATTTTTTACATGGTTTCATGGTTTTAATGCATTTGTGTAGGAGTTTGAAAAAATTATGCCCCAGTGGTCGACGTCGATTCTGGGCATGGAGTCGCACCAAAGCCTGAAATGTTTTAACAGGAAGGCGACGTTTGGCACTGTTGTTTGCAGAACATCGGTGCTGAATGCTGCACTCAATATTTTTAAGCTTTTTCTTCCAAAATGACTAGTAAAAAATGATTCAAATATTAACCAGAGGCTAATAGAATCCCATTTGTTGGTTTTGCAGGAAAATCAGTAGCCAAAATGGTCATAGAGTGGAAAGAATGAGAGCATGGGAAAGAGGATGAACATGTCATGGGAAATGATACATGTATGGATGCCCTGAGAAACTGTGGGCTCCTGAAATTCCTCATGACCCCATGTTTGAGAGCTCCGCTAGAGCTACAATAGTACTTGATTATTGTGTGGGACACTAATCAATAAACATTCATGATTCATGACCAGAAACTGGAGATAGAAGTCTCTGATATTGACTTCACAACTGGATTGTCACGGAGGTCAGAGTGACAACTGTTGATAGGTAATCGTGCTCTTGGAGAGAGCATGGGTATGTTGATATATAAAGTATGTACGAGAGAAAAGAAAGAATCTAAGAGTGGCAAAGTAGACATTCAAACAATGCATGATTTGGCATTGAGGGTAGTGCTACATACTATTACTCGGGCTGCCGGATCTCAGGATCCCCATGAAGCTACAAAGACACAACTTCAACTAGCTGTAGATTTAATGGCTCCAACCATCTTCAATTGGGTGGAAGCAGTGAAAATCAAATTGAAATATTCGTTGACCAAATGAAAAAATGGTAAGCTGAAACAATTTGGATATGGTTCCATATTGATACCATTCATCCTGGAATGATTTTCGATATTTCAGCACCAGGAGGTGGCTATACCTGTGTGACCAGCACAAGAGTCACGCATGGTCCATTAGGTGGAGTTAATACCTCAATCAGGAAGTGGACAACACATGTTGTGGAGACCAGAATTCTTTGACTGGTTATGCCAACATCTCATCATGGTAGAGGATTGGCCGTACACCGGTACTGATTTTAGGGGAGATCTAAACCTTCCACTCCCGGAAGGGGATGACTAGGATGAGGGTTTAGGTAAAAACTCATTTTTTGGATTTTTATAAGAATTATGATTTTTTTGCATATGTGTTCTAATATTTACTCATGTGTTACAAATGTTGGACTAGAGAGACCTGTGGGGATGTCCCATACCATGATATTTTGAAGCGGGCCTTCATGGCGAGGGAAGTGATGAGGAAGAAATCGTGTGCAACTTCGAGGGACTCACAAGTGGGATCCCAGACTATGTGAGATTCGAAGACGTTCCTCATGCTTATCAAAGGCACACTGCAGGAGTGTCTAACCACATCTATCAACTACTGAGGCAGGTCGTACGGGTAGTGACGTGCTATCATGAGTACCATGTGGATTAGACTCCTAGGTTTCATTTCTGCATATTTTTTGAGAGACATGGTGTCTCAAGATGTAACCAAAACACATATATTTTTTGAACTATGATGTACACATGGATGCAAAATATATATATATATATATATATATATATATATATATATATATATGCTTATTTTCATGTCTAAATATTACCATGTAATGATGATTTCTTTTACAAATTCCGCAAATGTCTATATAATACAATATTAGCTACTGCATGAGTTAACGTATTCATTCTTCTAGGAATATGTTGATATGTGATATAGTCAAAATTCCTTTCTAACAAACAAACATGAAAATAAATCCTTAAAATCTGAGGGTTTCTGATAGAATAATGCCCATTGAGCTGGAGAACAACAAGTTGAGATTCTAGGTTTACAATTAATTCATGAATGTCGAGGGCAATAGCTTCAATAATAAGTTCGATAACTGCAGTATATTCAATGACGTTGTTAGTTTCACGTCCTAGACAAATGTCTTGTAGGTCTACTAACTCATCGATAGGATAATAAATTACCCAAGTCACAGAGGATAGGTTCCGTCAAAGAAAATGAAATAAGGAGTGGCAGACATCTGCACAGTAATCAAAGACATAATAAGCAAGAAAAAACTACTTGCAAAGCACACCAAGCCAAAAATGTAAAAAAAATGAAAAACACACTTATGTACAAAAGAAAATGCACGAGAAACTCATGCATAATATTTTTGAGATACAACCCATTTCGGGGCTGATCCAAGGGATAACCTTCATAATCAATACGCTCATAGGCCCCATTCCATAGAACACGCTTGACAATATAGGGTCCATGCCACATGGGTTTGAATTTTCCTACCCCCATCTTATCATGAGCTTGGTCATACAAGAGGACTAGGTCTCCTTCTATGAAGGTACAAGGGGAAACTGTTTGGTCAAAGTGGGCTTTGACCTAATTTTTCTGTGCTTCTATGACTAGAGCAGCGAAGTGGCAAGTTTCATCAAGCCTCCCCAAATATAGAAGACGTTCTTCCTACGCCGAGGTATTCAGAAGTAATTCGACAACTATTTTGAGTGAAGGAATTTCACATTCAATCAGAAGGGTAGATTCCAGACCATAAACAAGCTGAAATGGGGTGAATCTGGTTACATCCTTCACCGAGGTTCAGTAAGCCCAGAGAGATGAAAACAACATGAGATGTCAATTGGGCTTGTGAATCCCAATAGTACGTTGAATAATGGTTACTAAAACTTTGTTCACAGCTTCGAAGTGGCCATTGGCCTGGGGTTAGTACGGCGTTGAGCTATCGTGATGCAGACCTAGCGTAGTAGTCAACTCAACCATCATATAATGGTGAAAATGGGAGCCATGGTCAATGAAAATGATTTGAAGGACTTCAAACCTCGTAATCACATGATTGAAAAGAAATTGGGCAGTCATCTTACTGTCATTTGTGAGTGTAGGCATGTTCTCATAAAGCATTTCACCCCTCCCTCTCTCTCGAACTTCATGCTTTAGGGGGAATCTGTTACATAGTATCTTGTCACGTTGCTTCCATTCCCCATTCTGAATACTAGATAACTATCGACGTGACCCCTGTGTACTGTTATACATCACAATGAATGTTATTGTATCCCTTAACATGTTAGGAACACATTCTCTGATGACTATTCCAAAGGTTGACCCTTTAAAACATCTATTTTTGGTTCTGTGCGGTTGTGTAATTATCACGTCGCGTCGATGGCCATATTAACACTAGGCCTTGCACTGTGGTTGCTCTGTCTCTGAAGAGCACCCGTGTCGAGCTGCTTTTGGAAAGTTTTTTAAAACGGAAATGAAGCTTCCATAATGTAACATCTTCCCCAGCGGAGTCGCCAAATTTGTTGTGAAGGAAAACCCCCTCTGCAGACAGAGACGATCCCTCTATCTCTAGGGTGGGTCTAGCAACAACGAAACATGTTGGTTCCTAGGTTCCTAGCTTATAAATGAAATGATGATTAGATAGGTGTCCTACCTCAATCCAATGCTTTTTATGTGGTGTGTTGCAACAATCCTTCGATCCTCGTTCTTTAAGTCTCACACTCCTTAGGTAGAGATGTTTACACCTACACAAAGATCAGACAAGCACTAATAATATACAAGCATAAATTTCCATTTATAACTATCCAACTAGTCAAGGAGAGTTATAAACTTTAATCATTAGCTAAAAAAAGTTGGAACTAGAAATAATTCATGTCATATTGATAAATAAAGAAATAAGATTACAACCTACGCCTTGAAGTTGTAGACCTCCTTCGACGGGTTCAGTCAGGCACATCTCAAAGAATTTTTTCATCAGTTCAGCTCAGAGAGGCAAAAGGTTCAAAATCTCTCTCACAACTATGGACTATTCTCTATTATCAGCTCTTGGTCTATTCTAGCTATGTCTGTCTAGCTGATTCAATGGAATAAAGAGGGATTTATAGGAGTGGAGGATGATATTTTGGATCCACATATGGTGGAGGGAAGGTCTTATCCCTTTGGGAAGTTGCACTTTTATAGGAACTAGAATTCCAAAGGGAGAAACTCGACCTCATCCAGTTGAACAAGCATCCATGACTCCGCTCACAAAGTTGTTAAGAAAAATTCCAAAAGTAGCTTGGCACGGGTGTTGTTCAGAGATAGAGTGACCATGGTGCTAGGCCTACTGTTAATCTAGCCATCAGCACGAGGTCATAACTACACAACCTCACCGACCCAAAAATAGATGTTTTAAAGGGTCAACCTATGGAATATTCAATAAAGAATGTGTTCCTAAAATGTTAAGGGATACAATAACATTCATTGTGATGTATAACAATACATAGGGGTCACGCTGATAGTCCTGCAGTATTCAGAATGGGGAATGTAGGAAGGTGACAAAATATTGTGTAACACTTCTTAGAGGAAATAATTTTGGAAATATTGTGATGATAGCTCATGCAAAAACTATGAGGGATCAGTTATATATAAGGGAAAATACTCATGCATCTTGTAATATTTTGGGTATTATGTGAATCATCATAACTGTTCTAAAAGTTAAAGGTACAACATTCAATATTGTTCCCTTTGATGGTAATCTGATCTAAGATGTAGTATCTGGTTTACACAAAATACAAGTAGATAAGCTTGATCCCACATGTTGTTGATGGAAAATGTTGGAAAAAGTTGTGACATGTCAAATTAGTGAGAACACCCAAATATATTTGAAGAAGAGAAAATGACAGCATGTTTTGAGCCAATATAGAAGAAGCCAATTTTTTTTTTTTAATTGGGATGTTTTTCTCATCGGTGCACTAATCAGGTGTCAACACACTGGTACTGAAAACCTACCAAGCACTGGGATAGAATACAAATATAGGATAGACTAGGGTGTTTAGCACCGTTCTGGTGCGTTTCAGCCAGACAGGCACCCCGGGGCGATCAAAGGTGCATTCACCGGGCCGTTAAGGTTTAAAACTGCACCGGGTGCATTGTAGGTGATACAACGCACTAGGCCGTTCTAATTGGTATTGGTATTTTTGCAGTGCCCATAGGTCGTATCAATGCACTGGGGCATATTATTATACAAATGCACCGACAAACAGTATCACACAAACGCACCAATCATTCTAATTGGTATTGGGATTTGTGCAGTGCCCATAGGTCATATCAACGCACTGGTGTGGAGTATTATATAGATGCACCAATGTGCAGTATCACACAAATGAATTGATCATTTTAATTGGTATTGGTATTTGTGCAGTGCCCTTAGGTCGTAGAAACGCACTGGTGAGCACTCTCACATAAACGCACCGGTGCACAGTGTTACACAAATGCACCGAGAGTTATAATTGGTATTGGTATTTGTGTGGTGCACATAGGTTGCAGAAACCCATCTGTGCGCATTAGAATACAAATGCACCGATGCACAGTTACTGACACGCACCGGTGTTCATTTTGTATTTTTTAGAAACAATGACCTGATACAATGTAATTATTGTGATTTTTTAAATTCATTATTAATCAAAAGTCAACACATATCTTATAACAATATTCATATCAATTAAATTTTTATTAGTGCATTTGAATGTGATGTTTGGATTAATTTGTTATATCATATCATAGTTATTGTGAATTTTTTAAATTCATTATTCATCAAAAGACAACACATATCTTATAATAGTATTCATATCAATTAAATTTTTATTAATGCATTTGAATGTGATGTTTGGATTAATTTTTAATATCATCTCATTATATTTCACATCTCTTCAATGATAATATTTAATCATCCATCTATTTAATCAATGGTGTTACATTTCACAGGGACAATGGAGAATGCAATAGAATAAATTAAAACATATTTTATTATATATATATGAATAAGGCACTCTTTGTCATACAAAATGGGACAATTATTGGTATCGCTTTGTCTTTCAATTGGGACACTATGTCCATTACATTAAATAAAATGTTTGATTTCACATACAAATATTTCAAAAAATACAATGCCTTGCTTTGATATCCAAACATAATGATCATCATTCTTCACTTGAACTGTTGTCACTGCTCGAGCAAATCCCATGACTTGGGTTATTTTTAGGAATTTTTTGTTCACGGTGTTAATTGTTTTCTTCCTCTTCACCTACCATCTACAAACATAAAAATAAATTGTAATGAGTGTATATACATTGGTGAGAATAATGAAAATTTCAATATTAAATAATATACATCAATCTAAATTGAAAAGAAATGACGTACCATATCAAAATTTGACTCATGAACTATACACATTCTTTTAAAACCAAAATTTCATGCCATATTTCAAGATTTCATTTGTTGCCACAGTTCCATACTTTGTTTCTTGCAAGTTTTATACCCCATAACAAATCATATATTTAATATAAAAGGTTTTTTTGTTCTATTAATTGTAGATTGAGCTAACTATAACAAGATCTATATATGCTTACAAATTCCATAGTTAATTTCTGATATGCCAAGATATACAGACAACCCATATTTAACCCAATGTCAATCAATTTGTCTAACGATTCTTATTTGTATGTTAGCACCTATTTGAAGACATTCAATGATGATGGTTGTAAAAAAATTTAAAATATACAAAAATGAAATATAGTTAAGTTTCTATAAGAAAGTAACAATTACTCACAGACTTAGATATCAACCCTTTTATTCCTTGTCGTCCTATTTTATGTGCTGAATGGATTCCATTTTCTTTTCTTTTTCTGCAAGAAAATACTTGAAAATTAATATTTAATGCTAAATTGTTTATTTATTGTACCTAATTGAAAAATTCAATAATTACATATTACATTTGAAGCACGTTGTCGTTGAGATGGCTCCTCCTGCGATGCAATTATGCCCATTTCTTTGAACATCTCCTTGTACACCTTTTTGGAAATTCCTACTGGCATATTTCTAATATCAGCTCGTTAATCCTTTAATATTTTCATAATCTTCCTGAAAATGTAACATGACAATAAAATATTTAATTTTTATATTGATATATGAAAAGTAAATATAACAAAAGTGATATTTATAAATGATTTCTTTCTAGTAATATATACATATTGTTAGCTCCCTGTAATTAGCAATATTGGCAAAGTCCGATCGCAGGGAAAAACATCGTTTCAACCACTTTGGGATTCTAGGATCTAACCCTCATGAATCTAGACATGGATCTCTCCAATAAGTGAAAATATGGATTTGTCTTTGAAGTTTTGTTAATGATATTAGGCTAGTTATGAAGGCCGAGGGTTTTGTTTTTTTTTGGATGGTTGAGCATGATTATTATTTGAGGTGGAAAGTCCTAAATGCAAAGAGTTTCAAAGGTGAGAAGTTGCAAGCAATCAAAACAAGCTTTGGCTAAAAAAGATAGATATAACGCTGGTTTTTAGTCCATTGGGTGATGGAGTCATAATAAGGCTTTAATTGAGCAAGAACATCAAGAGTGATCCAAGGGGCAAGTCATCTATATCACAATATTATTGACATTAAAATGATGGAATGGAAATAATAAAGTGTTGGAGGGGTGGAAACTGATAATAATTTCAACAAGGATTTATACTCAGTCTGAACAAGAAAATCCTCTTAAGTAACTATTTAAAACCAACCAAGGTCAGGGCTAACCATATACTTCTTGGGCAAGTTTGTATTAAAGCAGCTTAATTGACAAACAATCCAGTAATATGCATAATTACCTTCAGAAATTATGAAAACACATAAGGGAACCAAGGTACAACTTAAGATCAGATAAGGTACTTTTAAACCTAGTATGCTTTCAGCAAACACTTAGGGAAACTTTCAGAATCTACCTTTGGAGCAAGAAGCTAGAAAACAGAGCTCACCATCACTTTTCTAGTCCAAATTTAATAAGAAAATGCTGGAAATCACATTCAATAATAATATTTAAAGCAAACAGTAGGACGAGGGAACGCCAACATTCCTAACTGATTAAACTGTATTGAATCATTCCTAAATAAAAAATTTAGAGGAAAACATTGAGATAAATCTTAATAGTCAGAGAAGGGTACTGGTAAATAGTAAATCCTAACTCTATAATTGTTGTTCTTTATCACAGAATAGTGAACAATATGGCATACATGAAAAGGGAAAACAAATAACAAAGAAAGAGGCACTTCATTAATGACATAGACCAGGATCCCAAGAAACAACTTGTTATTGATGTCAAACGAGTTACATCTTCAAATCCAATGTTTCAGTTCAACAATCATCTTCACTTTTCTCAGCCTAACTCATCTAATCACAAACAGAGCTTCAAGAGCCAGTGAACACTATTTACAAGTAGGAGTTTCAAGCTCAAGTATATTTCAAAATTCAGCAACCAACTCAACCAACAATTTCTCATCTTCTATAGAAGTATTTATAGAAGAATGAGGAGGTGAGATCTGATAAAATATCTCCCAAGATAATTAATACAGACTTAATGGCTTCTGGGCCTTTGAGGGGCTCGATGGAGAAGCGTACAAATATTCTCACTGTATTAATGGATTTACATTTGATATTAAGCTTGGTGGGAGCTTTTATTGACTTTTGAGGCTCTGTGTCATGTTGGAGTAACTCTGCAGATATTTTTTCATTAAGTTCTTCAGCATAATCAACTCTCTGGCTGTGTTTGAGGCAAATATCTGATTTTGAACCATAACTTCGACCTCTGTTTGAATGCTTTTAAGGCACAAGTGGCACTGTGGTAGCTGGGAGGAATCAATTTTCCTCAGATGTGGCGATGGAGGATTTTCTATTTGATAACACTTATGATGTTCCTTTAACTATGTTTTAATTCTAGGGATTAGGCTTTTGATAATCATTCTTAGCCGTAATCCCCAAATTATCTTCAATCGTTATGTTCTGATGTGTTCTGTCTTCGACACTGATACTCTTTTGATTTATTTAATGGATAGTGTCTTGTTGATGTGCAGGGCCGCACAGGGCTCAATGGCATCAATGCCCATGGAGCATTGATGAAACGTGGAATTTGAACCCGTGAATAGCTTCCCTTTGATGAATCAAAGGCATGGGAATCGTCATCCTTATCCCTTGGATTTTCTTTCAATATAATGGAAAACCATTAATCCTGCAAAACACACAAAATATTAATAAATCTTTTGTTGTGGGTAAACTGCTTCAGAGGGCGTGGGGAGAGAGCATGGCCATTGGATGGCATCATCCAACGGTGGAGATCGACTAAGAGAAGGTCAAAGAAGAGGAGAGGAAGAAAAAATTTCAGAGCCGTCGATCACGTAGAGATCGACGGTTGGTAATACATGTTAAAATCCTCTTGGTGGAAGGCGGAGGGTGATGAAACCATGAGGAAAGATCTGGGACCATCCGATCTGGACACGTGGACGGTCCAAATCCAATCGGATGATCGCAATCGGCGGAGGAAACATGTTAATGTGCTCGGCAAAAAACTTGCGATGCGATTGAGTGATGACCGTTGATCTAAGGATCAGATCAATGGTGGGGAATGAATTGGAGGATTTTGAAGTGGAGGTAAGACTTTTGATTGGAGTGAATGAGGACCATCGGATAATGGAAGGTGGGGGAAAGATCAATGGCTCTCAATTGATCGTAGGATGACCAATCGGGGGAGGAAATAAAATGCGCTCGATGAAACTTGCAATGTGATTGAGCACTGCCCGTCAATCTGCATATCAGATTGACGGCAGAGAGTGAATTGAGAATCGGCGATTGAAGGGGGGAAAAGTTAAGTAATTATGTGCACTCGATGGAAAACTCTGATGTGATTAGATGAAGACCTTCAATCTACAGATCAGATCGACGGTGGGAGATGCGTCGGGAGGTCGCAATCGGCGGGGTAATGAACTTTGGAGTGCGACGGAGCGATTAGTTATGCGTCGTCGATCTCCAGCTCAGATCGATGGCAGGGAAAGAATCGGGAGATGTTAATCAGAGGAGGAATTATGTTAAATGCACTCAATGAAAATGTTACGATGTGATGTTGCGCGGGCCGTTTGGTCGGCTTACGATCAACGGCGGGGATTTCTTTTAAAACGAACCGGCAGAAACCCTTCGCAATGCATGAGAAACCCAAATTTTTAATATAATACAAAGTTTTGGTGGATCGGGGCGGGAAATGCATATGAAAGGCACCCGGTTGCGGGGCCTGGTCTATATGCAACATTAATAGGCCCATGGCTTATGTATATATGGGGCCAATCGTAATCGAAGCTTCGGGTTTGGGCTTTTCAATCTAGCCATTAAACTTTTCCGATGTGATAAATGCCTTGGGACTTAAACTCTTGGTCCCGGGCATAGGCTATATGGAATGAAAAGCAGTGGGGCGGGGGTTTTACATATGGGACTCAATCGTATCAGAAAGTTTGATGCAGTTCTTACCCATTGTGAATTTCTCCGATGCAATTGCGCTTCGGGTCTAGCACTTAGTTCTAGGGTGCGGGCACGTGGAGGGGAAGTGGTTTAGGACTTAGCCCAAGGGGGCTTAAGTCTGTAATACAAAAATGTGTTTTTCATATATTTTCAATGGTTTTCAAAGGAATTTGGGGTTTTCGGCATAGTTAAAAGAGGATTTTTAAACTCTGCAAGGGTGGAGAAGATGAAGAAAAATGGAAAAATAGAGGTAAATGATGGGGAAAAAGAGAGTAAAAATGAAGGTTAGTTTTGAGTGGAGGAAGGGGAAAATTGATGATTTTGTAGCAGTCCTTTCTCATGAAATCAACAGAATTTCTGAGCATTGAAATGGGAACAACAATGAAGATTTGGACAGAGGCTTGAGGCCTTCAAGAGTCTTCAAGAGATAATACTTTTTATCAATAAAACTTGTTTCTTGAAGACTCCAAAAATGTTTTATCTAGCATTTGATACAACACATTTTATAGCTGGCTAACAGTGGCTCCACTTGGGGATGGTGCCTTCTTGAAGGCATCAAGAACTTCAGACTTGCATTCTCTGGGAGGCTGACCTGTGCCTCATCCATTGGGCTGCCCTTCTTTTGCTGGGATGATCTTCTGAAAACATATTAGGAGCCATAAAAACAATGGATCTTTCATCAACAAGATTTCTACCTACCCAATCCTACTGATCTAACATTTTTTCTTCTTTAGAGTTCACTTGGATTGGAAAACTCTTTTACAACATTTTATTATTTTGAAAGCATAAAAATAATCTAATTCTACTCCATATTTCTCCATGGACTCAGATTAAACAGTTGAGTCCATATAATTCTCTACCTAATCTACCATCTGTTGGGATTAAACTGTCCAACAGATTTTATTCTCTAAATTCTACAACAGAAATTTAAAAGCATACAAGTTAGGATTGAACAGTCCAACTTGATGCTGATCTATGGCATAAAAAACAAGCTGCACATAGATATGTATTCTGCAGAAAATTAAATAAAAAATGGGAGGCTTGAGATCTGAAATTTCAAAGAATTTCCTTCCCCACTTTTTACAGCTCTGTTTTGACTCTTGCTTGAGTTGCCTTTCTTTTGCTTAACTAGTTCAGATTTTCAGTTGATTAGAACCATATTTTTACATCTTTTTGACTCAGAATTTGAAATATATTTGAGTCATTCTTTTTGGAAACCTAGGTTCAGATTTTGAGCATGTTTGAACCTTTAATTTCTATCCTAAACTATCTACTGATACGCCAAGATTAAACAGTTTGGAAAATCAAATTCACTATCATATCAGTAAAAAATTTAAAGCTATATAGTCAAGATTAAGTTGTTTTAATAACTAGAAGTGTGTTCTCCAGGAGTGGCATTTGAGCTTGCGCACTTTCAGATTTGTTTCTCTTTTTGGTATGGGGCTATACCTTTCTTGTTTTCACAATCTTCCCTCTTTTCTTTCTTTCTCTGTTTTTGTATTTTTTATTTTTATAACTTTGAATGAAATGATGGGTGAGATATTTACAATGAGAAAAAGATAAAAAGGCTTTCAAAAAATAACATGGATCAAGAGAAGTAATGCTTAATCATCCTGCCATTGACAGGACCCCCAAGCAATTCTGCTCCATTCAACTCCTGCAAGAAAAATGCATTATTACCAGCAGCTGAATGGATAGAGTAAGGGCCAAGCCATAAGTTGTCAAATTTTTTGTGCTTTCCCTTTTCTTCCCTCCTTGAGTCCCACTTTAAAAAAATTTCCCCAGTATTGAAATTGCTGGCCTTTGTTCTTCTGTCAAAAATATTTTTAATGCTATCCTGCTTTTGCAATGCTTTGTCATAAACCTCCTCTCTGATTTTCTGAAGATGAATGGTTCGATTTATTCCTCTGATTATGTCATTATCTTCATTTTGAAACTCTTGAATCAACTTCATCAATGGTACACCAAGGCTGGTTGGAAAAATTGCATCAGTACCATACACAAGCTGGAAAGGTGACATGCCAATAGATTTCTTCAAAGTCAATCTGTCAGCCCAAAGTGCATGAACTAGCTTTGTGTGCCAAGACTTTTTGTTGTCCTCCAACAGTTTCTTGATGATGTTCACTAAAATTTTGTTTGAGAATTATGCAAGTCCATTTCCTTGAGGGTAATAGGCTGTGGAATGCCCCAATGTTATCTGATATCTGTGACAGAATTCAACCATCTTTTTTGACCCAAATGCTGCTGCATTATTAGTGATGATCTTGGTAGGATAGCCAAATCTGGAGAGAATGTTAGTCTCCATGAATTTTATAATAACAGAATCATTGGCCTGCCTACAAGGTATGGCTTCTATCCATTTAGTGAAATAGTCTGTGGCAGTGAGAATCCATCTATGCTAAGTAGAAGATGGTGGATGGATTTCTCCTACGAAATCAAGTCCCCGTTGTTGGAAAGGGGCTTCAACAGTGATTGGATGCAGAGGCAAGGGTAGCAGCTTCCTTTTGCCTTTAAAAAGTTTACATTTATGACAGGCAATGATCATCTTGTGTACATCATGAAAGAGAGTAGGCCAATAGAAACCAACCCTCAAAATTTTGTTGGCTATTGTCTTCCAGTACAAATGACCTCCACACTCTCCTTCATGGAACTCGTGCTTAACCTTCTCTACATCAAACTCAGGAAAACATTTAAGCAATATACCAATTGCATTTCTCCAATAAAGACATATGTCTATAATTCAATAGTTTACAGCTTTCATTTTTAAAAACCTTGCCTTTGTTTTTTTCAGACCATGAGGTGTATTCAAATTAAGAAAAACATAAAGAATATCAGCATACTGAGAGGAATTCATAAAAAGGTCTTCAACAATGGTAGTTGAGATTTCCTCTTGATCATCTAAAGCATTAATCATATTAATATCAAGAATTTCAAAACTTGATTCAGCCATTAATCTAGCCAGACCTTGGCCTTTGATCACCTTAGTGGGTTTTATCTCTAAATCATATTCAAGGATAACAACAATCCACTTACCTCTCTTACCATTTGGGTCATGTGTTAGAATGTCTTTAACAACTGAATTTGGGACAAAGGAAATGATGTGTGAGTGAAGGATGTATACTCTGAAGTCTTTCAAAGCTTTAACCAAAGCAAAAGCTTGCTTTTCCATAATGTTATACTTCAAAGGGGCATCCCTCAATGCCTTGCTAAATAATGCAATAGGTTTCTCTTGTCCTTGTGAATTTTTCTGTAAAAGGACAGCAGCTATTGTATGTTCTGATGCAAATGAAAAAATATAAAAATCTTTTGAAAAATCAGGACTTATTAGAACCGGTGTTTTGGTTAACTCTTGTTTCAACAGCTCAAAGGACATATTTGCTTCCAAGGTCCATTTTACCCCTTGCTCCTCCTTCAACATGTTTGTAATATTTTGAAGGAGCTCAGCCAAGTTGGGGATGAACCTTCTCAAAAATTTAATCTTTCCAATGAAATATTGCAACTCCTTGATGTCTCAAGGATGTGAGGTTTGCAAGATGGCTTCAATCCTCTTTGGATCTATCCTTATACCCTCTTCAGAAATAATGTGCCCAAGAAGTTTACCTTCTTGGAGACCGAATAGTGTCTTCTTAGGGTTTAAAGATATTCCAAACTTTCTGCATTTTTGGAAAACTTTTCTTAAATGTTATAAGTGCTCTTCATCTGTTTTTGAAAACACAGTAAAATCATCAAGGTATATAATGATGAAGAGTCCCAGTTCTTCTGAGAATTCTATGTCCATGGCTCTTTGAAAAGTTGCTCCAGCATTCATTATACCAAAAGGCATTTTCACATACATTGAAGTTCCCCATGGTGTAGTAAACGCTATCTTTAATTGATCAACAGGGTGAACTAAGATCTGATTGTACCCTAAGTAGTCATCAAGAAAAGAAATTATTCTAGAACCTACCACCCTTTGTAAAATATGATCCATATTAGGTAAGGGGTAGTTTTCCTTCAATGAAGCTTTGTTTAAGTCTCTAAAGTCTATACAAAGCCTGATCTCTCCAGTTTTCTTCCTAACTGACACCAAATTAAACACCCACTCTGAATATCTAATAGAGACAATAATACCAACTTCATACATTTTCATGATCTCCTTCTGAACCAAAGGCAACTGAATAGGGTTTATTCTGCGTAGTTTCTGTTTGAATGGTTTTTGGTTTTCTTTGAGGGGAATTTTGTGTTGTACTATTTCGGTTTTATAGGATTTAAGATCTTCGTAACTCCATGCAGAAACATCAGAAAATTCTTTAAACAGCTCTATGTATTTGAGTTTAATATGAGCTGGTAAAGTTTTAGATAGTTTAATCATTTCCGGTTTTTTCTCACTGCCTATATTGCACTCCTCTACTTCAATCTCTACAGGTTCTAGTTTTGGCTTCCTGGCCACATTCTTAAAATCAAACAACTCTTCTAAAGGTGCTAGACCACTTGGAAAACTTTCATCTTTGGAGTGCAGAGTTTCTAACTCCTCTATTTCTAACTCTGCATTAAGCTCCATTTTGTTTTCAAGTTTGATAGAAAGAAGATTAATATTGACAAGCTTAGGAGACATCTCTTCTTCACCAAGAAAATTTTCTTCACTACAGTCTGTATCATAATCTGAGTCCAAACTGTTTAGTTCGAATTAATTTCTGAATTGCATGAAGTCTTCTATTTTTTTGTCTCCGTCGAACACCTGCCAATACTTTTCATTATCAGGCACGGCTGGTCTAAATTTTATCTGAGTTGTGCAGTCTTTGGTTTCATATGGCGTTAAGCATGTTCTAGCTGCAAAGGCTAAATTATGGGCGGAAATATTTCTTTTTCTTGGGACAAAAATCAGTTTGGACTCCTCGAAAGTTTTTAAAAGGTCCATGACATCGTTTCGGTAGGCCCTAAGTCAGGGATGATTTACGTTATGCTCCCCATTGACTTGCCTAATAACTAACTCTGAATTCCCATATACATTGATTCTCTTGGTTCCTAACTTTTTCAACAAACTTAAGCCTAAGAGAAGGGATTCATATTCCGCTATGTTGTTAGAACATTGAAATTTCAATTTGTAGGAAATGCTTTCTGTTTGGTTGCTTTCAGTGTTGTAGATCCAGACACCTAAACCAACATTATTCTTAGTGCAGGATCCGTCAAAATACATACTCCACAGAGGACTATTTTTGGTTTCATTCGTTTGGTGTTTGTCCTCTTCAACTAAAGTGCTTACGGTTTGTTGTGGAATCTTAGCGCTTATTTGTATTTGTTTTAGCTCCTCAGGTTTTTTTCTGTGTTGAGGGTTGTTTTCTTGACTGTCAAGGTTTAAGAGAAATGGACGCATGACCTGTAGCTCAAGACCTTTTTTTGGTTTGCTAATGTTTTGAAATGAAGCAAACTGTTTTGACACTTCTGCGTTGTGTTCCTTTTCCTCCCTATCAGCCATTAATCCTGTTAAAGTGACTTGTTCACTAAGTGTTTCATCGTTAAACATAATAAAAGAATCAAGGCCTGTATTTACATAATACAGAGGAGAGTTTTGTGGTCGGTACTGACTTGTAACTATGTATTGCATATGAGACTCCCTGTAAAGTCTTCTAGTATGATTGAAAACAGGGATAGTCGCATAGGTCATGTCCATTTGCATAGTCCCTTGTAACTTAGCCCCCCAAGATCTAGATAATAGCATTCCATACTTTGGGGGCACATCAGCCACAACAATATCCATGACTTTGCATTTGGCTGGAATTTGGGCTAAGTTAACGCAGAGGTATTTGATTAATCCTAAACATTTCACCCTGTTGGAGTCAAAGGAGTACAGATCTTTATAAGGTCTAGTGATTTCTAGACCCAGGCTCTCCATTACAACTTTTGGCATTAAATTGTGAGAAGCTCCTGAGTCATGCAGATTGTTGTGCAAGATCTTATCATGAATGTTTAAACTTACATAAAAGGGAGGAACATGTCCCTCTTGATATCTACTTTCAATCTTAGGACCAAAAATTAGCTCTGGTTTGTCATCGTTAAGGTTAACAGTGTCCTCATATTCTTCTATTTTTAAAGCCTTTAAAATTTGGCTCTTATATACATGCTGGGCAGCTAACTTAGTCAAGGGCATCGAGATTTTGATTTTGGAAATTTCCTGCTCCATGCTAAAAGGAATATGATTCCTTGAAGTACTTGTTTCAGCCTTATTAGCTGCCACTCTATCAACAACATTAGCTTGTTGATTTGTCCTATTTACATTTGAAAAAATGGTTTTAACAGGAGTACTAGCTGAAGTGTTAGTACTACTAAGGTCTGCACTCTATTTTGCATTGTTTTGAGTGCCTTTCTCTTTATCTTTATCAGAATTCACAGCTACTATTTTGTCCTTCTGTTTGACAACTTTAAGCTTGGTTGCAGTACTATTTTGTGAATATTTGTCAGAGGTTTTGGTGTTGGGAGTTTGTTGATTGGTTCTACTTCTAAGGTCATATTCTCTTTGAGACTCTATGATGACATTTTCCATGTCTTGATAATAACTTTCATCATCATCTCTTTTTTCATCATAAGGTGTATAAAGACCTTGTTTTCTATCATAATGGACTTCAAAGTCATCATCATCTACCCCAAACATATTTATGTCCTTGTCCTCTGCTTGCTCATCTATTTCTTCAACCTCACTCACATATTTTTGATGAAAGGGAGGAGTGATCTTTTGATCATCTTCCCTTGGTCTATTTGGAGGTTGGTTCCTTCTAAAATTCTAATTTCGGTTCTATTTTATGTTTTGAGGAGCATTTTGGTTTTGGCTGGCTTGTGCTCTCTTAATTATGCTCATCTCTTTCATCATCTCCTCCATCATCCTTTCCATCTTTGAGTTGGAAGTAGAAGGTGTAGATTCCTCTCTAAAGGACACTCTCTTTTCATTTTTCATTCTTGCTCTCTTCTCCATCAAGTTGACTTCTACAGCAAGAGCCCCCTTTTGCATATCTTCAAGAGTTGCAGAGTCTCTCTCTCTCAACTGATAGGTCATTTCAGGGTCCAACCCTTTAGGAAATTTGTTCAATGCTGTGCCTTGTGGTGGTTTTAGATCTGGGGGAAGTGCATTATAGATACTGTTAAATCTAGTACAATAAGCTTGTACACTTTCCCCTGTGTTTCTGCAGAGGTTCTTGTAATCAGAAAGGACTTGGAGAGGATTCTTCTTTACTTCCCATTTGTTTAAGAATGTCTGATGGAAAGCTTGGATATCATTGATACTATGGGGGGTTAAGCCTTTAAACCATTTTCTTACTTCTCCCCCTAGACTTTGAGAAAATAATATAAGCTTGACAGAACCATCATCAATTTCATTTTTGTCAAAGTATTCATTCATATTATCCACATGTTGGGATGCAGTTGTAGCGTTGCTAGCATCATATAATGGAATTTTGGACTGATAGTCTTGTGGAAGATTGACTAATGGTATAGGAAGGACTAAGGGAGCATACCATGTACCCATGGCAGGAGGTGGAGGTGGATTAACAAGAGGAAAGGTGGGCTGCAGTGGAGTGGTTTGAATAGTGGATGTAGGGTGGGCAAAAGAGGATGGACCAAGAGTAGATTGTTAAGCTGATCTTGGATGAGAGACACCTAAGTTGTGAAGGAAATGTAAATCAGGAGGTGTTTTTTCTCTACTACCAGGATGTTCACTTGTTTCAAGAGATGAAAGGGAAAGCTCTAAATCTAATTGATCTAAATCATCAAGAGACCTAGTTCTGAAGGTATTTACTAAGTCAACTTGCGATCATTGTAGAGCTGAAATATTTTCAGGAACTGAATTAGCTCTCAAGGGTGATCTAAAAACAGTTGATAATTTAATCCTAGGAGACTTCCTAAGGATACTTTCTGGGTTTTCAACTGTCCCAGGTGGATCAGGGTCAGGATAAGCTCTAGTATAAATCTTTCTAGGAGCCACTATGCTGTGTTTTTCAGACCCAACTTAAACAAGAGAAGTTCAACCAGATATGACAATCTTTAAAAGGTCAACTAATATATTTACACAAATTTTAATCCTACAGTCCTCTAACTGAGTTTGAATGATATTAAAATGATAAGGGTTCTCTCCAGTGAAGTCTTAAGGTCTGTTGAGGATTGTGGAGTCGCCAAGTGGAATTTTTTATCTCTTTTGGAGGTAAAAGGTTTTATGGTCCACCACCATGTTTATTGAATTCCAATCTGAAATATTTTTGGTGTTTTCTGAGTTATTTTTCAGTTGTGTGGTTTCTAAGAATGTCCTTACTCTATTTCAAAACTTAGGTACGGTTATGAGACAAAGATAGTCTACTCTTATGGCTAAGCCATATGATCTTTCAAGGTTAGATAAAGCTTATGAGAATCTTAGGGTTTGCCTAGTTTGTCACTGATTCACACAAGTTTCATCATGATTACCATTTCTTGGTAGTCCTTGCAAAGGCTGCTTCTTACTCACTTAAACAATGTTTGTTTTCCAGAGATGTTATGTCTAACAGTTCAACCAGTTAACAGGACAAATGTTATTAAATCAAGGGAGTTCTGAGATACCTAAAGTATTCAACCAGATAATAACTCAAGAGTCCCCAACGGAGTCGCCAGAAATGTTAGTTGCTGGTGGCTCAGCTGGTTAGCAAATGTTCTTTGAAACAAATTTCTGATATCCTATGATTACCTTAAAATGCAAATTACTCAGAAAGTTCCCCAGTGGAGTCGCCAGAAATGTTAGTTCCCTGTAATCAGCAAGATTGGAAAAGTTCGATCGCAAGGAGAAACATCGTTTCAACCACTTTAGGATTCTAGGATCTAGCCCTCCTGAATCCGGAGAGGGATCTCTCCAATAAGTGTAAAGATGGATTTGTCTTTGAAGTTTTGTTAATGATATTAGGCTAGTTATGAAGGCTGAGGGTTTTGTTTTGTTTTTGGATGGTTGAGCATGATTATTATTTGAGGTGGAAAGTCATAAATGCAAAGAGTTTCAAAGGTGAGAAGTTGCAAGCAATCAGAACAAGCTTTGGCTAAAAAATATAGATATAACTTTGGTTTTTAGTCCATTGGGAGATGGAGTCATAATAGGGCTTTAATTGAGAAAAAACATCAAGAGTGATCCAAGGGGCAAGTCGTCTATATCACAAGATTATTGAGATTAAAATGATGGAATGGAAACAATAAAATGTTGGAGGGGTGGAAACTGATAATAATTTCAACAAGGATTTATAGTCAGTCCGAACAAGAAAAGCCTCTTAAGCAACTATTTAAAACCAACCAAGGTCAGGGCTAACCATATACTTCTTGGGCAAGTTTGTATTAAAGCAGCTTAATTGACAAACAATCCAGTAATCCGCATAATTACCTTCATCAAGTATGAAAACACATAAGGGAAACAAAGTGCAACTTAAGATCAGATAAGGTACTTTTAAACCTAGTCTCCTTTCAGAAAACACTTAGGGAAACTTTCAGAATCTACCTTTGGAGCAAGAAGCTAGAAAACAAGGCTCACCATCACTTTTCTAGTCCAACTTTAATAAGAAAACGATGGAAATCACATTCAAGAATAATTTTTAAAGCAAATAGTAGGACGAGGGAACGCTAGCATTCCTAACCACTTAAGCTGTATTGAATCATTCTTAAATAAACAATTTAGAGGAAAACATTGAGATCAAGCTTAACAGTCAGAGAAGGGTAATGGTAAACAGTAAATCCTAACTCTATAATTTTTGTTCTTTATCAGAGAATAGTGAACAATATGGCATACATGAAAAGGGAAAACAAATAACAAAGAAAGAGGCACTTCACCAGTGACATAGACCAGGATCCCAAGAAACAACTTGTTATTGATGTCAAACCAGTTACATCTTCAAGTCCAATGTTTTAGTTCAGCAATCATCTTCAATTTTCTTAGCCTAACTCATCTAATCACAAACAGAGCTTCAAGAGCTAGTGAACACTATTTACAAGTACGAGTTTCAAGCTCAAGTATATTTCAAAATTCAGCAACCAACTCAACCAACAATTTCTCATCTTCTACAAAAGTATTTATAGAAGAATGAGGAGGTGAGATCTGATAAAAGATCTCCCAAGATAATTAATATAGACTTAATGGCTTCTGGGCCTTTGAGGGGCTCGATGGAGAAGCATACAAATATTCTCACTGTATTAATTGATTTAGATTTAAGATTAAGATTGGTGGGAGCTTTTATTGAATTTTGAGGCTCTGTGTCATGTTGGAGTAACTCTACAGATATTTTTGCATTAATTTCCTCATGATAATCAACTCTCTGGCTGTGTTTGAGGCAAATATCCAATTTTGAACCATAACTTTGGCCTCTGTTTGAATGCTTTTAAGGCACAGGTGGCACTGTGGTAGCTGGGAGGAATCAATTTGCCTCAAATGTGGCGGCGGAGGATTCTCTGTCTGATAACACTTATGATTTTCGTTTAACTCTGTTTTAATTTTTGGGATTAGGCTTTTGATAATAATTCTTACCCATAATCCCCAAATTATCTTCAATCCTTCTATTCTGTTGTGTTCTGTCTTCGACACTGATACTCTTTTGATTTATTTAATGGACAGTGTCTTGTTGATGTGCAAGGCCGCACAGGACTCATATTGCATCAATGCGCATGGAGCATTGATGAAACGTGGAATTTGAACCCGTGAATAGCTTCCCTTTGATGAATTAAAGGCACGGGAATTGTCATTCTCAGCCCTTGGCTTTTCTTTCAATCTAATGGAAAACCATTAATCCCGCAAAACACACAAAATATTAAGAAATCCTGCGTTGTGGGTAAACTGCTTCAGAGGGCGTGGGGAGAGAGCATGGCCCTTGGATGGCATCATCCAATGGTGGAGATCGTCTAAGAGAAGGTTAAAGAAGAGTGGAGGAAGAAAACATGTTAGAACCATCGATTGCGTAGAGATCGACGGTTGGGAATATGCGTTAAAATTCTCTTGGTGGAAGGTAGAGGGCAATGAAACCGTGAGGAAAGATATGGGACCGTCCGATCTAGACATGTGGATGGTCTAGATCCAATCGAAGGATCGCAATCGGTGGAGGAACATGTTGATGTGCGCGGCAAAAAAATTGCGATGCGATTGAGCAATGGTTGTTGATCTGAGGATCAAATCAATGGTGGGGAATGAAACAGAGGATTTTGAAGTGGAGGTAAGACTTGTGATCAGAGTGAATCAAAACTGTTGGATCATGGAAGGCGGGGGGAAGATCAATGGCTCTCGATTGATCGCAGGATGACCAATCGGGGGAAGAAATAAAACGCGCCCGATGAAACTTGCGTTGCAATTGAGTGCTGACCATCGATCTGTAGATCAGATTGACGGCAGAGAGTGAATCGGGAATCGGCAATCGGAGGGGGGAAAATTTAAGTAATTAGGTGCACCTGATGGAAAAATTTGATGCAATTATATGAAGACCATCGATCTGTAGATCAGATCAACGATGGGAAATGTGTTGGGAGGTCGCAATAAGCGAGGTAATGAACTTTGGAGTGCGATGGAGCGATTACTTATGGGTCATCGATTTGCAGCTCAGATTGACGGCAGGGAAAGAATCGGGAGATGTTAATCGGAGGAGGAATTATGTTAAATGTGCTCAATGAAAATGTTGTGATGCGGTGTTGCATGGGCCGTTTGATCGGCTTACGATCAACGGTGGGGATTTCTTTTAAATCGAACTGGCAGAAACCCCTCATAATGCATGAGAAACCCAAAGTTTTAATATAATACAAATTTTTGGTGGATTGGGGTGGGAAATACATATGAAAGGCACCCGGTTGCAGGGCCTGGTCTATATGGAACATTAATAGGCCCTGGGCTTATGTATATATGGGGCCAATCGCAATTGGAGCTTCGGGCTTGGGATTTTCAATCTAACCATTAAACTTTTCTGATGCGATAAGAGTCTTGGGACTTAAACTCTTGGTCCTGGGCATAGGCTATATGGAATGAAAAGCAGTGGGGGTGGGGTTTTTACATATGGGACTCAATCGCATCTGAAATTTTGATACGGGCCTTACCCATTGTGAATTTCTCCGATGCGATTGCGCTTCAGGTCTAGCACCTGGTTCTAGGGTGCGGGCACGTGGAGGGGAAGTGGTTTAGGACTTAGCCCAAGGGGGCTTAAGTCTGTAATACAAAAATGATTTTTTTATAGATTTTCAATGGTTTTCAAAGGAATTTGGGGTTTTCGACAGAGTTAAAAGAGGATTTTTAAACTCTACAAGGGTGGAGAAGATGAAGAAAAATGGAAAAATAGAGGAAAATGATGGGGAAAAAGAGAGTAAAAATGAAGGTTATTTTTGAGTGGAGGAAGGGGAAAAATGATGATTTTGCAACAATCCTTTCTCATGAAATCAATAGAATTTCTGAGCATTGAAATGGGAACAGCAATGAAGATTTGGACAGAGGCATGAGGCCTTCAAGAGCCTTCAAGAGATAATACCTTTTATCAATAAACCCTGTTTCTTGAAGACTCTAAAAATTTTTTAGCCAGAATTTGATACAACACATTTTATAGCTGGCTAACACATATAATTCTAGAAAAACATTTACAGGAATATTATTTTTTCATTCCTTCTTTTTTGTTGTTGTACGTTTTTGCTATTGAAAATCTCACATGTCTCATTGACTAATTCTCTCGAAACTCTTCCTATAGTTTAGATAAAAAAAAATTCTTGGAATCATTGGATTGATTTTTGTATTGTAAGTGGAAAGAATGTCTATACGTTCGTTCCACTAGATCCCTCAATTTTTTGTAAAAATTTCCCCCCCTTTCATTAACCTCCAACACTACTCCAGATGAGCTAAGGAGCAATTCATTTTTATTTGCATGTTCTATTTTTTTCTTTTCTTAGAAAAAAATTCCTTTTTGAGTTGTTGGTCCTTGTAGAACATTAAACATATTTGAATTAATAAATTTTTTGAAACATGTTACCTAATAATTTTAAGTATATTATCAATGAAAATTTAAAAAAAAAACTAATAGTGGATCAATATTATTTTTTCATTCACCTGATTCATCCTTTTGCAAATTTTCCATCAAGCTTTTACGCTCTTCTAGTCCTAGATCATAAATAATCTTATCGAGCTTCATCATTTTGTGGCTCTGCATGATACACATTAAACACTAAATATTAGTTAAACTTACATATAGTTCAAAAATAATAATTTTTTTAAAGAATTTACAAAGAACATGCCTTTTTTCTTTTCTTGATGTGCTATCAGTATTTTTGTTACTTCATCTCTTTTGAGCCATTTCTTTATCAATATGAAACCTGTACCATACCATTAATTAATATATTTTAGAACTAAATCATAAAAATTTAAGGTAAAAAAAATATATCAAGAAATTGGTGTGCCTTTAATGATGTACACAATGACGTCAATGTGGCGTGTTCTTATAAACGCATGGCCAAAAAAGTAGAAACACCGTACGGTGCTCTATGTCAAAAAGGAGCATTGGTGCGTTATATATTAACCAACACACCAATTAACCTAGAAAAATTAATAAAAATCCTCAAGTGTTAGTTTTTGTAGCATATGATGTCATGGAGGGGGCAATGCAGGATATTCTTATAAATGCACCGTGCAAATAGAGGCCCACCGTATGGTGCTCTCTGTCAACAAGGAGACCTGGTGTGTTATATTTTACACAGTGCACAGATTAACACAAACATAAAATAAATAAATAAATTTGTCAAACAATACATGTGCGGTGCGCTATAATGAAATAGTGCATCGATGCCCTATGTTAAATAGTGCACATATGCACTAGTTTACACAGGGTGGCGATTAAAAAAATTTAGTTTTTTAAAAATTCACGTAAGGGCTGACATGGATTTGGATCCGACTATGCAATTTATCCCATGGGTTAGATGTCATAGGCCTATATATATAGCAATACAAACCATATAGATATTAAATGAAAATCCCTAATTCTGAAATCACAGAAACAGGAAGAAGCAAGGGCAGAAACAAAAAGAATCAAGGTTTTAACATAAAATGGATTTTTTTTGTTTCTTTTTTCTGAAAATGAACAATAAATTTAAATTTTTTACTTACTGCGTAAAAAATACTGCAGAAAATGTAAAAGAAACAATAAAATTTAATCACCAGATGGTTAGAAATCTATGCTACAGGGTTTGAATCACAGAAGGTTTGGAATTCTGATTTTTTGAATAGTTTTGTTCGAAATTATTTAACTGCTCCACAATGCTCTCATGCTCTCTTTCTCCAGGTATGTCTCATGAAAATCTCCCCCTGAAATTTTTTGCAAAAATAATGAAATATCTCCCTGTGCACCGGTGCAGTTATCTGTATATTAGCATCGATAATAATAAGTCCATTCTTGAGGCACCGAAGTTAATTTTAGGTGTGTACACCAAAATTTATTGTTGATTTTTCTCAAATGTAGGGAGAAAATATCATAATTATATCAAATGGACAATTTTTCAAAATCCTACTCATTCAATAATATTTCTCAAAGTACATCGCAAAGTTCTCCCTATCCATCTCGTGACGTAATATTTACTTCAGGTTTTATTTATATTTTCATTATCTAACTGAATTTATGTTTTTTATCCATGTCAATCAACTTCATCAAATTTATAATGTATATGAATTTTCATGTTCATGCAGATTCAAAATCGAGTTCAGGTGCACCAAATATTAAAATAGCTCCAAAACGTTAGAAGCTCTTAACAGGAGCAACATACCACAAGGTGCATTTGGTAGATGAAAATGGACAGCCGTTTCACCCTACCAATTGTAACAATATTGCATCTTCTAGCCCCAATCCTGGGACAAAGATGGTAATAATAATTGTTTGGTATATTAATATAGTTATTTCAACATCAAACCAATTAATCGTGCATTGTCAGCATGCTTACTAATTGATATCATAGATTTTGTACTAATCATGTTCAAATATATTTTTTGAAATTATTAGGATTCTAGTGATTATGGGTGACCTACCTACCATCTTCCGTTGCACCCCACGACAATGTCAAATCGAGAGAAGGCTGAATTAAGAGAAAAATTTGGAGAGGAATGATACCAAGAATGGTTGAATCAACCACCTGTACAATTCCCACTACGTCCAGATTCACCAATTAGGAATGAGTACAGAAATAGTAGTTCTTCACAAGATGGTAATGGAGGAAATCAACTAGAGGTTGGAATGGATTATTAATTAAGGAATACAACTGCCATGGAGAAAATGTTTTTATGTGCATTCCAGAATGATGATCAACTAGGGGATAATGCTCATATCGCTGACACCTTTTTTGAAAGCCTTAAATTTGCTTCCACCACTCCTCTCTTTGGACCTTGCGGTCAATCTAAGTCTACCTAGTTGGGGACAATGCTGTTACTCTACAAATTGAAAGCAAATTTTGGCTTTCCAAATGCATCTTTATTGGAAATTTTGAAGTAAGTTATAACCATAAAGTCCTCCCTTATATTTTGAGAAATATAATCACACAATGAACATTACAAATGGTCAATTTTATGGACATTAATAATTATATCGACATTAATGTACATTTAATATTTTCCATGATCACCAACTACAGGTTATTCAAAGATAAGGTTCTTCAGAGTGATAATGTCTTGCCCGGTAGCTACGAAGAGGCAAAAAAATTGTTGAAAATGTTGGGTGTTGAGTACATATCATATCATGCATGTCCAAATGATTTTATTCCATATATAGGAGAATATGCAGAAAAATATATATGTCCGAAATGTGGGCATGACAGATATGATAAATAAAAAAAGAAGGGTAAATCACGTGGTCCTCATTTTAAGATATTGAGGCACATGCCTATAATCCCAGGGATTCAAAGACTCTTTCATTGCAAAGAATTAGCTATGTTGCAGGGATGTCATGCCTCACAGAGAAGTGAGTTGGGAGTTATGTGAATCCCAACAAATTCAATAGCCATGAAGCATATAAAGGAGACATGGCCCAAAACATTCAAGAATGAAGTACGAAGTCTACAACTTAGCATAGCCATGGATGGAGTCAACCCGTATTCCCTCTAGAACACCAATTATTATATTTGGCCTGTAGTAGTGACCAATAAAAATACCCGCACATTGTTTTCCATGAAGAATGAACATCTTATATTGGCTCTCATAGGCCCTGATAGAAGACAAGTGAGGAATATGGATGTCTACTTACAACCACTAGTAGATGAATTTTAGGAATTATGGGATGGGATAAATTTATACGATGTATCAAGACCCATCGCAGCAAAGAGGAGTTTTACGTTGGATGGAATATGTGCTTACATGACACATGAATATCCAGGCTTAGGATTTTTCTCTAGTAAATTACATGTTTATTGATTTGTTTATATATGTAACAATATTCTTTTCCATATTATTTATTTAATTCATTGTAATTTTTTCTGATCTTCGTGATATTCTTTAGCGTGCCATGCATATAAACTGTATAAAATAATCTCGCAGGTCTTGTAAAAAAGGGGTATTTTGGAAGTAAATGTTTTGGACCTTCTCTGAAAGCTAGATGGTACAACAACCTACAAAAGCCAGTGTATGACTTCTCTAGGGTATTCCTCCCTGAAGAACACCCTTATAGAAGAGAAACATCCACTATTAATGGTAAACGAGAGAGAACCCAAAGGCCTACAATAAAGACACCAGCTGAATGGCTTAGAGCATATGAGAGAGAGAAGGAGAAGGAGTTCATAGAAATGTTCAATTCAAATGGCGAGAATATGTTCGATGATCTAGAGTTCTTCAACACCTATGTTGAGAAATTTCCCATTGGGATGAAAATGAAATCTATCTTTTATAACCTCCCATATTGGGAGCATCTTAAGATTACCCAATTATTAGATCGCATGCATATATTTAAAAATGTTTCATCTTCTTTATGGAGGCACATATCATCAAAACAAAGTGACACATTGGCTGTTAGGAAAGATCTTGTGAATTCAAAAACTAAAAGGAAACATTGGCCAAGATGATTAGCAAGTACAAGATCAGAGGCAAGCGATGGTCCCTCTAATTCATGATATTTCAAAGAAGGTGATGTCCTATGGATTTAAAAAAAATATGATCTTTCTCTGGCAAAGAAAGTTATAATGGGTGTGAGGGTGTCATCTTCATACAGGTATTCACTACGACGCTGCTTCAGCATGGATGACCATTTGTCGAGGTTGAAATCACATGACCATTTGAATATTCTAAGAGTATGTATAATGTCAAGAGCATTATTTTATTATTTGTTATTTTAATAAATTTTATCCATCCACGGATCATAAAACATAACTAATTTTGTATATTATTGCACGTGTTTATAATTTTGCAGTGTCATTATCCTTTTTTCATGCATGGGTTTCTGAAACATGAATTCCCCCAAGACCTAGGACATGCCATATCTAAATTATATTCATTTTTACATTGGATCAAGTCAAAGGAGATTCATGTGGCTAGCGTTCCACGGTGGCATCAAGAGATAGTTGAGATTGTTTGTATGTTTGAGAAGGAATTGCTAACGAGTTTCATGGACTTGCAAGTTCATCTTCTAGTCCACCTAGTAGATGAGGTTGAATTATTTGGGGTGGTTTCCTGTCGTTAGATGTTCCTCTTATAGAGGTACATGAAGAGATTGAAAGGTTTTGTTCTACAGAGGGCAAAACACGAGGGGTCTGTGGCAGAGGGGTAAATATCGTATGAGTATTTATATTATTATAGTGAGTACATCAAGCAGATCGACAATAGACTAGGTGCGGTGATTTTAGACAATGAAAGGGATGAAGACAAAATAGAAGGGGAGCAGCTCCAAATGAATGGAAAAAGGTGCTTGATAAAGAGTAAGTGAATTATAATTTTTCAAATTTACACAAAGTAAATATTCATGTTAAAATTCGATATAATGTATATTTTGATGTCATATGTATTATATTTTAGTTTGATTTCATCATTGAATGCACAAATTGAAGCAATCAATAAATTCGTTCTTTACAATTATGAAGCGACACAACCATGGGTCGCATTGTACGAACAAAAGAGGATGAAATGGGATAGTGACAGGAAAGAATTTAGACAGTTGAATGGTAGAAATGTGCCATATCCCAATCATTTAAAAGAAAATATGCCCCAATAGTTGGGTTGCTGACCAAGTCAGAGAGAAATATGGTGCAACTGGTCGTTACCCGCGTGCTGAAGAGCATGGGATAAACGTAGGGATTGGGTGCACCCACTCAGTAATAATATATTTATGTACATTTGAAACTTAATAATGCACCTTTGAAATGTAATTACATCTATATTTCATATTTTAATTATTGGGTTATTAGAAGACACATGACACTATGATTTTTTAACTTTTTTATAGGTGCATTTGTTCCCATCTATGTGGGCATATGGACACCATTTTCGCACAGAAAATTCCGATGATGGACACATGAAACAAAAATTTGGAGTGGAAGTCAAGTTCAATCAATCTAGTCAATATAGACACCGTGATCAAAACCCAGTACGAGGGACGTTAGGTTACGTCGGAAAGATACAAGAGACATTGAAGTGGATTTCTCTTCTTTCCAATGTGTTATTCTTAGGAGCAAGTGGTGGGACACATTTCATCGGAATAATGTAAAGGAATATTGTGATGGTAGGCTAATATGTATCAACTCTAGAAATATGTGGGATGAAGCTAAGGAGCCCTATGTTTTCCCCAAACACTACAACCAGGTGTTTTTTACCCAGATGTGCTAGATAGGGATTGGTGGTTTGTATTGAGACATGACGCTAGATCAAAACATATTTTTTAGAAAAATAGTGTTATCATGCCAAGTGAGCTGGAAGATCATGAGGGTGATCATGAGAACCAAGAGTGATATGGTACATGTGTTATTTCATCATTTATACTTTTCAAGATGGATTTTTATAAAGAAGAGGACTTAATTACCTTATAACTAAGACTCTTTTTTTCGAAACATTATAATTTGTATTTTGAATTAATTGGTAATTTGCATTGTGTTAATGTTAAAATCATTTCACTTGATAATTTTCAATTATGTTGATCTCGAAAACAATGGCATATTGTATAAATTTCTTTTTTTTTGGTATGTAATATCATAATAAAATAATGATAATTCTAAAGTACATGAATTTATTTGCATTATTTTCTAAACTTTATTATGTTACAAAAATTCATATTATTCCAAATTTATTCTTTTACAATTAATTACAATTTTACAATTTTACAAATTTAAATTTTTTAATAAAATCATTTCACATTAATACAATTAAAATTTTACAAATATTTTACATAAAATTAAAATTACAATTACAATTTTAAATTTACAATCATTTCACATTAATACAATTAAAATTTTACAAATATTTTACATACAATTACAATTAGAATTTTACAATTTCACATACAATTACAATTACGATTTTAGAATTTTACATACAATTACAATTACAATTAGAATTTTACAATTACAATCATTTCACATTAATACAATTAAAATTTTACAAATATTTTACATACAATTACAATTACAATTTTAGAAATTTACATAAAATTAGAATTACAATTACAATTTTACAATTTTACATATATACAATTACAATTGAAATCATTTCACATTAGTACAATTAAAATTTTACAAATATTTTACATACAATTACAATTACAATTATAATTTTACAATTTCACATACAATTACAATTACAATTTTAGAATTTTACATACAATTACAATCATTTCACAATAAATTAAATATTACAATTAAAATTAAAATTTTACAAATATTTTACATACAATTACAAATACAAATACAATTTTACAATTTTACATACAATTAAAATTAAAATTTCAATTACAATCACGACATAATATTTAATAAATATCATGATTTAATATTAAAAATAAACATCATGATCATGGTAACCATTGTAAAAACATCATATTCAACTAAAAAACACATTCAAATTCGCTAGCATCATTTAATCATCATGATCATGATCATCTAACAAAACACAAGCATTGTATAACATCATCACAACAAAAACATCAAATATGCATCTCATGTCAAATAACTTATATCACATACACATCTATCTGCAGGCTACACATTAAATAAACATATATAACATGACCTTACAATATACACATCATGACGATCACCAACATGTAAATTAAGTACAAATACAACATGAACATAAAATACATGGACCATATATATATAATGTCAAAAATATACAACTATAATATAAATTTCAAATATCAGTTGGTGGTAAATCAATAGTACTACTCGTCGATCCCTACTCAGTCAATGCTGTAGCCTCGACAAGCTCAGATAGATGTCGATCATCACTTGCCTACTGATCTGGAGGTGCTTGATGTTGATCAGGATCAATTGCCTGCTCATGATGACTCGACGTGGATGGTCTAGCCTGCTCATCATCATGACTGCTGGATGTTGCAAGCTTCTCATGATGACTCGACATGAATGGTCCAGCATGCTCATGATCATGATTGTTGTATGTTGCAGGCTACTCATGATGAGTCGACGTGGATGGTGCATTCTGCTCATGATCATGAATTTTGGTCGATGTTCCAGGCTGCTCATCTTCGGCATGAGGTGAATGATGATCACTTCCCTAATCGTGATCATCATATGATGCGTCGTTGATTGAATATCGACGTAGTACATCTTGACCATGCCTACGTCAAAGGGCCCTTCTCAACCGCGCCACTAAGCTGGTAGCTCTTATGACATGTCGCATCAAGGTCAAAATATCATGTGGCATGCTTCTCCACGTCGTTTTTAGCGTATCATCAGCCTGTATCTCTATGATAGTGGTCGGCTTGACTCCCTCCTTTAGAAGCATTCCACAGATTTGGTCGCCAAAATCCATCCTAAATCTAGTGTCAGGTCGACTCCTCACACCAGCTGGTACCTGCACATCATCATGAGGAATAGGTCTGTATGCATCGGCCTGATCCTCTACATCTGCCATCTCCTGATCATCACCAAGATCTACACCTGGCTCATTTGGTGGCAGTGGAATCTCATGGCCATAAAATGACCCAATATCTACAAAATATATATAAGTACACAACAATAATTAGAGAATTTCATTAAACAATTTAATAAAAACAAGTTAAAGAACATGTTAGAATAAATTTAAAGAAAACACTAATATTACCTCTATCATCGGGTGGCTCATCATCTGTGAAGAGGATGTTGGCACACCCTCGCTAATCCAAACAAGCATATGGATAGGGGACTGATGCAGGGGCATTAAACACTAGCCAGCAATGTAGGAGTTTTTTCCACATGTTGTGGCTAGGAGGATTTGAAAACAGTCGACTTGTTACAGCTAGGTGTCAATACCTTAGCTGATTGTCTTATTAGATCAGTTAGAGCCGTGGAAGTCGAATAGTTCAGTTAGTCTAGCTATCATATTCCAATTAGTTGAATTATTTTTAATTAGGCTGTTGATTTCCTAAAACGGTCCTCTCTGAGGGACCGAAGAGTCATATGTTCTTGTATAAAATTGTAAGCCCTCGGATGTAGAGAGAAGAGAGGGGAAAAAGAAAAGAGAGAGATAGATTTCTGCAATAAACTCTATGTATCGAGCAATTGCTTCCGGTTGAATAAAATCCAAATCTCGTTGATTTCCAAACAGCCTGTATTTATAATTGTGAAGAATTGGTTAACTGCGAGGCAATTGTGTAATTGTAATTCCGTTCTCTGTCCTTGAATTCCCTTAATTTATCCGAATAAACACTGTTAAATCTGCGCTACCCGCAGGTGGGTCTGTGCAGAAGAAGTGTGGCCATGACACTATTTGATTTGGTAGATTTCCCGCTTCATAAAGAAATAGAGGTGTTGTTTTCGAACGGGAACCGTAGTCTGGACGCGAGTTAAATGAACAAAGGAATAAGGTAACCCCACATTTACCTTGGTCCATCACGGTAGCTGAACTGTGAGTGGTTTTGAAAAGTGGGTTGCCCATATTGCACCACTTCTAGTGAAAAGGTGGTATTTTCTGAATTGGAGCGATTCCACAAAGCCTTTGATGCGTGGCACCGGACGGAAATGAAAAACCCCCTTTCCATCTTCTCATCGCACGTTAAATCTAGTACGAGGACGCCGAGCGATATCGACGAGGGCCGTCGATCTGGTGCAGAGTCATCGGAAGGTGGTCGTCTGACGGAGATGCGTAGGATTTAACCAACATACGACGAGCGCGTTGATTGGGTGATTGAGCGTAGATGCGGGACCCAGAGCCGAGATCTGTGTACGAGTCATTTATTTAGGAAGCGTTGATTTTAATATAAGGTCCAAATATATATAGTTAATCACCGAAGGTTTATAACATTGGTTATAAAGTGCGTGGATCGTATATATATGCCAAGAAAATAATATAAAGTTCAACCATTATTGATAGTATTATCTATCAAATTCTACGAATTTGATAATTAATAAAAGAAATAGACCACGAGGAAAAAGGAGAAATTAGACAGAGCCACGTCATCGTTGACCAGCTCTCCTTAGAAAAACCTTTCAGCGTTGTTGTGTCATTTGTGGTATCAGAGTGTGTTCTGAGTTGTTTTTGCTGACATGGCAATCCGAGTGGGTAGAGGTGCTGGCAGAAGAAGACCTGTTGCCAACGCTGAGATGTTGGGGATGTTGCAGAGGGTCGAAGCCAGAATAGATGCCATGGAGAAAAGACAGCCCAGAGATCCTAAAGACATTAGCAAACCTGAGACAGAAGAAGCAGAAGAAAATGTTGAGATTCCTCCTGACATGAGGCTCCTTAGAACTGTTCTGGGGTCTACCATTAAACCTAGAATTGAAGTGTCGAGCTATGCAGGGGGACTGAATCTAGAGGAGCTAGTGGACTGGATAAATGAATTAAACAAGTTCTTCGATTATGAAGAAATAAGTGAAGATAAGAAGGTCAAGTTTGCAGTAACAAAGCTGAAATGACATGCTGCACTTTGGTGGGATGGAGTGCAGGCAGAGAGGAGGAGAGTTGGCAAGAAACCTATTAAAAGCTGGACTAGGATGATGGCTAAATTAAAGGGTAAATTCTTGCCTAGTGATTACCAGCTGACATTGTATAAGAAAATGCAAAACTTGAGACAGAGGTTGCTGACAGTAAAGGAATACACAGAGGAATTCTACACAGTAAGCATAAGGGCTGGGAAATTTCAAGACACACCTGAGAAGACTGCTGGATATGTGAATGGTCTCAAGCTAGAGATCCAAGATTAGATTGGTCTGCTGTCTCCTAAGACAGTGGAAGAGGCCTATCAGATGGCCTTGAAAGTAGAGGAGAAACTCCTGAGGAAACAGTCTGCCAAGAAGAGAGGTACTTTCCAAGGGAAGGGAAGTTAGGGTGGTAGAGGAAAGCCTGCTACACCCAGGGATGGAGCTAACAGTAGATCACCTCAGAATGCATCTACAGAGGATGATGCAAGGGGCAGAAGGGGTTCTTACAGAGGAAAAGGAAGAGGAGACAGAGACAGAGGCAGAGGTACAGAATTGAGGTGCTATAGATGTCAACAAGTGGGACACAAGCACTATGAATGTCCAAAGAATGTGAGTGCTGGCCTAAGGAATGTTCTTGTTGCCCAGGCTGGAGAAGATGAAAAAATTGAAGAAGAAATTCTTCCAGAGAGGGGAGAATCCTTGGTGGTAAATAAGGTCCTGTTGAAGCAAGCCAAAGAGGTCACTGAGCCTGCACAAAAAAAGACTTTGTTTAGGAGCATATGCAAAGTCCAAGGTAAGTGCTGCCAGCTAGTCATTGATAGTGGCATCACAGACAATCTGGTTTCCATTGAGGTAATAGAAAAGCTGAAGTTAAAGACAAGGGAGCATCCAACTCCCTACAGGGTGTCCTGGCTGCATAAAGGGCACCAGCTGATTGTGAAAGAACAGTGTGAGATAGAGCTGCAAATGGGAAAATACAAAGATAAGGTCCTATGTGATGTGATTCCCATGGATGTGTGTCATATACTGCTGGGTAGACCTTGGCAGTTTGATAGAGAAGCAGTGCATGATGACAAGAATAACACTTACAAGTTCTTCAAGGATGGGGTACATACATTGATACCCATGGAAGAAGGAGAGCCATCCAGCAGATTGATTGATCCGAAGACCTTGTTGTTGAGCGGGAAGGAATATCTGCCGTAGATAGAAGAAGAAGAGGTAAGTTTTTCTTTAGTTTGCAAACCCAAAGTAGTTCTTACTTCTACAAATATTTCTGATTTACTAGTAGGGATACAAGAGATGTTAGATGATTACTGTGACATTGTTGTGGATGATTTACCTAATGAGCTGCCACCTGTGAGAAAGATCAGCCATCAGATAGATTTTATCCCTGGTCCAAATCTGCCAAATAAGGCAGCCTACAGAATGACTCCCAAGGAAAATGAGGAAATCAGGAGACAAGTACATGAGTTGGTGGACAAGGGGCTGATTAGCGAAATTCTGAATCCAAGTGCAGTACTAGCAATGTTGAGCCCAAAGAAAATTGGAGGTTGGAGGATGTGTACTGATTCCAGAGAAATTAATAAGATCACAGTCAGGTACAGATTTCCTTTGCCCAGGGTTGAGGATTTAATGGATTGTTTGAGTGGTGCTAAATATCTCTCAAATATATATTTGAAGAGTGGATACCATCAGATTAGAATAAGAGAGGGTGATGAGTGGAAAACTGCTTTTAAGACAAATGAAGGACTGTATGAATGGATGGTAATTCCTTTTGGGTTGTCAAATGCACCAAGCACTTTTATGAGACTTATGAATGAAGTATTGAAAGAATTCATTGGTAAATTTGTGATAGTGTATCTGGATGACATATTAGTTTTCAGCAGAACTAGAGAAGAACATTTAAGGCATCTTAATCATGTCTTGAAGAAGTTGGACCAAGAGAAAATACTGATAAATCTGAATAAATGCTCATTCATGAAGGAAAAGTTGGTGTATTTGGGGTTTGTTGTTTCTGTAGAAGGATTGAAGATGGATCCAGGAAAGGTTAAGGCAGTTGTGGAATCGCCTTCACCCAGGAATGTCTTTGAGGTAAAAAGTTTCCATGGACTTGCTAGTTTTTACAGAAAGTTTATAAGAAACTTTAGTAAAATTAATGCACCCATAATTAATACAATAAAGAAGAGCAAACAACCATTTAGGTGGACTACTGAAGAAGAAAGGAATTTTAAGCTGCTAAAGCAAAAGATAACAGAGAAGACTGTTTTGATTCTGCCTGATTTCACAAAACCATTTCAAGTAAAATGTGATGCCAGTGGGGAGGCCATTGGAGTTGTGTTGAGTCAGGATGATAGGCCTGTGGCATATTTTAGTGAAAAGCTGAACGACACCAGAAGAAAGTATTCCTCTTATGAGAAGTAATGCTATGCAATTGTTCAGGCACTGAAGAAATGGAGACATTACTTGATGTCCAGAGAGTTTGTATTATATTCTGACAATCATGCTTTGCAGCATATTGTACAGCAGCCGAAGTTGAAACATAAGCACGCTAAATGGTTTGAGTATCTCCAAATTTTTAATTTTGTTTTAAAGCATATAAGTGGCCAAACCAATAGAGTAGCTGATGCTTTGAGTAGGAGGCATACGCTTGTTCAAGAAAATAATTTTGAAGTTGCAGGATTTGATTTTCTCAAGGAATTGTATAAAACAGATCCTAACTTTAAGGAAGCATTTGAGGCATGTATCTTTATTTAACAAAGAAATACCATGACAAAGAGGACTTGTTATTCAGCAAAACCAATCAGGCACCAATGTTCCATGAGATAAAATCTGATCAAAGAGAAGAAGTAGTGGGGACTATGGACACTTGCAATTCTACAAGATCAAAGCAAATTGTCACTTTTATTTTGTCACCACATTAGAAAAGGGATACTAGAAGAACTTATCCGTCAAATAGTTAAAGGAAGCCGGTTTAGAATGCGTGATTGTACACTCCCTTTACCTATTCCGTATTGTGCCTGTGGGACATGGTGCATATGATTTTGTTCTAGGATTACCCAAGACTGTGAGAGGGAATGACAGTCTTGTAGTGGATAAATTTCTGTTAACTTACTTGTTTTACAACGAGACTTCCATCAAGGCGAATCATCTTTATGAAGTTGTTGACTTAAAATGTAAAATGTTCAAATGCATAATTGATCAGGTACTTAGGTTAATAACTGTATACCATGCCAAAATAAGTTTCAAATTAACTTATCATCCTAATCAGATGATAACCACAAGAACAACTCAATTGTTGAGAAATCTTGTATTATTAATCTGTCATGGGACTATATTTTTCCTCAGGATATGCACATTACAGTCGAACAACAACGTCATATGATTAAAGAAAGTCCACTTGTCACCACAGTCAACCTTAAAGACGAGTTACAAATCCGGAAAAATATATTGTCATGAAATGGTGAGGAATTTGCCTCAAAAGTCCAGGCCATACATGAACAAGTGAAACAGCAACTACAAGGCAGCAACATCAGAAATAAAAATAGAGAAGACTTGAGCAGAAAGGAAGTTCATTTTAAAGTGGGAGATCAGGTTTTGGCACACTTGAGGAAGGAGATATTCCCAAAGAAGCAGTACAACAAATTGAAGTTCAAAAAGATTGGGCCTTGCAAGATACTTAGGAAGTTTTCTGCAAATGCTTATGAGATTGAATTACCTCCTGATGTTGGAATATCTCCCATTTTGAATGTTGCAGATTTGTACAAGTATGAAGATGATGGGGCAGAAGAAGGATCAGCATACAAGGAACAGATTGAGTGGAGGGAGTAGCTACCTCCATCACAGCCATTGCAACCAGAGAAAATATTGGATAAAAGACCATTCATAAGTACCAGAGGACGGGAGTACTTTCAGTACTTGATCAAATGGAAGGATAAGCTAGAGGAAGATGCCACTTGGATGACTGAAGAAATGTTGCAGAAGATAGGAAGATAAGTGGAGGAGCTCATGGACAGGAGCCCATCAAGAAAATTTCCCTCGGGAGTCTGATGCAAGGGCATTAAACACTAGCCAGCAATGTAGGAGTTTTGTCCACATGTTGTGGCTAGGAGGATTTGAAAACAGTCGAGTTGTTACAGCTAGGTGTCATTACCTTAGCTGATTGTATTATTATATCAGTTAGAGACGTGGAATTCAAACAGTTCAGTTAGCCTAGTTGTCATATTCCAGTTAGTTGAATTATTTTTAATTAGGCTGTTGATTTCCTAAAACGGTCCTCTCTGAGGGACCAAAGAGTCATATGTTATTGTATAAAATTGTAAGCCCTCGGATGTAGAGAGAAGAGAGGGGAAAAAGAAAAAAGAGAGAGAGATTTCTGCAATAAATTCTGCGTATTGAGAAATTGCTTTCGGTTGAATAAAATCCAAGTCTTGTTGATTTCCAAACAGCCTGTATTTATAGTTGTGAAGAATTGGTTATCTGCGAGGCAATTGTGTAATGGTAATTTAGTTCTCTTTCCTTGAATTCCCTTAATTTATCTGAATAAACACTGTTAAATTTGTGCTACCCGCAGGCGGGTCTGTGCAGAAGAAGTGTGGCCGTGACACTGTTTGATTTGGTAGATTTCCTGCTTCATAAAGAAGTAAAGGTTTTTTTTTCGAACGGGAACCGTAGTCTGGACGTGAGTCAAATGAAAAAAGGAATAATGTAACCCCGCGTTTACCCTGGTCGATCACTATAGCTAAACCGCGAGTGGTTTTGAAAAGTGGGTTGCCCATATCGCAGCACTTCTGGTGAAAAGGTGGTATTTTCTGAATTGTAGCGATTCCACAGAGCCTTTGACGCATGGCACCAGACGGAAATGAAAAACCACCTTTCCGTCTTCTCATCGCACGTTAAAGCTAGTAAAAGGACATCGAGCGATATCGACGAGGGTCGTTGATCTGGCGCAGAGTCATCGGACGGTGGTCGTCTGACGGAGATGCACGGGTTTTAACCAAGGTACGATGAGCACGTTGATTAGGGGATTGAGCGTAGACGGGGGACCCAGAGCCGAGGTCTGTGTACGAGTCATTTATTCGGGAAGCGTTGATTTTAATATAAGGTCCAAATATATATAGCTAATCGTCGAAGGTTCATAACATTGGTTATAAAGTGCGTGGATCATATATATATGCCGAGAAAATAATATAAAATTCAACCATTATGGATAGTATTATTTATCAAATTCTACGAATTTGATAATTAATAAAAGAAATAGACGACGAGGAAAAAAGGAGAAATCCGACAGAGCCACGTCACCATTGACCAGCTCTTCGTAGAAAAACCTTTCAGCGTTGTTGCGTCAGGGACCATAACGAAGGCATGATCATCAACACTAGCTAGCAACTCCAGTGCATCATGTGATATCCTCAGGGAAAAGTCTGACATCATTTATCCCCACATCTGCATCAGTACATGTAGCATTGGCCTACGATGCTACCAAAGAAAATTAGGCCCCGTTGTTGTGAAGGGAAATCCCCTCTACGGACAGAGGAAATCCATCTAGCCCTAGGGTGGGTCTAGCAATAAGAGAACATGCTTGTTTCTAAATTCCTAGTTAATAAATGAAATGTGAATTATGATAGATGTCCTACCTCAATCCAATGCTTTTTATGTAGTATGTTGTAGTGATCCCTTGATCCTCGTCCTTCAAGCCTTGCACTCCTTTGGAAGCAACATATATGCACCTCCACAAGGATAAAACAAACACTAACAACATACAAACATATATATTCATTTATAACTATCCAACTAGTCAAGCAAAGTCAGAAACTTTAATCATTAACACAAAAAATAAGGAACTAGAAATTAGTCATGTCATATTAATAAATAAAGAAGGGATTTTAAAACCTATGCCTTGACGTTGTATACTTCCTTTGACAGGTTCAGTCGAGAACATCTCAAAGCATTCGTTTGTCAGTTTAGCTCGAAGAGGCAAAAGGTTCAAACTGTCTCTCGCAACTATGGACTATTCTCTGCTAGTAGCTCCTGGCCTATTCTCGCTATCTCTGACTCATTGATTTAATGGAATGAAAAGGGATTTATAGGATTGGAGGATGATATTTTGGATCCACATATGGTGGAGGGAAGGTCTATCCCTTTGGGAAGTTTCACTTCTTTAGGAACTAGAAGGCCAAAGGGAGAAACTTGACCTCATCCAGTCGAACAAACATCCATGACTCTGCCCACGAAGTTGTTACATCATGGAAGCTTCATTTCCATTTTAGAAAAAATTTCCAAAATCAGCTCAGCATAGGTATTCTTCAGAGAAAGAGTGACCACAATGCGAGGCTTAGTGTTAATCTGGCCATCGGTGCAAGGCCATAACTACACAACCACGTCGACCCAAAAGTAGATGTTTTAAAGGGTCAACTTCTGGAATAGTTAACAGAGAATGTGTTCCTGACATGTTAAGGGATACAATAACATTGATCATGATGTGTGAAAATACACAGGTTCATGCTAATAGTCCTCTAGTATTAAGGATGGGGAATGCAAGGACGGTGACAAAATACTATTTGACAAATTCCCTCTAAAGCATGAATTATGAGAGAGAGGGAGGGGTGAAATTCTTTATGAGAACATGCCCAAGCTAAAACATTGTCGTTAGAGGACCTGCAAGATCAAGTACGACTGATATTTCTAATACATGAATATGTGTTATGGGCGCAACCATCCATAATAAAGAACATATAATAAGATCCAAGGTATGGACACATCCATCCAGTGAGAAGGATCATCAAATAGACTCAGGTATGGTTGTAGCCATCCAAACAGAAGAGTCATTCATATAGTCATGATAAACCAAATCTTCCCATAGCCTAGATTTCATCAGACAAAATCCAGGGTCTTTCACTTTTTCTCGACCCAAAGAAATACAAATTCAGGCATGTGAATGAATGAACTGAAGTGGAGCATGCAATAAAGTCACCTGAGTACCAGCCAATGATGGAAGTTATTAACAGGCGTGAGAGATACCACCAATAATAACAATGCTTCTCAAGGTACTACTAGTATAATCAATGAAATGTGAACAATGAGTTGGATTCGAACACCTGCGAAATCACCTGTTTGAAGGCCAATGATGAGAACTTGTCGTCGAATGTGAAGAACTTTCCATTGAGGCATGCAAGCTCTAAGGTACCAGAAGAGAGTCTTTGGATCAGCTTCCTGGATAATGAGCTAAAGTCGATAGGAAGTGATAGGTTGAAGGAGGGCCATGAAGTTTCCCACTTCATCGACACGAGATAGAGGAATAAGATGATATTGAATCAAGACTAAACAGAGGATCATGGGTTGAAAACTGTAGAAGGGAATTCTCTTAAACATATTAACAACACGACTCCGGAATTTGGAAGTATTTGACATCAAGATATATGAGGTCATGGTGACGAGGCAAAGAGCAGATGAGAGGTCAAAATGGATAACCCAAACCCATGGAGGAAAAATGATGAATGTGGGATGTCCCCAATCTGACATGAACTACAGACTATTTTCATGGTCAAGAGCGACATACTGCTGACACAACTGAGAACTAGTTCCATTTTCCCCACCATTTCTAGCGAGTACCCCAATTATTTTTGGAAACAAGCTTGAAGGGGATAACATTTGCTTAGCATGTAAGTTTTTCCTTTGTAACAATCCATTCTAGTAAATTTTATGAGCCCTAGGAAGGAGGAACTCGGTAAAGTCATGGTGACGGTTTCTAATGTCATTTAGTTTTAACGAGTCTGACAAAGGGAAAAATCAGTTTCTTTTCACGTTGAGAGAGTTTGAAAAGAAGTGGAAAATAAAACTCTAAAATGTCCCTTTTCGTAGGTAGTCTCTCAGATCCAAAAAGGTAGAAAAAAATAACCGAGAGAACCTCTTAGCCATGTGTGACTAAGGTATTCATTTTTCATAAATAATCTATCATAGTCTGAAAAAGGGGTAAATGTATACTGGGTAGATGACATTTCGTAGCCTTTAACGAGTTCAAAATGACAAGAGATCGACATATTTTCATGTTTTGAGAGTCAGGAAACAGCTAAAAGTTGACTCCTCTTGGAGGAACGAGTGGTATTAAGGGTAGCAACTGTTTCCAGTGATGGTGGAACTTCTCAGAACAAGTAAAGGTCGAGAGGTTGGAAAACAAGACAACTCATTGCAGTTGTTCCTCATGAATGGGTAAAAAAATCAAGTGAGGGCATATGATCGGCCGAGCAGATGGTAACAATGGAATGATAAAACCAAGGCTCATCTGGTAAAACAGGCTGATAAAATGGAAATCACGAGAGGTAAAATAAGAATGGTTTCATTTTTACACAAGCTTGAAATTTTTTAGAAAACTATGCTTGAAACTGGTTTCATTTTTACAAAAACTTCAAATGGAAACAAACTATGCTTGAAATAAGTTTGCATGCCCCCAACATGATGACTCAATTCGAGGTACATTCCCCCTAGCTTCATGGCATTCACTTGAGTATACTACTGGTTACTAACAGGTGGATGGAATGAAGGTTCAATTATGAGATCATGTGAAAGACATGACTTGGACGGGAACCTGTTTCATTTTTTAACAAAGTTGACACAATAAAATAATTTTCCTCTTGACACCTTGTTTTATTTTCTAAAGAGCTTGACTGTAATATTACCAATTAGCCCAAGCTAATGGGAATATATAATTTTTTTTCACTTTTCTATTTCATGAATAAAATTGTAAAGGAGGATCAATAAAACTCCTAAACAACAAAATAAATCAATGCCACATGTGAACAAAGATAAATTTGGGCTATTCACATAAGCAGACTTAGGTGTGAAAGAGGTTGGACCATTTGACCAAGTCAACGAGGACCAAATCAAAAATGATGTCTAGATACAATGAATCTACTATATGCATAGCGCAGTTTTAGTTGGAGGCTACACATGTGAAGGGAGATAAATCATTGAGATGGTTTAGGGTTTGGCAGGACTTTCATCTTATAAAAGGAAGAGGACAGCAGAAGAAGGTTGTTGATGGAGTATATTTCTGAATATATTGTTTGTTTAGACATATATCATTCTCTTGCTGTTTAGGTGAGAATAGTGTTGTTTAGCACTAGGGTGTTCCTGATCAGGAATCCCACCTCTTCCCTTGAGTAGCTCTTGGAGGAGTCTTACTGATCTTGTCTACTATCCGACATTTGGCCAAGATCATCTTCCAACTACAATGCAGATCTTGTTGAGGGTTTGGCTGTCCTTGTAAGTTGTAGCAAGTGGAGGCTAGATCTACTCAGATCTAGGCCAATCTAGTGCCTCTTTTCAGTGGGAAAACCTTCTATCTCCTTGATAAGAGAGTATTAGATCTTTGGAGCTGCATTTTCAGATCTTGGCATCAGGCCAAACCAGTACTAGAGCCTACAATGAATTTTCCCTTCTAGGACTACGTTATTTGCAAGTGTAGAGTTGCAGGGTGTTTTGAAACACTTTTGGAGGAGAGATCTCTAGTGATGGGGTTCTGCCCTTCACTGTGGTGATCCATGGATTACAAATCTGATCCATGTTCTATTCATATCTGATCCAATTATTATTGTACTTACTTTATAAATTTATGAATATTACTGCAGATCTACAACTTTATATCTCAGATCTGCTCTTTGTATTGCATGTTTTGCTCAAAACCCCAAGGGGAATTTGTAGAGGAGCTCTTCTAGTGTATAGATCTGATATAGATCTAATATTTTGTACACAGATCTGCTCTAGATATGGAGTGTCATATACATCTGCTGAATCTCTTTAAAATAACCCCGTCAAGCCCTCTTCAGTCAATACATGTGTTGCAACACCTCTCTTTGAGGAATTTCTTCATATAAGTCTTCTATTTTTCTCTTATGCATTTTATAAGCTACATTGTAAATCTGAATTACTGATGTACATGTAATTTATGAGCCTCCATATTGGCCTCCTACTATTTCTCAGTAAAACTGCATTATTTTCCTGCAGTATTGTTGCATCTTATTGTAGCCCCATTCTTGGGTGTTTTCCAGGCATACTAGGAGTGGGAGGTCTGTTTACCTCACCTAGTTTGATTTGTTTTTTCCATCCTCTTGGATTTATATGCTAAGTGTCCAGATCTAAGGGATCCATGGGCTGTAAATTCATTTCAATGCACATACTTCTAAAAAATGTGTTATTCTAGCAAGTATTGTTGAATCTTCCCTTTGGGGGATATTACAGTGGTATGAGAGAAATCGTCTTGGCACATCTTGTGATTTCCTTTCTTAAAGAGCGAATATGTCTTCAGAGGAAGATGAGCCTCTCACTGACAGAGAGAAGAAGTATCTAAAAATAAGACAGATTAAATTTGATTACACCAATGATGATAAAGACAAGGGAAAAGCCCCTGAATATGGAAGTGAGGAAGATGGAAAGGAGTTTGCAAAAATCCTTTTGAAAGCCATGCAAGATCTTGCTAGAGAGATCAAAGAGATGAGAATGGAAAGAATCAAGGAATATCGTAAGATACTTCATCTTGGAGAAATCTCTGGCATGTCTCATCACCAGAATGATCAACTAGTGAGCCAGTCACAATCTCCACAATTCTCTACCATGTCTACTTTTTTGACTGTGGAAAATGAAGGGCCTCAAGATAAATCATCTCTTAAATACTACTTTGATTAATATGAATCTCAGAATCAGAGATTCAAGGATCACTTGAGTTTTCAATAGTTTTGTCACCTTAAGGACAAAATAAGAAGACCAAGGCATCAACATAGAGATGGTGGATTCACTCAGAATCATGATCGACATCACTCTATGGGAAAATTATTTTTACCCAAGTTTGATGGGTCATCCACTTGTTCTGCCAAAGAATGGGTAAAAAAACTGGATATTTACTTTTAGTTGAACAATGTCCCTGAGATGGAATCTATCAAGACTGCATCGCTACACTTTGAAGGTGAAGCACACAATCGGTGGTTCCATGGCTTGTCTACATTGGGTCATGCCAATGTCACTGCTTATTCTGAGTTCACTAGAATACTAGTGGAGAGGTTTGATAGGAAGGATCCAGAAGCACCTTTCATGAGCCTTGCAAAGTTGAAGCAGTCAAGTAATACAGAGTCTTATATTTCTAAATTTTTGAGATTATCTGTTATGGTTCCTGACTTGTCTGTAGCAAGAAGGGTGTACATGTTCATCGATGGCTTAGATGAACCTCTGCATGGGTTGGTTAAATCTACCAAGCCCACTACCTGGCATGATTCCATTGAGAGGGATAGAGACCTTCAATATGCCTTTCCAAAATCAAAGGCAAACTTTCAAAACAAGCCCTCTTTTCCTTCTAAAGGAAAGGAAGAGAAAGTTGCTCCTTCAAAGGAGAGCTCATACAAGAAGCCTCTTGATGATGAATTCTGGAGAGATCTAAGAAAGAATAATCTATGCTTCACTTTCCAAGAACCATGGGTACCTGGACATAGATGTGTTGTTGGTAAAGAACATTACATAGAGGTCTTCACGGATCTTGAAGAAGATGAAGATGATGAACCAAGAAGGGGTCACAGCACTGACAATGTTGAAGGAGATCCAACACCATCAAGAGATGCGAATGGAGCATTTGCTCCTATTGGAGGAACTCTTGCATATTTGAGAGGAGTACCTAAGTACTTGACCTTAATATTTCAAGGTTAAATCATGAATCAGAGGGTTTTCGTATTGATTAACAATGGGGCTACCCACAATTTCATTGATGCGCATCTTGTGAAAAGGAGGGAAATACCCACTGATACTTTTGAGGGATTCTCTGTTTTGGTCCCAAGAGATAGAACAATGAAATGCATGCATTATTTCCCATCACTTTCAGTCACCATGGGATCCTACACTTTGGTGGATCACTTCTTTGTAGTTGACATACCAGACATCAATGTTATTTTGGGGGTTCAATGGTTGATTACATTAGGGAAAGTCACCACTGATTGGGAGGCTTTAAAAATGGAATGGGTGGTAAAGAAGAGTGGTGCATCTCAAATGATCAAAGGCATGCATACTTACCCCTCACATAACACTTCCACACAAAAAACATAGATGGATTTGTGCAGTGGAAGCAAGGACCTTACTGTCCCATCGATTATGTTCATGAGATTTCTGCAAGGGACACTCTTATATAGTGGTAAACCACCTGGGAGGCCTCTTGATTCAGTTTGGGTGAGAGATATCTCACCACATGATGCTACAAGATCAGATCCAGGAGGGATGGTAGCATTAGAAGACACAGCTATAGCGTTGGAAGGTATGGGCAAGCAGAAGGAGGGATATTTTCTTCTCTCATCATCATCACCCACCTTCATTTCTGATTCTGCATTGTTGGAGGAGAAGAACGGAAGGTGTGTCCTTCCTACATGTACCTTCGGCATAGGAGATGTCAAAGAGGAGTTCAGCAACATGACAAACATTCCTATTGATGCATCATCAACGTTGTCATTGTTTGGGAGTGTAGATCTATATTGGAAATCCCAGCCGTTGGTGGATTGTTCCAAAGATCTTCACACTTGTATGATGTTTGATGATCGGCTGCATGAAAAGGGCTATCTATTCCATGAGGTAGTCATCTATAATCATGATAGGATATTCTTACCTAGAGCCTCCAAGCTCAAGGATAGGATGCTACAAACGGCCTAAAAAGAGTTATGTTTCAGCCCTACCCATTCCATGAAGATCTACAACACTATCATGAGATGCTTTGAATGGGAAGGCTTTGGAGGAGAGCTATATCAGCATTTTCTAAGATGCATGAGATATGAGGAGTTGGGGCAGCCAAGGGACTCTATGCAAGAGTCATTTCAGCCATTTCTTCCTTCTTTTGAAAGAGGAGAAAAATCCATGCACAACTCCATGTGTAGGACAGACATTGTGGGTGAAGAATCTAATTATGTAAAGAAAGTTTCATTTTCTAATTTTACATATTATTTCACCATGCTTATGCAATCCATGAATCCAAAGAGGAGTGATGTATCATATGAATCTCATGGCACACATTGGGCCACTAAAATTTCTAAATTTGGCCACTTCCTTGTTGAGAAAAGGGAGATTCTCTTTCATGATGAGTGCTTCCCAAAGGCACCAAACATATCTCACACTTTCGGCCATGGTGAGATGACATGTGCAGCAAGTAAGTGGTGGGGAAACCACTTACCATACCTTGATCTTATGTAGGTAGGAGATGCACTGCGCTGGTATCATATGTGGGACTATGACCCACCTCCTCATGCCCCAATTTCTGTTTTTATATATGTAATTTTTCTTCCATACCTTGATGATATAGTTGTACTTTTTATGGGATTATATGGAGCAAGGATGGAAAGGTTTTATGTACCACATGGGATGGAAACTCTCTATGTACCTTATGCTACATGTTTTAGAGAGAGTAATGGTTCAGCCATGTTTGTTTCAGTTGAGTTCTTGACTCCTTGTGGGATTGATTATGTACATCTCATAATGACTTTGGAGGAAAAATTCATGGAGGATTGGATTGGTGAACACTTAGCTTGTAAAGAAAGCTTGATCCTTGATGGTGTCACTAATGGAGGAGAAGAAGTGTTGCAGCACTCACCTTATCAGTTGCTTGAGGATAAGAAACATTTTGGAGGGGAGGGTTGTAATATTCCCAATTAGCCGAAGCTAATGGGAATATACAATTTTTTTTCATTTTTCTGTTTCATGAATAAAATTGTAAAGGAGGATCAATAAAACTCCTAAGCAACAAAATAAATCAATGGCACATGTGAAAAAAGCTAAATTTGAGCTATTTACATAAGAACACTTAGGTGTGAAGGAGGAGGGACCATTTGACCAAGTCAACCAAGACCAAATCAACAACGTTGTCTAGATATAGTGAATCTCCTAGATGCATAGCACAATTTTAGTTGGAGGCTACACATGTGAAAGGAGCTAAATCATTGAGATGGTTTAGGGTTTGGCAAGACTTTCATATTATAAAAGGAAGAGGAGGACAACAGAAGAAGGTTTTTGATGGAGTATATTTTTTAATATATTTTCTATTTAGAAATATATCATTCTCTTACTGTTTGGCTGAGAATAGTGTTGTTTAGCACTAGGGTGTTCCTGATCAGAAATCCCACCTCTTCCATTGAGTAGCTCTTGGAGGAGTCTTGCTGATCTTGTCCACTATCCAACATTTGGCCACGCTCATCTTCCAACTACAACACAGATCCTGTTGAGGGTTTGGTTTTCCTTGTAAGTTGCAGCAAGTGGAGGCTAGATCTACTTAGATCTAGGCCGATCTAGTGCCTCTTTTCAGTGGGAAAGCCTTCTATCCCCTTAATAAGAGAGTATTAGGCCTTTATAGATACATTTTCAGATCTTCGCATCAGGAAAAACTAGTACTGGAGCCTACAGCGCAGTTTCACTTCCAGAACTGTGTTATTTGCAAGTGTAGAGTTGTAGGGTGTTTTGACACACTTTTGGAGGAGATATCTCTAGTGATGGGGTTCTTCCCTTCACTGTGGTGATCCATGGATTAAAAATCTGATCCATGTTCTATTTAGATCTGATCTACTTATTATTGTACTCACTTCAAAAATTTATGAATATTACTGCAGATCTACAACTTTAGATCTCAGATCTACTCTTTGTATTTCATGTTTTGCTCAAAACCCCAAGGGGAATTTGTAGAGGATCTCTTCTAGTGTACAGATCTAATATAGATCTAATATTTTGTACAGAGATATACTCTATATTTACAGTGTAATATACAACTATTGCAGCTCTTTAAAATAACATTGTCAAGCCTTCTTCAGTCAATACATGTGTTGTAGCACCTCTCTTTGAGGGATTTCTTCATATAAGTCTTCTATTTTTCTCTTGTGCATTGTATAAGCTACATTGTAAATCTGAATTAATGATGTACATGTAATTTATGAGCCTCCATATTGGCCTCCTATTGTTTCTTAGGAAAGCTACGTTATTTTCCTACAATATTGTTTCATATTGTTGTAGCCCCATTCTTGGGTGCTTTCCAACCATACTGGGTGTGGGAGGTCTGTTTACCTCACCTAGTTTGATTTTTTTTTGCCATCCTCTTGGATTTAGATGCTAGATCTCTAGATCTAAGGGATCCATGAGCTGCAAATTCATTTCAATGCACATACTAGCAGGTATTGATGAATCTTCCCTTTTGGGGATATTACATTGACACAATAAAATAACTTTGGTCTTTATACCTTGTTTAATTTTTTAAGGAGCTTGAAATAAGAAAACGAATTATAATCCATCAGACCTGATCATGATGAATAACAAGTCATGGCTTCCAAGGGTTTCTCATCTGACGGGAGAACAACACTATGGAAATTAGGATCCAATTCCCCCAATTACATTGTCTACCACCTCACTGACTGAATTATCAGTGGACGTAGAGATGGAATATATGGTAACATAATTAACCTATGGTTGGAAATATACCATTGGTGGGTGAAAACCAAGAAGGGGTGATGGTGGACCGAGAGCCAAATTAGGACCAACAAATGAAATTTAATCAATGGTCACGATTCGACCTTCATGTGGAAAATAGATCACACGAAAGAGAGAAGAGACAAGCACTCCCATGACATAATTATAGTTATGCCCCAAGAGTAAGTTAAAATACAAGGGGCCTTGGACAGTAATCACGCCTATATAGATAGTTTTCCATCCCAAAGTAATAGGCAACTTCGAAAGGATCCCTAATGGTTGAATTGTTTCTCTGTTAGAATCCAACAAATTTTAAGTAATAGGCATAAGCGTCAGAGAACCAAAATATTTCCAGGTAGTTGAGGAAAGAATACTAACTGAGGAACCTTCATCTATAATGATGCCTAGTACAACCATATTGCAAGCTTGTACAGTGATCTCAAAGGGAACGTAAGAAGGAATACGATATCCTATGAATCGACTCCAATCAAAGGAAGCAACCAAACTACATGGAGGGGGTGCCATAGGAATAAGAGGATTATACCCTTGTGCTACGAGAGCAGAACGACCATCCTTGTGAACTCTAGGAATGAGAGAAGGAGGATCCCTTTATGAGGCTATGGCGACGAGAGTCGAAGGATCACCCTCCTGGATCATGGAAACAGGAGGATCGCCCTCCGATCTCGGGGAATCAGAGGAAACAAAAAGAAATTGAGTGGTATGACATCCACTCTCTATGGAAAATACTTGGTGTAATGTAGGTGGAATCAGGTCGACCTTTCCCTCAACAAATTACTGATAGAGAATGCACTCATGAGACTAACTTTCGGAGCAAGCGCAATTGACCAGAGACGAATCTCGATCAATAACTTGATCAGATAGCTGAGTACTCGAATAAATCTACCGGTAACCAATAGGAAGACTGGATTCAGAAACCGAATGCATATCTAACACCTTGGAGGCTTCATCTATACTAGGAAAAAGGTCAATGGGATGAATCCCTTCACATAACCTATAGGGAAATCTGATCTTACCCTATTCTTTATGAGTCTTATGATATCTAGCTGAAGTTGTATCCCCAACATGACCACCGGAGGCTGACGATAAAGGTCGATTCAGGAAAATAGACCACACTTCCAACACCTTGGGAATACCATGGTAGTCTCTAAGAAGATGATCACCCTTGCATAACTTGCAAGGGAATTTGACTCCGCGAGATGGAGTGGGAGGTTTCTCAATATAAGCTACATCATTTGCGATGGCTGCTTATTTTTCCCCTAATTTATTTTCCTTCTTCTTCTTCGACTTCCTCTTCTTCTTCTTAGCCACCCGGTTATAAGAATACAGACTTTAACCAGGCGAAGAGGAAGAACAAGGTGAATAAATAGGCGAATAAGGTGAGGGGTAAACTTTAGGATCAACATGGGGTTTACATGGTTCATGGGAGGAGGCCTTTGTTGGTAAAAGTTTGGAACACTCGGGACCACTGAGGTCGAAAATAACTAAACGAGTAAACCAATAGTTAACCCAGGAAAGCACAATGTTTCCATATAAGGAGAGCCAACATTTCCAAAAGAAGGAAAAAGTACTAGGACTTCCATCGGAGGGGATTCCTTGACTAGTAACTTCAGTAAACAATTCCATTGAAATTAACCATAAATAATAACTAAGGAATAAAACTTTAACCAGGAATATTTCGCGAGCAATTAATTTTATAACATTGAAACAAGACTTTGCCTTTTCATATTTTAAGAGTACAGAAAAGGAAAAAATGTGACTCTAGTCACTTTCAAGTTGAACGAGCTCGAAAGGACAAGTTCTCGATGATATTTTCAGGTTTAAAGAGTCACAGAATGATCAAAATGACTACTCAGGAAATCTAGGAAAAAGGGTGTACCAAGATCCCGTGAACTGCAATATACACCTTGGTGAAAAAAGGAAATAGAAATAACCAAGGAATTAATGTACGTGCAGGCAGTCTCCCCGAATGCCGTGTTCGGTGTATCAGGGTTACAGGGCAAAAGACTTGGCCTCCTATGGATAAAGGATTTCAAGTGACAAGTTCGTACTAGTGTTGTCTAATGCAAGATTGTGAGCAAAAACTACTAGGTTTAATGATGTCGGAACATGTCACTAGCCTAGACCTCTAAATGTGAGCGTTAAGTTTCAATGCCTCCTTAGGTTGATTGAGTAAATTTTATGGTTTATCTTGAAATTGTGTTTCAGTTTCAAGGCCTTACTAAATGTAATCTCAAATCTCTAATGCACAACTATATGAGAGAAAGAATACCATTTCAATTCAATAAAAATCTAGCTAAGTGAAGGATAGAGGTTCGTAAAAAAGAAACAATAAACCAAATGCAAGAATGACACTTTCCTTTGTGTTACTAACACAACCAAATCAGAAAACTAAAACTCTTTTTTTTTTCACTTTCCAACGAAAAAGAAACCTACTAATGCAAAAGAGCACTCTTCATTTTCAAATGAAAAGGAAAAATACAAATTTGTTGTTCTTTTGTATGAGTGAGAATAAATAATGTAATGCTACAACAAAAGACAAAACAAACACTAGATTTTAGCAACTTCGAACAAAATCACCAAAACATGAAGAGACCAATTCCAAGTAGGCACAAACACGCACTCAAAACTAGACATACATCTCCTTACGCTGAATAAAGGTCTTTCAAGTCAACTCAATGAGCAATGTAATCTATGCTCGGGGCGATGGAGGGATAATCAAATAGACACGAAATAAAAGCTTAACAACCCTACTTCACATACAATCGACTGAAGAGACCAAACAACCACATAAAAGGTTGAGAACAAAATAACCAAACTGACTCATAAACGGATCAAGTAGTCAATGAACATGTGACCAAACGAATGATTTGAGGTACGTAGAAAGCCTAGGATGGATGAGTCATACTCTTCAAATGAGAGATAAAAAAAATTGGAATGAATGATATAGCCAAGTTAGTGAAAAAAATCCAGATGGATCACTCCAAGGGGAGAAAAGAAATATAAAGGACAGGACAGACTAGAAACCCAGTGGGGAAGCCCAAAATTCAACCCTACAAGAATCGGTGTGGTTGTTCAGACGTATCCAGTGACAAACATGAAAAATCGTTCCTGTGTCAAAGACAAATCGTACTAATGGGCCTGACTATCAGACAAACAGTAGCACCGAGCTAGAAAAGGAGGGAAAAAATAAAGGACTGGCTGAGAAAAACCAAGCATATCTCTCTAGGACAAGGCTAAATGAATAGAAGCAAACAAACAAGATAAAAACAACAGAGAAACTATAATCTGGCCAAAGTTGGACAGATGATCAAAAATTCAAAATGAAAAAATAAGAGATAACATGCATTGACACTCACCAGTATGGTTGCCAACTTGTTGTGAAGTAAAATCCCCTCTATGAACAGAGGTGATCCCTCTAGCCCTAGGGTGGGTCTAGCAACAAGGGAACATGTTGGTTTCTAGATTCCTAGTTAATAAATGAAATGTCAATTAGGATAGATTTCCTACCTCAATCCAATGCAACTAATGTGTTTCCCGTCAATGGTATGGTGTGCAATTGTTGAAATCAGTAGTGATAGGCACCAAACCTCCTCTCCACAAAATGAAGCAATACGAAGCTGACCACCGGAGACCTGAAAATCTGCAGGAGACAATATATTGGTGCTAATATATCTTTTGGAGTACACCAACTGACTCCCAGTTTCATAGCCAATGGGGACCACTTGGAACGAGGGAAAATATTTCCCTCTCCTCAATATGCCAGTAATAAAATAGATGTCCTCCTCAGTGGGTGTGTACCACTGGTTAGGACAAACCTGGAAAGCCTGTCGGTGAGCATTCCACCTGAAGATAAGTTGTCACAATAAGCCACCATGGTCCTTCAGGGATGAAGCCTCTTCATAGAACTTGAGGAGGCCTACCTCTCTTAGGAGCGCCTGGGTGGTTGTCGTAATAGGGTAAGGGTACATATCTCTCTCCCTATCTCGTGCCTCCCATAGGCAAACCACATTATACTGGTCCACCATGTGTTCCTCTTGTTCCCTCTCTTCTCTCCTTTGACATCAATAAATAATTCACATATTTAATACAATTTTTTTACTAAATGAGACATTTATTTACATATCTATATATATATATATATATATATATATATAATTAAAAAAAAAAAACAATTGGTCTGCCAAAAAAACAGTCGTGCATCGGTACCGGTGCGTCTATTTTTATCATGCACTAGCTGCAATGCACTTGGAAATTTTCAGTGCGTCACACATCATGAACTATAATTTCTCAAGTGGTGCGTTGACTAAACTATTTGTTCTAGTGTGTTTGGTGCACGTATGTACGAAATCACACCAGCTTAAGGGGTGTGGTTTACCCCGTTAAGCTATCGGTAATAGGCAGAAAAGAGTGGAGTCAAGCAAGTTACTGGAACAAGCTAGAATCAATGAGCATACTATATAGAGGAAAAAACATGCAAATCTAAACTAAACACAAATAAACAGAAGCTCTGAAAAGAGTCAAATGACAAAAATAATGCAAACGGTGGCTCTAGGCCCCTCTTATTGAGCGTTGGTAGTAAGAAGAGTGAAACTTTACCCTCTTGCCAAAGGGCCCTAGACAATGGTTCTAGGTCCTGATGCAAGGATTTTTTATTCCCAAGCTTGCCTTGGTGTAGTCTCCCTCTCTCTCCACTATGTTGGACTGAACTATTGGGTGGAAAACAATTGAATCCCCTCTATCTTCAACTCCGGGTCACACATTGTTGCTGTTGCTTGGGTAATTATGGCCAACATAACAATGTGATCAACCATTCTTCATCTCATGGGGGTCTTATATAGGGGATTTCAAATCCTCCCTTCCCTCTCATGGTACATGGAGGATGGTGACCCAAGAGAGGGGTATGATTCCTTTATGTGCTCCAAATATTCCATTGTGTGCTCACATAGTGTCTAAGGAGACGTTAGTGGTTGTTCCTAAGCAGCTAGAAGTAAGGCATCAATTTTCCTTTGCTTTGTGTGGTCCTCTATAGTAAAATTTTTCCACTCTAAGGAATGGGTGCATATCGGGTAAAAAGGCATGAAAAAGGTGCTCTTAACGAAGGGTTATGTGCACATATAGCATTTAGGACTAGTTCAAATTTGATTTTCCTTGGACGTTAGAGACTTTTAAATACTTTCCAGATTCTGTAATGTCTTCCATCCCTATAAATCCTTTGGCATGACATTAATTAACACCATATTCTATGGCATGACATTAATTAACGCCATATTCTACTCTATGATTTTCCAATGTTAACAATTGCCCCCTAATGTGTGAGGTCAATGAAGAACTGTATAGCCGAAATACATTATAGTTTCTTTTCTGTATTGTGCGTAGAGAGAGAGAGAGAGAGAGACCTATGTGAAGCCTTGAAATTGAAAAAACCCTACACTGTTTGCAAGAATGACCATGGTTGAAGGGATCCCTGTAAGAAAATAGAATTTACAATACATATACAAATTTTCAACGAGGCAGGAATGTCCCATGCTCGTGATGTTATGGCTAGTTAAACAAAATTGACAGATATATGTTCTGTCTGTATCACTGATATGGTAGTGACATTGGCAGTTGTTGACAATGACTATTGACGCCCTCAAAGGCATTTTTTCTTTGATAATAGGTAAAATTTGGTACCCATGTGCGTAAAATTGGTATGGCATATAGCTACGCATTTTATGCATAGGTGTTGGTTGGGACCTTTCCATGTAAGAATTGTTGACAGAGACACTTATGGAGGCACCAGTCTTCGACAAATTCGATCAAAGTGCAATGGTTGTGAGGTACAATACCAACTTGACATGAAATATTTTGTTGAAGTCGAATGTCAAGAGGGTCGACGACATCTGTGGACAATGATGTCTCCCACAGTGCCACCTGAGGATTCCCCTTGTCTGGAGAGGGGTGATCCAAGGTACCTCTTCCCTTTTGGAATATAGGTGTTGAAGTTGATAAAAGGAAAGCCTCAACCAAATGAGGGGTCACCGAAATGAGGGGTTGGGGACCTGGATGTGATAGGTTTAACATAGGCATGTTGGCGAGGGGTGACTGAAAACTGATGATGGGGATTCAGTGGCCTGAGGTCAGAGTATACTTAAGCATCTTGGTGACAATCATAGTTATTTCTTAAGGGGAAATCCCTGGAGTCGGTAGGAATTTCAGGGCAGGTGTAAACTGACTATGAATGTCATGATAGTTTGTGTGTGGGGGTGAAATATTCCAACCAAGGGTGTTCAGGGACTGCTGCCGTGGGAGAAAAGATGAAATGAGAGGGTGAAGGGACGAAGTGCAATGTTTGTGGTCTTTGTACACTTGCCAAAAGAATAAAATAATGGGGTTTGGTTTGTACAAAACACAGAGACGGGTACACCAAAACATGAAAGTGTTTTCTCACTGATGTTTTGAGGAAGGTGTTTTGCTGAGGGTGGGGGTCCCATTGGTTGGTATCATGTGTAGGGTTGATGAAGTAGATGTAAAAGTATCGTAGATGGGATTATGCTGGTGGAGGTATGGTGGGCCAAATGCAAGGCACAGTGGTTTGCTCTTTATCTATTTGTACAACCTAGTCATCCAGGAAGGGGGTTTCAACTTGTATGGTAAACTTGACCTTATTCATGATGAATTGATGGGAACAAGGTGCTTCCTAGACTGAAGCGGTATGGCCATGGCATCACTTATGTTGTGATATATGGTCTGCTATGGGTGACAGGCACCATGGAGGGGAGGCTCTACCGACCAATGCATATGTTTAGCATGTGTAGGGTGAGGTGATGATAAACACGATTGGATATGAGGACCCTGTGGTTTATTTTTGATGGAGAAGTGATGTGAGGATATGCATATTTTTTTGGGACTCTATCATGTTGGGGGTAGAATCATAACTATTCTGGAACTTTCAGAAGATAACGTTGTGGATGGTTTATGAGTTTTTCCAACAAAAACAACTACCTCAAGTGAAATCATATTCTTTATCAAATATTTATTTAAATTCATGGGATTTTAAAAAATAAGATGAGAGAGGGCATACCTGCCAGTGCTGAAAAAAATATTTTTCTGGAATGCGAATGTGTGGCATCGCTTCTGTTCATCATGGAGTGTTGATTGTGGCACAACTTACGGTTTGGAGAACGAACTTTCTGATCTCTCATTATGGTCCACCAAAGTTTTTGAAAAGGGTGATATATAGGTGGATACGACCCTAATTCAATTCATTTGTACTTGCTGATTTTTGAGAGGTCAGAGGATTTTGCGTAGCATTTCTTGCCATTGCAATCAACCAGAGCACCAGGGACTAGCGATACTATGCCCAGGTAACGTCCATGACGTCGTGTACTTTTATTTTTATAGTTTGATGGTGTGGGGGAACGTACAGACTGGGTTATTATAGATTCTGGGTGACTTTTGCCCTAGATTGCATGGGCGATCTGGGCAAAGGTGTGCCTTCCTCGCGCACAATTGTGGGGGATAGGTGTGCAAGAACATGTTTTTCCTCAATTTTACTGTGCCTTAGGTGTGCCTGTGTAAAACATAGGTGCGCACTAAGCATGTCTGTCTGAGGGACAGGAGCGCAAGGCTGAGACGACAAAATATATTGGTTTTTGTCTATTTTTCAGGATTTTTCTCTGTACTGAGGGGTACCTATTTTGATGACAGGCTATTGTGGTGGGAGTGGGATTGGCCCAATCTCTGTGTTGAGTTGGCCACTGATGCTAGGGCACGCCATCAGTTGGCGCTATGGGGCCTCCTAAAGTTTGCAGAGAATGAGTTTATTCAGTCGCAAGACCGATTACTACAGTACATTATCCAGCATTGGCGCAGGAGGCATAACATGTTTGTGTTGTGGGGGACACATCTGGTTATCTGTCCTAATACAAATGATTAATTTTTGACTGGGTTGCTGCCTCAAGGTGAGGCACTGAGGTATCCACTCCCTTCCGAGACGGTGGACTTGGAGAGATTCCGGAGACGCCACTATGGTGGGGTGTCTCTGATAGAGGGATGCATCAGTATTGCATGAGTTACAGATTTGGCCAAGCAGTGTGCTCTGGTGGTGATTATATGACTGGTGGGGTAATTTCCTCTGCATCAGGCATCCAACTTGTAGGTTGGAGTTTTTTGTCAGCTGAGGTTCGAGAATTTTTTTGACTTTACCCATTTCTGTTTTGACGGGATGGTGTCGCAGCTGAACAAGGTCCAACGTGGATCTAAGTCATTTTCATATGCCAGTCTTTTGTGCAGCATCATGTATGAGAGGGTAGTGCTGCTGAGGCTAGTAGTGGTGGTGCCTCCTGGGGGGCCACGAGAGCCTCGTATGAGGAGGTGGGCTCCGGTGATGCTGCGAGGCAGTGGTGGCATGGTGGGTTGTTATTCCAACGCCACGACAGAGGCCTAGTTTGAGGCCAATCCATAGATGTTTTTTCCATACTCGTATGTGGGGATGGACTTTCTAGGTGATCCATACATGGGTCTCCCTTATGGTTATGTTTGGGGGACAAAAGGTACGTTTTGTATGTTTTCTACATTTACTTGAGTATGTATGCACTTATGTGTTTTTCTAGTGACACTTACATTATTTTGGTTACTCGTGTAGATGCTGGCAAGGTGGGTTGCCCCGTGGCTCGGCTGGTGGGCCACGATCCTCCACGACAACCTAGGGGTGGTTAGGGAGGAGGTGGTGTAGGTGGACCAGGTGGTGGTGCTGGCAGACCTAGTGGTTGTGTTAGCCCTTTTGGGGAGGGTAGCAGTTCAGTCGCAAAAGAGGTTGCGGCCGAGCGATCTCATGCCGATGTGGCAGTGACTCGCCTAGATATGGTAGAGGCTCGCATTGTGGAACTAACAGCTCATGTGTTAGTTCTTGAGGATTTTCGAGGTTGAGTGGACCACTTGACCCAGGGGATGCCTGCTCGAGGTTTCATGGATGACTTCGAGGAGGTCTGGCTATAGACTGTGATGCCCTACAAGAGGGACTATAGGCCCACTCTACGTCAAGTGGAAATCGATGTTGCGACATCGGCTCCTGTGGTGGTACTAGGAGCAGTGGTGGGTCCAGGTGCCCCTATTAAGGGGGCAACCCCTAGAGTATTTTTTTACACAAGGAAAGCAACAATTATGAGGATGCTTCCCTTATTTTCGATTAATTTTGTATCTTTGGGCTGGAAGTTGGGCCAGCGACGCTATTTTTGTACTCAGATATACACATTGTGATATATATATATATATATATGAGAGATATTTTTTGCGGCTCTACATGATGTATCACCTGTTTCGGTTTATGTATTCTATTATGGTGATGGATATCTATATTTTTTGTTTTATGTATGATGGTTTATTCGAGATGGATTCCAGTTTAGGATATAGTTAGCTATGCGATCCACTATTTGGTTTTGACTCCTTGGTACATGTGTAAATGCAATATAGTCAAATTGTCTGCTTAATGTTTTGGCATGCAAATGTTTTCTAAATAGATGTCTCAAATGTTTGGTTTAATTGCGACACTACTAAATGGGAATCGAGGTAGACATGCATATGGCGTATTCCCTGATGGAAGGCATCACACATAAGTCTGATGACGATGTCATATTTTTCCTGATTGTTTGTTGTTGAACCAATGCACACACTGTTTGAGTAGAGTGGTGATCGGTTAGGGTGGTAAATGACCCAGGTAGCTGCGGCTAAACTTTGAGACCATCTTGATCCTCCATCAGAAAATCCAAAATAGGGTTCATGTTGGTGATCCATGGCGATACTTTGAGAACTTTAAATAAGTCTTTGGGTCAAAAAATTTGAGTGTTGGGATTTTGTGTACAAAAAATCTAGGGAAAGCCCATCTTGGCCCTTATCGGTAGAATTTCTTGAGGTAAAGGTCGTTGATGGGGTTATTGAGGCAGGTCCCGTCCGGTTGTGTCAAGATGTATGCCCCCTATTGGAGGAAATGTTTAATGATGTAGGGTCCTTTCCACAAGGTTTTGAATTTTCCTGGCCCTAAGGCCTCTTTTGTGACATCATAGCGGAGGACTAATTCTCCCTCAGTGAATAAGCGAGGGGTGATGTGGTGGTCAAATTATTCTTTTACCATTTTCTTGTGGGCCTCATTGTGTTACAATGAATGTTGTCAATTTTTGTTGACAAGCTCTAGTTCTACTAGGTGCTGCTCTAGAGGTTGGGTGTTTTCAAGGAGTTCAATAATGGCATGTAAATTGGGAATCTTACAGAAATATATGCAAAAGCGCAAGGTACCTTGGTCTTTTGCGACAGGAATGTGATGGAAATCCTGGGATGAGGGGACGATAGTAATCCTATTGCCAATATGTGCTGATACAAATCCTATATGGTGGATTGTGTCATTAGCGTTCGGTCGGGGAAGAATCTTCGTAATTGGATTCTGTATGAGCGCAAGGTTGGGTTCCCCACTAGGATGGTTGATTTCCGGTAGGTGGAAATTATGCCTACCACAGAGGTGTCTGAATGTTTCCATTAGCAGGCATAACTCTTATGTGTGATTTTGGCCAGTGCAGATGGTGCACGATGTCATTGAGCCAACAGAGTAGATATTGTGAGATTCTACACTACTCGTTGTTCCTAATGTGGATGCTTGGAAAGGGTCTGGTGTAGAAGAGCTTGTTGTCTACTTCGATTTTCATATTGTTGGCTTGGGTGTGTCTACCTCTTGGGTGGCATGTAGACTCAACGCAACTCTTGCCACTCTCAGTTTGGGAAGTTGAACACATTTAATCATATGGTGAAAGTGTGACCAAATCTGGCAATAAATACGCATGATATTCTTTCGGTTTGAGAGAAGTTTTTGAGGGAGAGAACAGATGATGCAAAGATTGTTTGCAAAGGGCTTCAGTTCTCTGCATTGGTTGACTCGGTGATTGTTCAGATCACATAGTCCACATGTTATCCTATGCTTAGTTGGGGTCATTCTTTGTTGATGTGTGGTATCAGTTTGTTTGTCGCAGCATTTTGGGGGCAAGGATGTTGATTCGGTGATGTATTTTTTATGCCATTCTCGGAGGTCGTCCTGTCCCTTCTCTATGTTATTAATCAGGTCGATGGTGGGACAAAATTCCAAGGCATAAGTGCAATTCTTCTCATAATGATTGCCCTGACATATAAGGAAAAATATCCTTGATATGAAGGTTCCATTGAGTGCAGTTTGAGGTCTGATGGGGAACCACACCATAATGAGGCTAAATCAAGACAATGGACAACCACATGATTTGGCGTTTTTCATAACGTGCATGCTAGTCATCTTTGTGGAGGGTGGTTAGGGGTAACTAGGGGTTCCTTGATCAATGGGTCATCAACAGACAAGAACATGATGGATTTTCTCATCACATCTTCTTGGGTTGTGGAGCTATCTGTGGACTCCACATCCATGTCATATTCTTCGGAGAGGCGAAATATAGCAGAGCGCAAGCTAGCTAGGGCTAGCCGAAATTGGGGGATATAGTGACAATTCTCCAAAAGGTGATTGCTTGCGCATAATGGACATGTGAATTGTGCTGCCTGCAATCCAATGTAGTACACCCTTTCTACTGGATACCATTTGTGGATGAGTTCCAGGGCTGTGCAATCTTTGAGGAAGTGACCACATTCATGACATAGCATGCAATGTATAACGGGCATGACTGGGGGTCTTTCTACAACCCTTCGTTCTTCCTATAGGTACAGGATGGTATGAGGTTCATTTCCGGATGTCTCCATGGAGGGATTCTCTTGATAGGATCGCTCGATGGCATGTAAGGCGTCCTTATATCATGGGATCTTAGGGAAATGGTGGGTATAATGCCTATATTTCCTGCAGAGAGCACATGCGTTATTGGTATGAAACGCTTTGTCTTTACCTTTGGTGGTAGGTTCCTTTTTACGAGAACGCGGTGTCACGATGTTTGTCTTGGAGCCAAGGAGCAGTTTTAGTTCATCTAGCTCTAGACAGATATGGGTAGGGTGACCAAGTATGTCGGATAAGGCACAGATTGGTGATTCTCATTGAATGGCAAGTGTCACCATATTCTTTGCTCTCTTCTTAGTCTTCCTAGTTGTGATCACTGGTTTTGCAATGGGAATTTCCTTTGTAGGGGTGGTATCAACTGTTTCTTCGATGGGTGGGGGCTCCTCAGGATTGAGGGTATTCACACCTATGGCAGTAACATGGGTGGATCCTATTCCTGAAGGGGGAACGAGGTACCAAACTGGGAATGTCAATGATATTTTGGGTAACACCAGTTTTTCCAAAACCTATTGGGAGACGAAGCTAGCTGGGAGTTAGAGGAAAGGGGTTTGGGAGGTGGCATAGGCTAGTGAGGCTATCGTGGTTGATGCCTCGATGTTGATTTACTACTTGTGTCTGTGCCTTGACCAGCTTCGGCGCTTGATGTGGACATCATGCACACCGAAGCCCCTGTGACATCGGGCTGTGACTCAGGGATTATGGGAGGATCTCCTAGGAATGACCCTAGAATGGATGACAGTTTGAATTGGCCAGGGAAATATTCTTAGTATCATGAGAGGCCATCTGAGACTGTATCTACATAGGGTAGAATTACATCCGTGTTTTTTAGGGGTTGCTTCTCACTGTGTGTTAGTTGGTCTATAATAATGATGTGGCCTTCATGGGGGAACATCATAATGCGGAAGATGGAGGAGGCTATGGAATACATGGCATACATATAACTCTACCCAAGGACTATATTGTAGTCCAAGTAAGCATCCAAGACTTCAATGTCTATGTGGACCATACTTTCGGCTAAGAAGATTAGGAAATTTCGGTAGAGGCTGACGGGAGTCGAGGGACGGCTGTTGTATGCTCGAAGCATGATGACTGAGGGTTTTAGTTAGGGAGAACCTAACTTCTGCCAAACATTTTTGGACATGATGCATGTGGATGCACCCTTGTCTATGACACATTGGTGGATAGTGATATTCTTCACCGATACTGGTATCTGGAAGGCGACCATGGAAGGAAGTCGAGGGGTGGCTTTGCCTAATTCAAAATCCATTAGGCGCGTATCGACAGGGTTGATAGCGCCTAATGCGGAAATGAGGGATTTTTGTTGTTTGGGGCATGAATGCAATACTTCCAAAGCTGACATAGTAGCGGGAGATTGTGCTAAATTGTTTCCGATACTATAATTATGGGCCACTATGGAGTAGTCTCCTACTCGCCTATTAGGTCCCTTTTCCATTTTCATCAATGGTTCTATAGGCATCTTTGAAATGCTCTAAGGTGCAGTCAGTGCACTGGTACTCCCCCTTGTCGTATTGGTGTCTAGTGGGGTGTTGTGTTTGCGATTCAATGTTTGTAAAAAAATCTCTTCTCCAGTCATGTAGATTTCATGGCTTCTTTTTCCGAAGTCATCTAGGTTTTTCTGGTGAGTGCTTACTTTCCCTTGATTAGGGAAAGTTCTTGCATCATAGTTGTTTTCTGGGAAGATCTTCCTTATCCTCGATTACTCTTTAGCTTCTTTAGCTTAGGGAGATCAGGACAGTGATGAGTATAGTGACCGTACTCACCACATATCGAATAGGAATGGTTTTTTTGAAGAGGTGGCGTTTATGTTTGCCATTGGGCATTTCTTGGCTGCTGGTTCTGATTTCGGTTGGATTTTCCGCCAGTTTGGGATCGCGGTGGGCGCTGTTAGTTGCTGCCCCGTGTCTAGGGTTCCCTTTCGGCTTGTTTTTGGATTTTTTCTTTACCATGTTAGGAGGGTAGTTCTCATAATTATATTGCTGTGGTTGGTTTTGGGACAGTTGCACAAAGTTCACCTGTGCATTGTTTTGCATAGGTGGGTTGTGTGCTAGGGATTGAGCGTAATACAGTCCTTGGTTTGCACCTGACTATTGGAGGGGATTTCTTCCATCGGTGTTTCTTTCTACGTACTGATTCCCCTAAGCTGAAGGGTAAGGTCCTCCCTGATGATACGTTGGCGCCCTATTGGTCAAATTTTGCTGAGGCATATGATGACATTGAAAATCGGGTTGAGGCACGTTCTGGGTAGAACTGTCTATGTAACCGAGGTTCTGGCTGCTACTGCCTAGTTAAACTTGGGTTAATGACCCAATTAGCTTGTCTGCAGAGTTCGACATGCCTGGAAATTCTTGATAATTTTGCAGGCATGGGGCGTTAGGTAGGATGTTGTAAATGTATCATGGCTGTGTATAAATCAGCTCAAGCTTCTTGCTTTGTTGATTGTGCCCTCTTCGGATGTAGGATTCTGTTGTGCCACATCGTTTGAAATATGTGCTGTAAGAGTTTTCAAGAACAAATATAAGAGCACCTGGTCGTCGAGTTTAGATTCTTGGAGATGGTCCGAGATGTGGATGGTGGGGGTTTGTCTAAAATGAGTCAGTAATTCCATTCCGGAATCATGGTGAATGGGTAACTGAAAATATGTTAGGAATGCGGTAGCGAGGGCGCTAAAGGTTCCATGTTAAGCTAAAGGTTGCCCCACGTACCACTTCATGGCTACTCCTGTAAGAGTGTGTTGAAATAATATCAATTGAATAGTGTTGTCAATGATACTGTTCAATGAGCACCACAGGTGAAAGGTCATGACACAATTACCTGGGTCTTCGACTTGCTTTCCTTCGAAATTTCGTATATCCGAAGTGAGCTTTGTAGGAATGAGAGGCCATGTAGGATCGTGTGCGATGGGGTCATTCTTTAACTTGGTTAAATCAGGTAGATTCAATGAAGCTAAGAAAGGTGACTGAGAGGTTGACGCCATTTCAATGTGTGAAAATACAAAGTTCTGGTTGGAACGAGGGTTAGTCTGTGGTGTACCCTGTTGTGTATTCAGCTGGCTTCCCATATGGGACGAACTCCTCTTCTCCCTAGGGATCGTGGGAGGAGTGGTATGTGGTGTGGTCTTGGGAGACCGACTAGGGTTCCCAACTACAGTTGCCCCGATAAAGGATGAACTGGTAATGGTGGCAGCGTTCCGTCTTTGATGCCTAATTGGCGAAAGACTTGGAACTCCTCCTGCTAATAGGGGGAGCTCCAAAAGACGCATGGATCGACGAGGTTCCATTGGGACCTGTCAAGTGTTGTCCAGGTTTGGTTTTTGGAAAAATTTGAGAGCATAGAGTCTATGATCAAAGAAAACTTCTTGTCACATGCATAAAACAAAGAGAAAAATAAAATAAATTTCCCTTTAAATTAATCTATGTGATCAAGAAATCAAAAAAGTGGTTTTTTTTTGTTTTCCAATGATACTCAAAATCCTAGAAGACCTATGCATCCTCACACACTCAAAATTAACTGGTCCTTGAGAAGATTTATTGCGATTGTTGACACAACGTCTCGCAAGAGCTCGTGACGCCCCCAGTCAGCCGAAGAGAATCCACCAAGGTAAGGGTAGACGGTCTAGCGCTTGCCAGCACCGTCACTTGTAGGGTAAAGGTTTCCCTAGTTTTTGGCCACTAAGAACCACCGTCCCATGTGAGAATTTGAGTCTTGGGCTCCTTAGCAGTCAGCTAACAGTACCGAGTATCAGTCAGGTCAGGTAGCCCCAACTGATACTGCATGCACTGCGCCTAAGCCTAAACCCCTCTGAAACGGGTCTCTGGCGTGCTTGGGTTTTCTTTTCCGTGGGCTGATAGGTGGATTTGAATCTCCCTAAATACACATCTTCTATGTTTCAATATGAAGTATGATCAAGGCATATTATTGGATGCCTACCCCCTTGATCCTAACTTAAGCTTTAGATTCTTTTGTGGCCCCTCTGGGGAGAATTTAGTGAGTTTGGTTAAGTTAGTTTTAGGTGTCTTTGCTTCACTTAGTGGGTGAGTGTGTGTGAGAAAAAAGTGGAAAAGCACATAGTTTGAACACGTGGATATCGATGATCCTTTACAAATTCCCTTATTTAAACTACACTCTATTGTTCCTGGCTTGAATGGAAAACATGTACGGATAATGGGTCACTTTCAATTTTTCCTAGTTAATCTATGTGACTAAATATAGGGAGATAGTGAATTATGAATAGGGAGCATTCATATGCTTACCTAGGATCATCGGAGGGTGCAAATGAAGCAGATATTACTTGCTCTTCTAGAAACAATTCAATCCTAGTCCTGAATTTCCTAGTGGAAAAATTGAACTAAACTAAAAACTTCTACACTAAAAAAAGGAAAATTAGATATGCATGTGTGGTCTTGGGCCACTTACTTGGGCTAGTTATCTAGATGTGTAAGTACCAAAATTTGTAAAACATGAAATTTTTTCGAAATGCAAGTTATTTTTTCCCCCCTACTTAAACTATGTGTGAACTTTGCAAAAATCAACTTGAAGTAAAGTTGACACTAACCCTACAAAAAGTAGCTAACAGTGAGCTTTAACAAGCTGCGGGTACCAAAACCAGTGCTGGTAGGTGTATTAGGGGCTGCGAAGCACCTTACAAGTAGGAAAAAATAGAAACAAGGGAGACATTCCTCATTCTGTAATTTGCGTGCAAAATGCTGAAATAGGTGTGCTCTTTGCGTGCGGGTCAGCTCTGAACACATGCCCTGCACGTCTCTGAGGAAAAAAAAAATGCAAAATCCTACAAGTAAAAATTTTTAGGAGCTGCTCTTCCTCAGTCTGTCACTTGGGATGAACTGAGAACTACGAGAGAAATCAAGGGAAATTCAACTCCACTCCACAGCATAGACAGAGGTCTCCTGCAAAAGAAGGCACAACCACATAAACCTGGTAATAAAAATTTAGTGGAGTCACCAATCATATTGTACTATGTTTGGTGCACATATGTACGAAATCACACCAGCTTAAGGGGTGTGGTTTACCCCGTTAAGCCCCCGGTAACAGGACAAAAAGAGTGGAGTCAAGCAAGTTAGTGGAACAAGCTAGAATCAATGAGCATACTCTGTAGAGGAAAAAACATGCAAATGTAAACTAAAATTAAACTAAAACTAAACACAAATAAACATAAGCTCTCAAAAGAGTCAAACGACAACAATAATGCAAATGGTGGCTCTAGGCCCCTCTTATTGAGCGTTGGTAGTAAGAAGTGTGAAACTTTACCCTCTTACCAAAGGTCCCCTAGACAATGGTTCTAGGTCCCGATGCAAGGCTGTTTTTATCCCAAGCTTGCCTCGGTGCAGTCTCCCTCTCTCTCCACTATGTTGGACTGAACTTGTTGGATGGCCAACAATTGAGTCCCCTCTATCTTTAGCTCTGGGTCACACACTACTGGTATTTCTTGGGAAATTCTAGCCAGCATAAAAATGTGATCACCCATTCTTCATCTCATGATGGTCTTATATAGGGGATTTCAAATCCTCCCTTCCGTCTCTTGGTACATGGAGGATGGTGACCCAAGAGAGGGGTATGATTCATTTGTGTGCTCCAAAAACTCCATTGTGTGCTCACATAGTGTCTAAGGAGGTGTTGGTGGTTGTCCTTAGGTAGCTACAAGTAAGGCATCACTTGTCCTTTGCTTTGTGTGGTGCCAGATAGTGACATTTCGCCACTCTCAGGAATGCACACATATCAGGCAAAAACGAAAACAGAAGGCGCTCTTCACGAAGGATTATGCACACAAATAGCATTTATGACTAGTTCAAATTTGATTTTCCTCAAACCTTAGAGATTTTTAAATACTTTCCAGATTCTGTAATTTCTTCCAGCCCTGTAAATCCTTTGGCCTGGCATTAAATAATTCCATCTTCTGCGGTATGATTTTCAAGTGTTAACACTATGCATCTTGGGGTGGATAATTACGTCAATGCATCGCCAAACATCAATTAATGATCAATGGTGTGGATGTTTAACCGATCGCACTGTTGAATATGTACAAATTTAGGAGGGAGGTGTGCTAACCAAACTACTCGCCCTGGGGTAGATAGTTTTCTCAGCGCACCACCCCTCCTGGCATCATTACACAGTCAACGGTGCAGTGGTATAACCAACCGCACTGTTGACTATGTACCAGTATCTGGAGGGCGGTGCACTAACCAAACTATGTGCCTCGGGGCGTATAGTTTAGTCAGCGCACTGCCCTCATGACATCAGTACATGGTCAACGGTGTGGTCATTTACATGACCGCACGATTTACTATGTCCAATTTTGAGAGGGTAGTGTGGTGACCAAAATATCTGCCCCAAGGTGCATGTTTTGGTCAATGTACTGCCCTCCCGAACTTGGACATAGTTAACAGTTCGGTCGGGTAGCCGACCACACTGCAATTTATGTACTTTTAAAAAAGCACAATGCGTCATTTCGTTACCGCACCCAAACCATTGTGGTTACTGTTAGCACCAGTCGCGGTGCGACCTATAAATTTACAAGTAGCACCATGAACTAGTGCGAGCCAAATCGCATGAGCGTATCGCATGGGTTTTTTTTTTTTTTAATGGTAAATTTTAAGTTTTTTTATAAAACTAATCTGCTAAAAAATTTTATTATGGAAAAACAAGTAAAATAATTGTATGTTTGGGCAGCGAGGAGGCATATTTGTTGTAGAATTTGTAAAACTAAATTTTCCCACCATTTTCCAATATTTGAAATCGAAATGGTGGGAAAAAGATAGAAACAATGCATGCAATGGGAGAACCGATTTCAGGGTGCCTCACACAAGGGAAATTCACATCGGTGCTAGAGAGCTCTAGAGCACTGAAGAAGTGAAAAATTCAGTTTTTTGGCCATAATTTTTTTTTATTTAACCCTGTTCTAGTGCGTGGGTTTTTGAGGCGCACCGGGTGGTTTCTTCCAACCGCACCGATCTGTTTCAGTTTTAGCACGGGTTTTTAGGACGCACCGGGGTGGAATATGTGTAGAGCACTGGTGCGCTACAGTAATTAGACACTCTAGGTGAGTTTGTACGGAGAGCACGATGTCCCAGTGTGCCAATTTGCAGTACGTACTGGTACTTTTCTAGTGGAATGCACTGGCGTGGTGTATGATGAGAAATGGACCAGACAAAAAACATCTTCGAAAACATCCACCCGCCAAACTCCTGTAGAAACCTCCACTATAAATGAATATTTGGGCTATTTTTATAAGGGGTTCCTCAAAAACATCCACTAGAGGTTCTTTTCCTTGTAGTGTTTGCCTTTTTTATACAGGTGATCTAGCGAGATAGTGGCCACTATTTCCCAACTGAAGAAAATTTGTTCGAGTTTCTTGCTTTTATGGAGAAAAATGACACTGGAAATATTGTTGACATTGAGGTATATATTGTGTAAATCCTTTATACTATATTTTAGTTTATATTCCAGTGTACTTTTCTTTCATGTCTTATACTCTGGATTGTATCTTCTTTCTTTTTCAGAAAATGAACTCAGTATTGATGGTAAGAAACATAAATTGAAGAAAGAAGAGAAAAATAACACTGGAGCGACAAAATGAAAATTAAAGAGAGAGAGAAGAGAACTGGTCTAGTGGTGCCTGTAGAGTGAATATCCCGCATAAGATGCACACATAGATACTGATGGTCAAGACTTCAGAGTTAGTGAATTCACCTACATTGCCTTGAAAACACAATGATAATGTTTTGAAGTGATGAAACAATATTTCATGTGTAAATTGTATTCCAACAAATATTAAGTGGAAACTCATATTAATACTTGAAATTTTATATAATATAATTTATGTGGTTGAAATTATTTATAGTTGCAGTTGATATTATTTGGTATTGTAATTAACATATGTAACTTTTCATTTTCATATTCGATGAAGATGTACGTTGTATGATATTTTTTTTTAATTTATTTGCAAAATCGTACTAACTAATTTACATTGGGTAATAATGAACACATAAAATCAATCTAAAACTACTAAATTATTTGTTTATGTTGATTAACGAAGAGAACAAATAAAATGAATATATGACTAAATTAGTAGCTTATAATGATTGTTAATGAAAGTAAACAAAATGAATATTAACGACTAAAGTAGTCATTTATATAATGAGTATGAAACTACCAAAAAAATATAAGTGACTACTACAAATAATAAATTTGTGATTACAAATGAAGATTGAATTTCGCATATATACGACTATTGATACCTAATTTACAATATCTTATAACACGATGAAATTTAGTCATATTTCTTCGGTCATTAATTGGTTTCAAACAATGACTAAAATTTCCATATAGATGACTATTAGTACCTAATTTACATTATCTTATAATACGACCAAAATTTTGGTCATATTTGTTTGGTCATTAATTGGTTTTAATGGGTGATCATTTAGTAATATATTTTGTTGTATATTTGGTCATTAATTGTGACAATTAATGACTAGAAAAATGACTAAATCTATGACGAAATTTATGACTAAATATACTACTAGACAATAAAATTTAGACAATCAATTAATGACTAAGCTAAAAATGGCTAAAATTTGGTTGCGTTATAAGATACTGTAAATTAGCTACTATTGGTCATCAGCCAAAAAATAGTCGTTTATATGCAAATTTTAGTCATTTTTTTAGTAAATAATTATCCATTTTGTACAAGTGTGCGTAGATGCGGATCATGATGCTAGAGTACACTCCTATAGGGGAACAATATGTAGACATCTTGACGAAGGAACTGTCAAGAGGAAAATTCGAGTTCCATACAGGCGGGTTCAAGGTATCTCATAATATCTTTCTTGGGTAGAGGGAGTGTTGAAAATGGCACCAAGAAAGATTCTAATTTAATTTTCCCTTGAATTAAATTAGAGGTAAATTGCAATTCCACATCACATGACAACTTGTATGAGTTAACTAAGTTAGTTTGACTTAGTTGATTCAGTTAATTCGAGTTGAGGTTCTAACTTGAGTCATTTAGAGTGGCTCCTACAAAATAGGAGCCCTGTTGAGCTTCTTTTGAGTTGTAATTAATTAATTTAGTTTATCTGAGTTAAATTTTGTTTAACTAGTTCCAATTGTAGAGGAACTAGTGAGAGGTCTTGTAATGCCCCACTTGATCACATAAGGCAAATTTTGATTAACTTTTAATTAATCTGTGAATAATGACTTATAATCTTTGAGTAATATCTACACTTGTTAAATTGTAATTTTATTTTATTTTACTGGTATGACCTTTATTAATTATTTCATTTCTAATATGTCTTATCAAATCAAATCTTAGATGAGGTATGATTTTCCCTCATTTAATTCTAGAATCAAATATCTAGATTTTGTACATCCAACATGTCATCTCAATTTAACTTGTAGATAAGGTATGACCTTCCCTCATTTAATTCTAAAATCAAAATATCTAGATTTTGTACATCCAATGTCATCTCAATTTACTTTTTGATCTTCTCCCATTTATTTTTGAATAAAATATCTATATATGGTATGAAATTCAATGTTAATAAATGAGAAGGATGGGGGGGGTAGTCATGAAATTAATGGAAATTACTTGAAGTGGATGAGAGGAAAAGCTATTAAAGGGAAGGAGGATGAGAGGAAAGGGGGAGATTTTGGTCTTGTTTGGCCTTGTGGAGATTTTGGTCTTGTTGTCACCTTGTTGAGGATTTTGGTCTTGTTGTGACATTGAGAGGATTCTTGGTCTTGTTTGGCATTGAGGAGGATTTTCCTTCTTGTTTGGAGTTGGAGGGTCCTGATTCCCACTCGAACACACTACAGCTGGTTGGACTTGGGTTCGGAGGGCTAGGGTAAATCTAGTCGGGTAGCCCAGCAGGAGCATCTGAACAAAAGTCATGTGCAATCTCAACCAAGCGAGTATTACAGGTATCCTTCGATTGCTAATTACTTATATAAATTGTTGGAAAAAGAAAAGAAATGAATTTGTTTAATATGTTGTAAATAAATTTTACTTGTATATTTTCATCAAATAAATGTTGAAGATAGAAATATTTTATTTTCCTTCATGTTGTGCTTAATTTCAATGATATATTTGGTTTAGTATGAAGTCCTCATTTAGGTCTTCACATATGGTATCGGAGCCAAGTTGCAGCCCTTGAGGCCTATGAGCCCTAGCATGCATATTTGTTGAAGTCTATTACATAAGTTGAAGTGTTAAAACTTATTCCTAGATTGATATCAAATAATTTATCACTATTATATTTATATACTAAAAATAAGTGCTTTGCATTGTAATGATTCACTTCTTGATGCACCATTGCCATAGAAGTTTTTCAATGTTGTTGCAAGTCCCCACTTCGAAATTTTCAAGATCAAGAAACCATAGACATAGACAATACCCCCAAATGAAATGAGCATCTCTTAGTCAACGATAAGCCTAATATGTTAAGCATGGAATGCATGTTATGTTAAGCAAGGAAAGCTGCTTAAAACTTGCGACATTAGTAAGAGTGCAACTTCTACTACCTTAATCCAAGTGAATTCAAATATCTTTAAACCTCAAAATTCTCACTATTAATATGAATAAGTCTATTTTTTTTATTGCAAGCTTTGAAAATCAATTTCCCTTATTTAAAAAAAGATACCTTAGTTGACACTCGTGAATTTGAATAAGGCAAAATGTAAGGCATTAATCAAATTTTCACTTAAAAGTAGAGTAAATTTAAAATTTCGGCACTGGCTGTGTCTATTGCTCCCTTAGCCATGAATGTTTTGTAGTCGTAGAGCTAAATATCACCTTGTATAATTCTACTTTTGTACGATAATCTCTGAAAAGCATCCTTTAGTGGATGATTTTTAATTGCCAAGGCACACAATTTTCTACTCTGCATCTCAGAAAGTTAGTTCGGTTTCCTCTTTCTTAAGGGATAAGGCATGAAATATCACTTTACTTTTGAGTTAGAGAGACAAGCACATAAATTAAAAGATTCATTCTACTGCGTTTTCCCTAGCTACCAAGCATGGAATATTTTAGGGTCTAATATTCGTAGGTTGGCTAATTTTCCATGATTTTTCAAAAACAAATATTCGCCAATTTCCCTTCTTTCTAAAAATGATTCGCCCAAATTTTAAAATATAAAATTATTTTACCTTAAAAATCACCAACCTTGTATAGATACTATATATAAAACCATTATAAATTTGAATAATTTTACAAATATATCAGTAAATATTTTATAATTTGCATATTAGGGACTAGTGAGATTTGCCAGTGTTTTAAATTTCAAGATAATTTTACTTCCTTAAAATTTTCCCTGCTACCAAGTAGTAGATCTATTATCTCTGTATCCGTCACTACAAATTAAATTAGTAGAAGGAACTTGCTGGAAGAGCCACCAACGTTGCTTCTGGAAAATACATCCAAAAAACGATGAAGAATGAGGTCACGAATTTACTTGAAATTTGGTGAAAAATGGATGCCGAAATCTCTCGTAGAAACAACCCAGCAATCTTAGAAACTTCCCAAAGGCCCACAGATTTTCTGCTCTCAAGCCTACAATTTTTTTTTACTCTGAATCTCACAAATTTTGCAGTGCCAAAACCCTCAATTTTACAACTTCCATAATACATAATTTGTGCAGCTTCAAAATCCATGAATTTACAGCTCACAAACCCAAGAATCCACAGATCCACAGACCCACGACCTTTCACCTTCAAAAAAATTGCAGCTCAAAATCCCACAAGAATTCATGGCTTCAAATAACCAAGGTTTTGCAACATAAAATCCCCAAATGCAGTTCAGAAACCCATGAATCCGCAATTTAGAAACTCACTGATGGATCATGGTGGAGTGAAGGGAGCCAATGCTACCTTCTCCACCTATGAAGACTACAGTCATCTTTCCAAGGAAATCAGACAGGACTGCCAGAAGATCGGGATCAATATCATCGATGTCCCTAGTGGGAATAAATATGCGGCCGATAAGGCCATACTGATTGAAATGTTTTGTTTGCTCTGGACAATAGGCTTTCCTGCAGGATTCGGATGAATGGGGTCATTCTAGGGTTGATTTGATCAGGAAAAGCACTACGGTTTGGCCTGATATTGGTCTAGGTAGAAATTTTGCGTGATGCCCTAATTCCATGCCGAAATTGAATTCGCTAGCCACCAATAATAGGACACAATCACTCATAGAGTAAAAAGGGAGTAAATTGGGGTTGATCTCAAGGTTTGTAACCACATTTTGGCACAACGAATTCATCATTCCATTCGTAGGGCTAGGGCTTAGGGCTTGCCACCATAATCTGATTTTGACGGCAAACTGTGTCTAAATGCCATATCAATGTCAAGACTGGTAGGTAGGCTTTAAAGCCTCACCCAAACTTATCCAGGTGGACATAAAATAGTAATACACAAAGGAAATAACTCTGAGAATGCAGGTATAGATATCTTCATAATTAAAATGCTGAAGCTGTTAAGCATTCATTCAACGAAGAGGGTCACAGATGCTTCAGTTTCCTTAGTTGGCCAAAGTAAAGCCTGGATGGGTACACCCACACATCTACCACCTGCAAGGTAATCTAACAAAAGGTGAAAACTCCAATTCACTAGCTACAAAATTACATCTTTGTAGAGTGTGGATTTGTTGGGATATTCTATAGCCTTTCATATTTATGATATTCCAGTTCTCGATCATTTTGACTCATATGCCTTGGGACACTTTATTTATCATTGTTCACATTAAGTAAACACTCTAAGAACATTTATTTTTTGGCAATATATAGAAGTTAAGGTCTTATGTGAATGCAATGATTCCAAGCTGCTAACAGATCCAAAACAAAAGGGTTCAAAGGAATAGACCCTGACTTTAATTAGAGTGGATGTACTGAACCGAGAGTAGAATCCTTCCATGTAATTGATTTTATCGATGCATTTCTATCCATAAGAATATGGTTGATTCATACGAACTTGTAGCACCCTTCCTCTACTGGAAATCTCAGTGTAGCCATCAGGATTCAAGGTCCTCCGAACCATGGAAACAAGGTTTGGCCCTTATATATATTCATAAATATAAAATAGTTTTCAACAGAAGAATTGCGAAGGAAGTCCCTATCAGCCTTTTAGTCTTACAACCTACAAGAATGACCTCCAATAAGGCCTATGAACCACAACCCATTCTGATTTTACATTTTGTATGGTAAATAATTTGTGTAGGCCCTTTATGGAATACCATTCCAATTGATTAGCTTGAGATCGTCTCTCCTTCCTTGGTTACTCTGCCAAGCCCATTGTCAATTACAAAAATTCATAGATTGAGTTTGGAAACTCCAAACATTGGATAAGGTGGTAGACAGTACATTCATAGTCAATGATACAATGTTTCTAGGACCAGAAATTAGCCTTATAAATAATTTAGTTTCTGCCAGAGGTATATTTTTCCGAAGAACAAAAGAGCTTGTATATCTGGTTGTAGAGGGCTTAGTTACTTTATATGATAAATTTTACTATATGCATCAATACCAAGGCCCAAGAGGTAGAGTAGGAGGCTGGGATAGCCCCAATGTCATTGAAATTTCAAGACTAGGCAAGGTCACCAATTGTTGGATAATAGAAAAAGGGAAGATCAAGTTATTAGGGACAAAGGATGAGCAACAAATTCAAGAAATTTTTTTTGAAACCTAAACAATATATTTGTGGATATATAAATATTCTTAGTTAACATTTGGGTATCGTGACTGGTAGGAAAGAAGGTAGAGGAAGCTTGGAGTGTACAAATAGTGACCTTGGAGAGAAGCTCAAGGAATAATATAGACCCAACTTTCAATATAAAAGGGTAAAGTATATTTCCTTTTAATTACCAATAGTTAAGTTTCCTCATAAGATAAATAGATGATCTATCTTGAACGACCTGGTCGGCACTGGAAATATTGTGCAGCAAAATTTTGTGGCAGGATTATAAACCCTCCTCTTCCTTGATTAATTTCTTTCTTTAGTCATAAATGAATAAGATAAATCCTGTAAATGAGATATTTTGGTTTGAACATTAAATTAAACCTCAGGGTCTCCACTTAATGCTTGCAAAAAAAAGAGTCAATAAATTTGGGATTGATAAGCTGTTGGTAGGGGTCATAATTGATGCTGGACAAAAGTGCCACTTCTATCAATTTGACAAAACCAAGGTCTTCAGCTATGGTAGGTGACGATCATATCAAATAAAGTTCCTTTGAAAAAGCTTGATATATTACATATGGATGAAATTTTATAAAACATGCTTCATTAGACAACCAAAGAAATTTTGCTTACATAATGAGGCTATTCTTAATCATCAAGATTCAAAATACTATTACCCTGCAATTTTATTCCAATTGCAAATCAAATTGACTTTGTTTGAAGTTTTAATCAACTTTCAACTTGTTAAGCATATCATGTGCCTAGGGATATACTTAAAGGGCATCTGGAATTGTGGTATCTTGTTGTGCATAGTGCCAGGTTAGCTTTATGATAGATCATGTCTTGACCATTACCATCAGTGATCAAGCTAATTTCCTTGATAATCATCATCATCATCACCATCATCTAATTTTAAGGTCTGATCTAGCCAGACACTAAATTGATGTACGAGGCTCATTTGTTTGTAGGACAATGGACCCCCTCTATTCAGCGATCATATGCTAACCCACTATCGGATTCAAATCTATGACTTCATAGGAAGAAACACATTTTATTAGTTGTTAGGCCCCACAAGCGGTATTATAAAGGCTTTGTTTTTGGCATGCCTTATGTTTATTCATCAATGCAATTGATAGGTTATGATGTGGTTGTAATATAAATTTTTTGGTCTATATGGTTTTTAGTTCTCACAATAATTAAGAAGTTTGTGGTGGTGGGTTTTAGTTGTTGCAATAATTTAGAAGCTATGGAGCTGCTGAAGGGAGGCCCATGATGTTAATCATGCGTGCTCATTCTTGCTTGCTACCTTGTTAGTCTCATGGTGATCTTGGGATCATAATAGTATTAATGAAATATATCTACACTTCAATCTTTAACGTTGTGCCCTGAAAGCCAAAAGTTTTGGATGACAAGGTGGAAGCAGATAGGGGCTAAATTTCACTTAATAAAATGTCTTTTCTTCTCAATTGTTTTTTATCCAATGAAGTTGCTATCCTAATATCGTTTTTGTCAATGTAATGAATGTGAAATGATTATTACACAATAAAAACAAGAAAATAAATGTAAAATTATCATTGTTGACTTATCGTATCCTTTTTCAGTTAGAACTTAGAAGGCAATAGTTGCACAGGGATGAAAGAAAGACATCATACTATTAACAATTCTAAGTTTCCATTTGATTAGTTACACGTCAGATTGATGGTTTTAGGTAAAACATAGATGCAAAAGCATTCAAAAAAACAGTTGTAAGCATATTTGTATGACAAATCTAGGTGGTTATATGAATTGCTAAACATGCAAAATGTTGGTTGTAATTGTATAAAACTTCAATTCTTGGGGACAGATTTTTTTGAGGGTGAAAACTTGAAACAATAGGAGAATAATAAGATCAAATATAAATGAATAATTGATTGATTGATGAAGTTAAATATATTGCAACTAATGGAACATGTGCTACCAGGACACACGGTAGTTAGAGACTTGCTATTTGATTTTCTTGTCATCTCGACTAAATGTTTATTGTAAGAGAATAAATCTATTATATGCATGTGAGAGGGAAATATGGAATAACATGAACACAATTCTAATAGCACATTAGGGGTAGCTTTAGGCATGTTTTGGGGCTTGGTAGAGTGAGGCTGGTGAGGCATATGCTACTAATAAAAAAAATATGCCGAGATGTGGGACCTAGTAAGAAATTGGAGTAAAAATAGCTTCGTATGTTTGGAGTGCTTACAAAACAAAAATTTTCTTCAAATCCCAAGTACCATATCTTAGACCTGAGCACATGCCTTTATTACAACTTATGAAACATCTCAGATATTTTTCAATGTGGGCTATAGTGGACACTCAATAGTGATTACTTATATTAGAAACTTTGAAAAGGAATGAAATTCATAAGCAATTCATGCATGCTTACATATACTGGAAAATCAATGTATTTGTATCATCAATGAATGTGAAGTTGCTGAAATGAAAGCAAACAAATTAGGTTGGATTGTTAGTTTACATAATTCTTCATACATGATGCACAAAAGTTCTTTGACCACAAAGTTCAATTTGTGACAGATGATACCAACAAAGTATACAAACGTCTCAAGATAGTTATTAACATCTTATCACAATAAGCATCAATATGGAAATTATGTGGCACATTCTAGGATAATAATAATCACTTTAGATAAGAGGGAAGATGTAATAAAGTCTATTAAGGAGAGAAAAGAAAATAGATTGAAATTTATATGAGAAGTATGAGGATCATGAATAAAGAGTTGGTACTTAGTTAAATGGAAAGATAAGTTTAGTTCTATACCAATGATTAAATGAGATTGAAAAACTCATGTGTGAACCTAATAAGGATTATGTTATTTAAGAAAGTGAGTAGCATTTCTACAAGACGGAAATTTGAAAAAAAAAAAAATAGTAATAAAATGGACTAGAGAAGGACCATTTATGAGAAAAGATTGAATATATGATCATTAGTGAATTATATAGTCTCTAAAATTCAACATGACATAGAGTATGAGAATCATGACCTTTTTAAGGTAACATTAATGCAAAGAAATACAACAAATGAAATGAAATAAAACAAGCTAATTGAATCAAATAACAATTCTAGAAGGTAAATAAATTGAGAATATGTGCTGCCACAATCAATCTACACAACGTTATGTGGATTTGAAGGTACAACTACATTAAATGGTTAGAAAGGGGAAAATAGTCCAGTCATAGCAAGGGATGGTAGACATAAGTTATGTAGTCATTTACCCACATCACCCTTCACCCTTCTCACTTCATAGGATGACTTGGTGATGATGTTTATATTGGAAAACTATGATTGGGTGGTGAATAACTCCAATTCAAACAATTACTATAGACAGTCTTGAATAAGATAAGTGTTCTTACTATTTACTTTGTTATGTTAGGCTATGATATTTCCTTACATAATTTCTATTCTTGTTCATATAATGGCTACTTGATTTCCATTCCTGTGACCATTATTGGTTGTTCAAGGCAATATTATATATGTTATATTAGGAATTATTTAAAAGGAAACTAAGGTTGTTCTGAGAAAGGTATTTATGGAAATAATAAGCTTCATAAAGAAAGTTGAGAAAAAGGTTAGGTATCACACCAAAGTGGTTGTGTTTGTTGAGTTAACAATAATTCTTTAGAGCAAGTTGAAGTGAAAAATAAAATTAAATAAAATAAATATATAAATAAAAATAAAAAATAAAAAATATTACAAGTTAAAAATAAAATGGACTAGTTGTTCAAGTTGGATGGAGCGAGAAGTTATGGCTATCCATACAGAGTGTTGGTACATTTATTATTGCACGATAAGATCCAAATGATGCCAATTATGGTAGAAATCAATGTAAATAATTGATGATCGATACAAATGATTTATGGAATATAAATGACAATTGAAACTCTAAAGAAACAAAATTAAAATATTAAGGAATAGGTTTCACAAGCTATTACAATCATGTAAGTTCATGAATATTGTTGAAAATGCAACAAGATGATGGAACTTAGTGAAATGAAGTCGCCTTCACTAAGTGGGCCTGCAGGCTATTTTTGGCGCAAAGTCTATTTTTAGACTATGTCTATTTTTAGACATATGGATCGTGTTCTATGAGTTGCAGGATGCTATTTGTGGATGGTTGGTCAAGTCGGAAAAAATAGATGGACTTCTATTTTTAGACATATTGGGCGGAATCTATTTTTAGATTGCCAGTCTAAAAATAGATATGTCGAATATTATTAGCTCATAATAATATTTAGACTCTAAACATTATCTTATTCTCTTGGGCTTGGTTCAGTTTCGATGGCTTAGATGCTTAAGCACATACGGTATGGAAAAAGAGAATACGCTTTCCTCGGGGTTAGTTGTCATGCATAGTTGACTTCGGTTAGGACTGGTAGCGGATTTTGGTGGAATTGATGGAACGATTCTGGGCGGGATTATTACATTGTAGTTGAACTAGTTGTATTTAGTCTAACTGACAAATACACTAGTGATGAGTGGTGTGAATTAATTATTAATTAATTCACTAATTATTAACTCATAATTCAACTAAAGAACACATCAGTTAACTGCAATGCATGGAAAATTCAGTGGAGACCAGTGTTAGAGGTGGGTGAAAGGGTGAGTCTACTATCAGTTGTGACTATTGGATGTGCATGAGATTTTCACACACATTGACGGAGATTGCCAATGAGGATTGCGTAGTTGGAGCTAGTGGGATTCAAATTTGGATCTCATCATTAATCAACTTGGATTGCGCAGTAGAGGCAGGCAGACTTGTGGAGGAGATTTGAACCTGTGACTTGTTCACTTTCTATACTAGTTTGTGTGTAGCATGTGAGATAGTGCTAAGAGCTGTGAGAGCTTTGTGCTATGTATTGTTACATGTTCTCTATCATTATAATATACAGATAGTTGGGGGTTTTCAGCTATTTCTTTCCCCATTACATACTGTGTTGATATGTGTGCTTGATTATTGTTTTATGAGCGCATGCGACTGTTTCTATTTCTGCATACTGATGATCAATTGTATAAGATGTTATGTATTATGCATGAAGCTTAAATAGTGTGTAATTAGGATAATCTCAGTGAATAATTCAGCAAATTATTCAAATTTCTACAAATATTATTTTCATATTTGGTCACATCCTAGTCTTTAATTATGATTCACTTCACAAAGAAAAGGGGGTATTCTTTAACAAAATTAAAATTTCTTTACCTGGTGTTTAATTATGATTCTTCAAGTCTCTAAATGTGCTCCACTTAATATTACAAGTCCATGGACACAATTTCTCACTTTTCATAGTTCATTTGTGCTTCACTTATCAATATCTAGTTTTCTTTTTCATAGAGCATTTACTTCTTAGAAATTAAGAAAACATTCAAGCTCTTAGCATAGTGGCCATTTATAAAATGCCAATCTAATTTGTAAATGGATAAATAGATACACTTGTGATACTCCCATTCGAATTAGCTCCACTTTTCAAGACTTCTATATACAATATTTAACATAATATTTTAAATATTTAATATTTCTCAAACAATCATCATGTCATTTGATAATTGGAGTCTACAAGCATAAAAATTTAGGTCCAAAAGACGCAAGGTCCTTGAATATAGGAACTAAACGACCTAGTCATAAATAAAAATCCCCATAAGATAACATAAATTCTCTATAATACCATAAAAAGTACTCATAAGATACAGTGGGAGAAGTATAGCCCAGGATCTACTACCAAGGAAAATGCAAAGACCATACGTCGTGACTACCCCTCCCTTTTCAAGCATCTGTGATACCCATTTTGAATTAGATAAATACCTATACTAAGTCTCTATTTGGTAGTTCCATGTTATTTTATGAACACTATGTAATATTGGTGCATTTAGTTGGACAGATGAAACTACTTATATAAACCAATAGATATATTAGGTATTGTTGATTAAAATATTGTTGTATGACTTATTTGATTGAATGAATTAACTGATGTACGACCTACTCGGTTATGATTTATGTAATGTATGACTTCTCAGAGTTATTGATGTTTGACATATGACTTACAGGGATATGATTTATCTAATGAATGCCTTATCAAAATTTTGGTTTAGCTAATGTAAGATTTATTCTAGTATGTTTTATGAAGTACAAATTAGGACATGGATGTTGAACTTCATAACATGAGGATTAAGATCACTTATCTATATATGTTTTGGTTGTTATGTATATACATGAATGATAACTACCTTGCAGATTGCAAGGAACTATATGATAACCAAGATATATATTCCCGATGGGGAATGTTGACATATCCAATGAGGAATGGTATGATGTACATTTTTCTATTACATTTTGTATCTACTTGATATGCACTATTATGATATGGGTAATTGATACAGGTGACAAGAATACCTGACTAGATTATTCGATGACAAGTATCCAACCAGCTTCGTAGTGGGGTCCATATTAAGGTGTTGACCCTAGTTTTGAGGAGGGGTGGAGGTATTTCCCATTGTGTAAACACCAAACCTGGAATCGTGGGAGGATAGTGATGGATACGCTCCCCTAAACCTGTGATGATGATTGCTAGTTGCCTACCGGGGAATTTAGGTCGATATAGTCGATGCTTCCACCTTATTGGTTTTATCAGTGGTTAGATCGGTATAGCCGATGCCATAGCATATTGCAGCAGAGGATGGATAGGATGGGGGCAGAAGTAGGTTAGGAAGGATAGGAGGTTATAATTTAGATTGGAGACTCTTGATGCAGATGGTATCATTGCATGACTTAATTTGACTACTATATATATCTCTATTTTGTTATGCCTTATTTTCAAAATCATTGTGTCATTTTCACTCTAAATTCGGGATGAAGTTTTCTAAAGGAGGGGTGTATGTAATGCCCCACTTGATCCCATGAGGAAAATTTTGATTAACTTTTAATTAATCTATGAATAATGACTTATAATCTTTGAGTAATATCTACACTTGTGAAATTGTAATTTTATTTTATTTTTACTGGTATAACCTTTATTATTTATTTCATTTCTAATATGTCTTCTCAAATCAAATATTAGATGAGGTATGGTTTTCCCTCATTTAATTCTAGAATCAAATATCTAGATTTTGTACATCCAATATGTCATCTCAATTTAACTTGTAGATAAGGTATGGCCTTTCCTCATTTAATTCTAAAATCAAAATATCTAGATTTTGTACATCCAATGTCATCTCAATTTACATTTTGATCTTCTCCAATTTATTTTTGAATAAAATATCTATATATGGTAGGAAATTCAATGTTAATAAATGAGAAGGATGGGGGGGTAGTCATGGAATTAATGGCAAGTAGTTGAAATGGATGAGAGGAAAGATATAAAAGGGAAGGAGGATGAGAGGAAAGGGGGTGATTTTGATCTTGTTTTTCCTTGTGGAGATTTTGGTATTGTTTGGCCTTGTGGAGACTTTGGTCTTGTTTTGGCCTTGTAGAAGATTTTGGTCTTATTGTGGCATTGAGAGGATTATTGGTCTTGTTTGGCATTGAGAGGATTCTTGGTCTTGTTTGGCATTGAGGAGGATTCTCAGTCTTGTTTAGAGTTGGAGGGTGTTGATTCCCACTCGGACACACTACAGTTGGTTGGACTTGGGCTCGGAGGGCTAGGGAGCCTGTGGTGGTTCCCTAGGCTAGGAATTCATTCCTAGTTGGCTCGGAGGTAAATCTAGTTAGGTAGCCCAGCAAAAGCCTCTCAACAAAATTCAGGTGCATCTCAACCAAGCAAGTATTACAGGTATTCTTCAATTGCTAATTACTTATATAAATTGCTGGAAATAGAAAAGAAATGAATTTGTTTAATATGTTGTAAATAAATTGTACTTGTATATTGTCATCAAATAAATGTTGAAGATAGAAATATTTTATTTTCCTTGATGTTGTGTTTAATTTCAATGATATATTTGGTTTAGTATGAAGTCCTCGTTTAGGTCTTCACAGGTCTAGTCATGATTTTTATACTCTATGATAAATCAATTAACTCATGATTCAACCATAAATAACTCATCCATGTCAGAACTGAGAGTTACCCAAATGAGATTGGAGATCAAGGCCAGTGTACTATTAGTGGTTTAATCATTCAGATTGTATAGATGGTGCATTTAGTCAGAGGAATGCCCTAGATGTATTCCGAAGTATTGGATGGGGATTTCCCTAATTAATAGGATCTAATTACCCACGGAAAAAATGCAATGAAATAGGGATCTAGTAGGCAGAAAATTGGCTAAGTATTGGCCTATGCTTGTCTAGGAAGCAGTGAGACATATAGAGATAGTGCATAGTTTTCTCTGGTTTGAGAACAACATTGTAAACTTCTCATATTTTCTAACTAATGAAATATATAGATAGTGGGGTTTTTAGTTGTGGATTTCCCCAGGAAATCATTGTGAAATGTGTTGATTCAATTCTTTCTCTTGCATGGTTTGTTATTTCACGATTGTTTATTAGTTTTTGAAATTGGTAGAGTAGATTCAAGTCTATTGTTTTAGCATATTACAATTAGCAGTTTGAATCTACAAGGAATTTCTACATTGACCATGGTTGAAAATGATTGCTTTACATATTCAAAAAATATTTGTCACAAACCCATATTGTGATTATTATAAATGTAAGGGATTAATAAACCCAATGAAATTATATTATAAACCCAATGGATTATAAACGCAAGGGATTTATATTAAGCCCTAGTAATAATATTATAAACCCTATTAATAATATTATACCTTAGGAATATGAACCCTTAGATTAATAAACCCAAGGGATTCATATTATAAATCCAAGCAACTAATAAATCCAAGAGACCAATACTAAAAACCCAATGGATTAATATTGTAAACTCAAGCTATATAAACCTCAAAATAAATATTATAAACCCTAAAAAACATGGTTGACCACGGTTGATTTTCATATTGAGACAATCTTTGTCACAATGTGACATTGGACCATGGTTTACTATGATAGATTTTCATATTGAGAGAATATTTGTCACAATGCGACATTGGACCTTGGTTGACCATGGTTGATTTTCATATTGAAACAATATTTGTCACAATGTGTCATTGGACCAAGGTTGACCATAGTTGTCACAATGTGACGTTGGACCATGAGACAATATTTTTGATCTAGGTGGCTATGATCCAGGTGGCTTCAGATAGGCTAAGAAGTCAAAGAGGACTTAGAAAAGGCTCAAAAATCAAAATCTTCAACTCTCGGTTAAATCAAGACCAAGTCGTAAATCTTCTCATTCTGAATCTGGTGGCACAAACGACACTCAAATATGAGTCTGTATGACCAACTTATCATCATCGAAAGTTTGCAAAGATATAGAGGAAAATGGGGCTTATCAAGCATACATGGTAGCTAACTGACCAATTGGCTAATGAAACGTGCCATTATAGTATTTGTCTCATAAAACCACACTAAAGACAAAACAAAAATAGATATATTAAATCCCATCCATAAAAGAGAACAAAGAAAACAATATTAAATTTGATATAAAACAAAATCAATAATAAGACTTAGTTAATAAAATAACCATATAAAAGGATATGGTTATATTAGAGGCATCTGGTTAATTTTATAAAACAAAAACATATAAAACCAATAAAAAAAAATATTAAATAACCATATAAAGTAAAATATGGTTATATTAAAGGGCATACGGTTCTTTTAAAAAAAAAAATACATATGGAATTAATTATGTTTTTGAAACAGACCATATGGTGGAACCACATTAAAAAAAGAAGCCAACAGATCCATTTGGTTGAAGCACATTTGTTATGGTTACATAAGCATATTTTATGAGATTTTCATATGGTTTGAATAACCATATTAATACATGTTAAAAAAACATTGAATGAATGGTTATACAATGGTATATGGTATGTCCCGACATTAATGTTCTAACAAATATAACATTAAAACAACTAAGATTCACTCTCATGGGTTTTGACTTTGGATCAACGCTAATAAATGTGGAAGGAAAGAGTATGTACTTTTTGTTTTTCCAAAAACATGGAAACAAAAAAGAATTTAATTTTAGAATGTGAGGCCTTCAAAGACAACATGGAAAATTATGTAGATATTTTGGCAACTAGCTCTTGGGATAATCTATTCAGTGAAGAGTTTGTCGAGAATCTGGGAGTGTTAAATATAAGACTCCATAGGAAAAGGGTCGAATACAAGAACGAGATGGAGAAGTAATCTATCCCATAGGTTATTTTTAGTATTATGGATGTTAAAAATAGTTTCTTTCTTAAACAACAAAAAACTTTCCAAATACGCCTTAATAACTCCGTAACCAAGATCATTTAAAACCTATTCATTTCATTCTGTGAGAGGGAAGCCACGGACAAAGCTGAGAGGAATTGTGAATGAAGATCGAACGGAGGAGAGAGCGCCCAATGGAACCTTGAGTGGGCACATTGAATGAGGCAGAACCCTCATGTAGGGGTATCATAAGGACTCTAAAAAATTCCTTTTGGAGCTGATTTTTGACAGAGGAAGAAACGTAACAAATTTATAATCATTTTTATTGGTTTTCCGCAAGGAATCTGATGGTGTAATCAATTTTCTCATCTAGGTGAAAAATATTGAGTCAACTTGCAGGGAGATATCTTTTGGGAATCACGAGGAATCTAAAAAATTCCCTTGGGGCCAAATTTTCACAATTTCAGAACCAGGCCGATTTTATACTCATTTTTCTCATAATTTCTCAAGGATCACAGTGGTGAAGTCATATTTGTCATATGAGTAGCATAATTTTAGTCAACCAACGAGAAGGAATCTTTAGGGGAATCTTTGGGGGAATCTTTGAGATTCCCAAGGGTCAAGATTTTGAATATGTCAAAACTGGGTCAACTTTATAGTCATTTTTCACGATTTCATGCCAGAAATTCAATGGTGTAGCCCCTTTCCTCAACAGAGGTGTGCATTCTTAGGCCATCCCTGGAAGTGGAGGTATAAGGTTTTTTTTGGTACATGCATGTAATTTTATTTTTGCTGAAGATTAATGAAAGTTGTCTCCCCACTTTTAGTAGAGCCTGGAGACATAGCCCACACTGGGTGAACTCCATGACCAATCTGTTGTGTTTTTCTTCTCATGGTTTCCTTTCATTTCTATTTATTTCATATGATATGCTTTCATGGTTACATTCTCTTTTATATGTCATTATCTATGCATATTTCAAGTAAAAAGATATGCATCAAGTTTACTATCAGAGCAAGTCTTCTGTTGATGAGAATTTCAAGTGTATAATATCTAAGGGAAAGCTCCAAAGAGGTGAAGGAAAACTTAATTCCTTTGATCCAAAAGCGGTGCATGTAGAACAAAGAAGGAAAATTTTAGACGAAGAAGCTCGATTGAAGGAAAAGAGGAATTATCGCAAGATCTTCTTCACCATGGCAGAGAAAGTTGACAAATTGTTTTCAAAATATGAGAAGACAATCAAACCTTAGAAGAAAGAACCAGATGATCATTCCTCGTTAAATCATGAATGACAAGGAAAGGATCCTCCTTAACCTCTCTCTCCATCGTCTAAAGAATGTTCTTTTTCATCCTCTTCTCATAATTCTAGAGAAGAACTTATAAAAAACCATTCAAGATGAATGTCAAATTTGATTTACATGTGTTAGAAAAATGGATCATACAGGTTGCGGTATTTTTTCACATAGAAATAATCAAAGAGGATGAAGCCAAGATCCATCTAGCATCCCTTCATTTGAGTGGAATTTCTCTCGTCTGGTGGGAAGGAAAGATGCAAAATGGTGGTAATAATATTCATAAAATTATTTCATATTTGTTTGAGTTCATTTTTTCTTTAAGGGGACAATTTTACCCATTGGGTTACAGACATAAGGCCATGATGGAATGACAAGATTTGAAAAAAATTAAAGGTCAAATAGTTCATAATTTTACAAACGGGTTTAGGAAACAAGAATTAGCATTCAATGTTCCACTAGACACTCCTGAGATGTTAATGAAATATATTGGATCTTTACATAGTTATTTGCATCATTCATTGTTATTATTTGAACCTAAAACTCTCGATTAATCTAGTGTGAAGGTTTTACAGCTTGAATGCAAGGGGGAGCATGAACAAGATGACTTCCAAAAGAGGGAAGAAAAAACTAATAGAAGAGAAGAAAATCCCTCTTGTACTCATTGTAAGAAAGAAGTGCATGATGAGGAGAATTTTTGGAAACTGCATCCAAAATTGAGATCTAAGAGGAACGATAGAAAATAGAAGTAGAAGATATTTGCAATTATGCAACAAGACCAAGAATCTGAATCAAAGGATGGTGAGAATATCACAGCAGCAGGATTTTTTGATGTTGAACCAATTGACTCGAGATCAGACTTAGGTGATGAGATGAATATTGCAGCGCTTGGGATCACAAACGATGGACCTATTGACTTGGGTTCTGATTCAGGAGATGAGACAAATATTTCAACAAATGTTGTGCCAAAAATGAGGGCACTAATTTTTTGATGGTTCCAAGAGCTCGAAGAGATAAACCAAAGAATCCAAGTAGAGAATTTTGAACTAAGAAGACTCCTACAAGAATCAAAGGAGAAAAAAATATTGGAGCAACATTTACAAGCTAAGGAGGAGGCCTTGGAAAAGTTGTAGCATAACAAGCCCGAGGTAAAAAGTGATTCTTCAATTTCATGTTCTTTTTATGAGGATGATTTCGTTGCTTTTGAGAAACATACTATAGGAATTGGATCAAAATTGTTGAAGAAGATTTGTAATCAAGGGAAGGGATTTGGCATTAATGGCTAGAGAATTGTGAATCCCATCAAAGTGGAGGAATTTCTTCGTTATGTAGGACTTGGATATTTCATAAAGGAGGTTGGGAAATTCTCCAAGACAACCAGTGACCAACCAATGACAGATGATGAGAGCACTTCATCACAATCCAATGATAGTGACAATTCCATGAGAACTTAATAGAGGTGCACCAAGAGTAAGCGTTCCAAGAGAATATGGAAATTTTGGAGGATAAAAAATCATTGTGGTCACTACAACGAGGATCGAAATCAGAGAGCCATGTGTTAGATACTCCATGCCCAGAAAGCACCTTTGAAGAAACCAACTGGTGAAGATGTTCAATAAGCCAATCTGCCACATGGAGATGATCCATTCACTTTGTTGAGTAAGATATGGTAGCTTATCATTGCCACATTTTTTAAATCATGTGTTGTGGTGTAATTGTAAAAGTGATGATGTCTTTTCCATCGCTTTTTAAAACAATGATAATGTTTTAGCCTTTTGTTAATAGTTCCGGGTATTAATTTATGTTATAATTCTAATGTAAAATTGACCAAAGAGTGTGTCTTATAAACTCTTGGCAAGTATGAGGTTTTCTTGGGTCATGATTGGTCATGTAAATAATATGTATGTTGCGAGTTGTACTAAAAATTTTCATAGGAGACAGGTGTCGGTTCATCATTTATGGCTCTGAAGAACAAAAGTGAAGGAGAAGAAAGTGTGACATGTTAGGGAACTTGTTCTGCAGATAAGGGAGTACAATATTGCAGATTGTATTCATGTTTTTGGAGGAACAAAAGCTCCTCAATGGGAAGGAATGATCCAGGTGACTTTATAAAGGCTCAAAAGTCAAAGAGGGCTCAGAAAATGCTCAAAAAGCAAAGTCTTCAAATCTCAGTGAAGCCAATTCCAAGTCGTAGATCTTTTCGTTTTGAATGTGGTAGCGCAAACAACACTTAAATCTGAGTTCGTATGACCAATTTATCATCGTCAAAACTTTACAAAATTACAAAGGAAAATGGGACCTATCAAACATACATGGCAGCGAACTAACCAATTGACCAATGACACATGACATTGTAATATTAGTCTCATAAAACTGCACAAGGGACAAAACAAAAATATATATATATATAAAATCCCATCCATAAAAAACAACAAAATAAACAATATTAAATTTCATATAAAATAAAATCAATATAAAAACATCGTTAATAAAATAACCATATATAAAAGCATATGGTAATATTAAAAGACATGTGGTTCTTTTTATAAAACAAAACATATAAAACATATATATATATATATAAAGTCAAATATGGTTATATTAAAGGGCATGTTGTTCTTAAAAAATAAAAATACATGTAGAATTAATTATGGTTTTGAAACAAACCATACGGTGGAACCACATTAAAAAAAGAAACCAACGGTTCTATTTGGTTGAAGCACATTTGTTATGGGTCCATAAGCATATTGTATGAGATTGTTATATAGTTGGAATAACCATATTAAAACATGTTAAAAACAAAACATCGAACGAACGGTTATACAATGGTATATGGTGTGTTTCGACATCAACGGTATAACAAATACGACATTGAAACAACGGAGTTAGCCTCCCGGAGTTTGAGTCCGGGTCAGCGCCAATAAACAACAAACAATTTGCTAAATACGCCAAGGCATATGCCTTGATATCTCTGCGACCAAGATTATTAAAACGTATTCATTTCATTCCGTGAGGGAGAAGCAATGGATAGAGCGTAGAAAAACCGTGAATGAAGGCCAAACAAAGGAGAGAGCGTCGAGCAGAACCTTGAGCGTGGAGGAGCGTGGAACCTGACGCAAGGTATCTAGAAGATTTGTTTTGGAGTTAATTTTTTACATTGAGATAGAAAGATATTAATTTTATATTTATATTTATTGGTTTTCTGCAAGAAATATGATAGTGTAATCAGTTTTCCCATCTCATTAGCATATTTTTAGTCAACTTGCAAGAAGGAATCTTTTGAAAATCATGAAGAATTTAAAAGATTTTTTTGGCACCAAATTTTCATAGTTTCAGAACCACGCCGAGTTTATACACATTTTTCTCATAATTTCGCAAGAAGCGCAGTGGTGAAGTCAGATTTGTCATATGAGCAGCAGAATTTCATTCAACGAGTGAGAAGGAATCTTTGGGAAATCTTTGAGATTCCCAAGGGTCCATATTTTGAGCAAGTCAGAACAGGATCCACTTTATAGTCATTTTCCACGATTTCGCACCAGGAATTCAACGATGAAGCCCATTTCTTCAGTAGAGGTGTCCAATCTCAAGCCATCCCTGAATTGGAGGTATAAGGTGTCTTTTTGTACATGTATGTAATTTAATTTTTACTGAAGATTAATGAAAGCGACCTCCCCACTTTGAGCAGAGCCCGAAGACGTAGCCCACATTGCATGAACTCCGTTGCCAATCTATTGTATTTTTCTTCTCATGGTTACCTTTCATTCCTACTTATTTCATGTGATATGTTTTCATGGTTACATGCTCTTTTATATGCAATTTTGTATGTATATTTGAAGTAAAAATATCAGGATCACTTTGACACAATATGACCATAGTTATTAACCATGGTTGACCATATTTGATTTTCATATTGAGACAATCTTTGTCACAATACGACGTTGGACCATGATTGACAATGGTTGATGATGGTTCACATATGGTTGGTTTTCATATTGAGACAATCTTTGCCCCAATGTGATGTTGGACCATGGTTGACCATGGCTGACTATGATTGACCATGGTTGATTTTTATAATGACCATGATGGACCATTATTAACCATGGTTCACCATGATTGATTTTCATATTGAGACAATATTTGTGACAATGTGACGTTGGACCATGGCTAACCATGAATGAATATGGTTGACCATGGTTGATTTTCATATTGAGAAAATATTTATTAAAATGTCATGTTGGACCATGGTTGACCATGATTATAAACCTAAAGGATTGATATCAAACCCTAGGATTAATATTATAAACCCTATGAATAATAGTATACCTTAAGAATATGAACCCTTAGATTAACACACCCAAAGGATTGATATTATAAACCCAAGTGTCTAATAAATAATAATAATAATAAAATTGATCCAATCTTTATAAATAAATATTAGTAATTAATAATAGTAAAGCTTTGTGAATTAAAAGTGTCTTTTGTTTCGGTAAATGGACTAGTAGCTATAAATAACATATTATGTCTTTACTATCATGATTAGAGAAATATCTACAATCGAACCAGAAATTATTAAAGAAAAATTCCAATTTGATTTGGTGTATGTCCAAATTTTATTTTTACAATAGTTTGAATACCATCCTCACACTAATTCCATTACATAAGAGGTTTCAGTATATATTAAATTTTGATCTTAAAATATATTAATTTTAATTATCTTATTATTATTATTGCAATAAAAATATCAATAAAAATTAAAGAACAAAATATTTTGAAATAAAGCAACTAAAATGGTAGATAATTTAGTTATTTTGATTTTAAATATTAAAAATTGGTATTATAATAATTTCACTAAATTAGTTAAGTATGACATTTTATATGACACTGAATTTTATAACACTATTACAATATCATAAATTATCATTGCCACATGTTTAAAAAACCATAATTTATTTTTCATTTCATATGATAAATTTTTCATTCACCAATTTAATTCAAAATACAAAAAGAACATAACTATTTAAAAAAAAAGTTAACGACGCCACTTCCACCGTGACTTAAATAAGATCGCCTATGAAAAATTAAAATGTTAAATAATAATAATGATAATAATTCATGAATCCTAGGAAAAATATAATAGTTCATAAGTGCTAATACATAACAATGATAAAGTGTTAAAAATAATAAAAATGACAATTATAAATATTTAAACACAATGCGAAAAGAAAAAAAATATTATAGGTATTTGTATAAGATTTAATTTATTTTTTTATGTCCATATGATCTATGAACACTAAATACTGGATCCATATCTTGAGCATACGCTAGCGTGTTTAACAATGGAAGTCATGTTTAATTTAGATCTCATTAGAAAATAAGAATTTATAATAAACCTGGGCACATTTGTTGGAGTGTGATAATTTGATCAAAACAAATTAATAGCTATGAAAAGAGCCTACTGACTTTATAAGGATCTAGCTACATGTATATCTAGAATAATTTCATCCACTATTTATTATATACTGTAATAAATCTATGAGTTGAAGCTTCCTAAAATCCATAAAAACGAAAAGTTAAAAGGAGTTACTAATGAATACGATCAAGTATGTTATTATTTTCTAGGATATTGATAGTTCAATTTATCACTCAAACCATGCAAAAATTCATGAAAGAATAGATGTTAGTGCATAATCCCTAATGGATAGAGATAATGATAACAAGAATTATGTCTTTATAGATTTTTTAAGAATCCCATGTAGGCATAAAAAAAAATTCTACTCTCATAGATCTTCGGCTTGGTATGATGCAAAGGGAAAGAGAGCTTTGAATCATTCTCAAATAATTGAGTTAAATTACCATCACATTGATGTCAATTTTGCTAAAGACAACAACATGAAAGTCAATGAAATCAATGTGATTAATAAAGCTCATGCATAAAAATGGGAAAAAAGGGAATGATCAAAGGAGTGAGGATTTGAAGATGTAAAAAATTATATTAACATAATCATAGTTTATATTGTCATAGTCCTAATTTCAAGTTTTATGATGTTAACAATTTCCATTTTGTTTAGGTTTATATCTAAATTTAATTAAGGAAAAAGTTAAAAAATTTCACTTTGATCAATAAGATAACTTATCCCAAAAAAATCATTAACGTAATTTTGTAGGAAGCGTACAATGAGGTTGATCAAAGATATACAAGATAGGCATTACTGAGAGATTTTCATTCAAATATTGATTCTATGAATTTTCCCATAAGTATAGGTATTTATTGTTATAATATTGATACCATGAACTACATACTATGTCGTCTAAGAACAAACAAATGTCAAATTAGATGTCAATACTATAACCATATCATGACATACAACAAATTATTGATCTAACAATTAACTATGAATCAATATGTATAGTTACTTTTTGGGAAATAGTATATATCAACATGAAGAAGAAAAAAATAACTCTATTTACTTTTTTTAGTAAATATTTGTTGTTTATTTTTCAAAATTATCATTGAAGCATAATTATATTTAATTTCTGTAATAAATTATTTATGATGTCATTACGATTACAATCATAACTTCTCACTATTTTTTTTTTTCCCAAAACCAAAAACATATATAATAAAGAAAACATTACAATTCACTGCAATGCCAATTTGCATATCAACAAATATCAAATATCCCTACACAATATGAATTTGCGAATTTAAAAAAAAAAAAAATTATACAAATTTGTAAAAAAGTCATTAAATATTAATACTTGAATGATGTTTATGCGAGTGTTTGTATCTAGATATGGGGCTGACTTGGTCTCCGTTGAAATGTATACAATATTAAGCAATAGATTATTCTTGTTAGTGTACTCATTAAATAGCAAAATTAAAAGTAAACTATGGGAACTAAATATATTGTTAATTTAATAACCAATATTTCAGTGTCCAGAAACATTCCGTAACTAAGTTTTAAGAGTCGATGCGATATATTCACGGATTATTAAAGACCTAACTCTTTTTAAAAAAAATTAGTAATTATTTCCCAACAATTTAGTCACCTTGTTGGAAATTTATTGAACCCTTCAAAAATAACTGAAGGCAGGGTTGAAAAAGTTTAATTTCTATCAGCTTCACTTGGTCACATAGTACCTTTATCTACGTGGCAAAATTAAATAATATTTTTTTCCCATTTTTGGAGCCATAGCTGTTGTAGATCTGCGATTCAGACGAAACATATTCTAGACATATTCACCCCAAATTAAATCCCCTCTAATTTAATTAAATTAAATAAAAAAAAAAAAAACAAAACAAGTAATCCACCATGAATTAAATAAAATTGCATACCAAGAAATAACTGGTCAAATACAATAAATTGAACTATAAAATACTTGAATTATATAACCTTTAAATGCAATGAAAGAAACTGTGAAGTACAAATTTGTAGTGTTGAAATTGCGTTTAGTTGCTCAAATAACACTAAAAATATCATTACATATATTCAGTATATTCAAAGGACCAAATTACACTTCATCAAATTTAATGAAACAAGTAATCAATTACATATTTAAACGGTTGGAATTGTATTTAAAAATTACAAATTTAAATTATTGGCTAAATATTATCCTGTTATAAGATATATTTTATTATATAAAAAATATTTTAAAACATTGAAATATATTAACTTGTTTTATAAAAGTAAATATTGTTCCAATGAAATTAATGATTAAAATTTACAAATCTAATTGTAAAATAAATTTAATATTATAAAATTTAAATTGTTGATATTAATTAGTATAAATTTAGATTTAATTTAGATTTATAAAATATAAATACATCAAATTTATTCTTATTTTGAAATCTAAATTTATCAAATATTAAATTTAAATTTATCACATACTAAGTCTAAATTTATGAATACCAAATGATCAAATTTATTAAATATAAAGAATTAAATTATCTGAATATTTATTATTTAGAAATTAAGATGAAGTATGATCTTACTGGAATTCAATTCAGTGTACTCGAATTATTTTAAGAATTAAAATTATATAAATTTTGCAATTTAAAATATAATTTTAATAAATCAAAACCAGATTAAAGAAAAATGATTTCAATATGGGAAAAAATGGAAGCATAATTTATGATCCTCTGGTATTAAATTATCTCTACTTACATTTATCATTTAAGGAGTATTTCGTAATTTAATTAATTTATTTGATTTCAGACTTATTAGTTGGTTGCTTGCACAGGCACCTGATTCTGAAAAAAAATAGTAGTTGACCTTGTAATGATCGTTGGATGCATGGTTCAAATTTCAAAACACACTTACTCGTCAAAATTGACGGTTTTTACACTTTCTCACTCATTTTCAGAGTTTCAACAAAAAATCTTGAGGATTTGACAAAAATCTTAACCATATTTCATGAGAAAATCACCCATGGTGAGCAATTTGCCGGTCAAAGTCGATCCCTGGTTAGATGGAAAACAACACGTACACACACCTTCCACATACTTTAAGACAGTATTGCAACCCCGGGGATCCGGTTGCCTGCTTCTCATCGTTGGTTTTTTTGTGGTTTTTTCTTATTTTTTTAAAGAACGGAAAAAACACTACTTTTGTATTAATAAAAAGGTAGTAAATCTATCTGAATACAAAAAGACAGTAAATATATCTCAGTTCATTTCTTTCTTTTATTTTTTTTTGGGGTCATCCTTCATCTATCTTTCCTGAATTATCATTCCTTCTACAATATGAGTCTATTTTTTAGCATCTAACAGGTTTCTTTATACAATAACGCCAAGCATAGAAACCTTACATATTATATGAAAAAGAAAGGTTCCATCAGTAACTTATATTGTCTGCTAAGAATAGTTAATGCTGCTTGCATTTACCTTCATGACCTGCTTGAAAATTGAGAAGAAAAAATTACCTGTTTTCTTGGAAATACGAGGCTTTGATAGAAAGTTTGTTGCACTTCTGTATATGCTGGGAACTAAATATGATTGAATGTACTTACCAAATTTCGATAAAGACTTTCCATAAATCTGTAATCTCTGTTTTATTGTTTGATCAGAATCCTCCCTCTCACTAGAAAAGGAAGAAGTTATCAGGCTCAGTGAGTGACTATGACTACTCCCCACCCCATTCCCTCTTATTGCTTGTTCCATCGAAAAAACCAACTGAAAATTCTTTCAGAGTGGAAGATCCTTCAAAAATTCTGACATTCCTCTATATTATTCACATGATATATAAATAAGAGACCTATATTACGAACATGACAAAAAAATATTTAAGCAAGGATTGATTTAGATAAATTTCTTTCGGATTAATCACATCATGAAGATTTGGTCGAAGTTTAGAACCATCTAATGTGGTTCATTCTCAAAACATAGTGAAGAAAGAAACCGATCTCATTGAATAAATAATAAAAATAGCTGTTGAAACTATCCGTTAAAGATTGATTTATTCTAGAAGTGTCTTTTGTTCGACAAAATGGAGTCTGATGGAACAGCTTCGAGACAACCCTCTCCGGTGACCACCGCGCCTTTCCGGGTAGGAGGTGGACCCCGCCCAACTCCGACGGCTGGCAGCGGCTGCAACAAACCCCGGCGGACAGCGACTGCAACAAACTTCAGTGGACCCCGCGCCCCTGCCTCCGCCACCTCTCTCCCTCCACACCGCTCTTCTCCCATCTGCCACCCCCACGATGCCACCCCACGACTAGGAGCCACCTACCACAATCAATTCTGGACTGCTCAGCTTGAGTTTTCCTCGTGCGAATATTTTTAGCTTCGGTTTTCCCTTCAATTCTTCGTGTAGCAAGCGCTCAGTTCGGTGCTATAGCTTGTTCGGTCCTGTATCAAGCTACGCAGTGAAGTCAGAGTCATCACCTTCAAGTACTAATTATTTTATCTTTTCATTCTTCTCCAATGGTTGTGTTTCTAGCAGCATTATACATAGCTAAATCCATTGCAGGTCTTAGCATCAAATTATGAAAGTAACCTGAAAGTATGTAGCGTTAATATAAGAAAGACATGTATGTATATCTTCTATCTAACAGAATATATCTCCATCTCGTAAATATATTCCATTTGGTTTATAAAGAGTAAACAACTTTAAACATTGATTTTTGTCTTAATAAAACAAAACTGGTAAACGTTTGACGATGATTTAATGTTGACAAATTTGAATCCTTCTGAAACCTAATATTCCTGAAGCATGGTATTAGACAGAAATACATGTGGAACCGTGAGACTTTGAAAATTTACGAGGTTCCTCACAAGAAAAAATAGAGTTCCAATAGTTACATCTATAACACATCTATCTCTTGCCAAAGTTCCTTCATCTACACTCAAGCTCTCTATTGAAATAGGTGGCTGATGCTATTTTTTCACATAGTTTTCTGAGTTACAATTTCGTAACCTTGTTTTGTTCCTTCCCCAACCCAGTTATATAATTATTCGTCCCATCCATTAACTCACAACCAAACTCAACATAGACTCACATCTTTATTTTGATTGCAGTTTCACTCACACATCCAGTGGTGACAACTCGCATACTCGACGATGATAAACCACACATCACCTCTATACATCCAACAAATACCAAATAGCTTTTCTCGGAAGAGGTTTATCGCACGATGAAAAGATGTAAAGTGGTTTTAGGCTGGGCTATGCTATTAGACGTGGGACTGATGTGGGGCACGGGAGCGGGGATGTGAAACCAGCCATTTTGCACCCCTCCCACAGCTTTAAACTTCTAATTTTCCACCGTGCGAAACTTGTTATTGCCCGTTGGACCTTATGAAGCACGATCGGGTAGATGGATAAATTCCAATGAATAGTGATTCTTTGATAGGTGGGACCTCGGTTTTTATATGCGAGGTGATATATGAGAATTTTATACAATGAATGAACTCATCACCTTTCACTGTAGTGTTTGTTGTAGTGCAGACTTCCCTTAGCTTTTGGATTATGTGATATTCTTGTGTGCTTTTGGAATTGCAATAATTGCATTTTTGGGTTGAACACAGATTATTGTATGTTGTTCAATGTTTTGCGAAAACTTAAGGTGGTTCTCGTTGTGAATTTATATCCCTTAAGGGTTTTTAGCTGTTGTACACATAACATATACACAACGCACACATACCCGATTCCAACATTTGTCATGTAAAATGTATCTTGGAGGCTATAATAACCAAGTTTGAATGCAACATTTGGGATGATCCATTCAAAAGGGGTATATTTATGGCAGGTGATTCAAATAGGATATTTGATTTGTGCCATATTGGAATCCCAATTGGGATGATCTCATCAAAAAAATTGAGTAATCTAAATCAACCATGATCAATGTGTTCTGATTACATTGGTTTCTTTCCTCTGGAGTTTCATTGATTGTGTCTTTTGATTTATCCAAGCCCTCTGAAGTGTTGGGGCTCTGCTTAATTACTACAAATTGTTGGTTATATTTAATTTTAATTAGCCCATATATAGTTTTCTGATAATGTTAACGGTCTCCCTCCCACATGTATGACATGATTTTCTTCCTTTCAATGTCTTTTTTTTGTTTTATCTTCACTAGGACTATTTCTTTAAGTGCATATGTGGTTCCCTTATTTAAGTGTTGAGATTTTTTTGTCCACCTTTGAAGAATTCTAGGAGAAAACTTACTGTTATTCACTGTTATCTTATGCCTTAAGTTTTCTATATAAAATTCTGACTTGATAAAGCCCCATATCTGTGTTTAATTCCAAGATTTGAAATTTTTTAGTAAATTGATACTATAAATTCCATTTGTAAAAGAGATGGGCAAGCTATATCTCATAGGGTGTAATAAATTTCCAATAGGCCCTTTGGTAAATTTATGTTGTGAAATTTCTAAACACATTCTGAGCAGAACTGTTCTCCTACCACTTTTTCCCCATGGATGGAGTGGTCCATCTATAAATTAGAGAAATGCTACATTTCTTTCTTCAACAAAGATTTCTATGTCCTGAATATCATGTTGATTATTTCAATTGATTCATGAGGTTCAACTTCATTACGAAACTTAAATGAAGATAATTTTATTTCAGAGGTAGGAAATCTCCAATTATTAGTTCCTAATCCTACATGACTTATATCAGGTTTATTGATGTTTCTACAAATTATGAGATGTAGTAGAGATTTTATTTGTGCATGGAGAGTTTTGATGTAGAGTTTGCTTAATGTCACTTGTATTTGGTAATTGTATCCATTAATTTGGTTTGATTTTTGTGCATGTCATATTAACCCTATTGCTAATCATCCTTTTATTTTGTACGACATTTATATTCTTTTGTAATTCTTTAATTAAATAGCTTTGTGTTTTGGTTTCTATTTTTTTAAGGAGATTGATTATCTCTAAAAATACACACTTATAATTAAATAAAACATTTCTAAATATAGAAATATATCCTTAATAATGATAATTATAATTAGTGGAAATCCACAACTAATAATCCATTGTATACAAAATTTCAATCACATGGAATTGTCATCTATTTTTTGTTTCAGTAATTGGATGCCTATAATTTTTTGTTTAAATGTAATTAGATTCTTGTGCCTACAGGAAAAAAAAATTATATGCATATCAAATATCCAGTTACCAGAATCCAATTACTAAAGAAAAAATAAGTTGTGCTCTTTACGTTTCTGATCATGTAGTCTAACGCTTGATAAATATTTTAAGTATGAGGGGTTTTAGTAAAGCTTGCAATGAATAGCTAGGGTTTACTACAGAATTCGCAGTCATTATGAAACAGATAAAAGGAGAATGCCATGAAATTTGTAGTGTTATTTTGCAAAACTGAAGCATGACATTCAGAACAAGATGTTTTTGATTGAAAATTGTATTGTTATTCAATGGACACCCAAGCAAAAAATTGGTCTGAAATAAGTTGTTTGAGCTCAGCACATTCTTCTATGAAAAAATATAAAAGATCTACTATTTACACATTTCAAATTGATCTCGCTTTGATGGCATTAATTAATTTACTATTTTATGGTTAGGTTTTAGTTGTTTGCAGGTTGTCAACCTATGCTAGTAACAATTGATGCAACTCCTGTAACTATGAGTCCCTACTTTTATTAAGAAATGCACCACCATTAGTCATGTTTAAGAAAGCTGGTGAAATAGTATTAGATAAGAGTTTCAGTAAGTAAATTCCATTAAGAAATGCAACACCATTAGTCATGTTTAAGAAAGATGGTGAAATAGCATTAGATAAGAATTTCAGTAAGGAAATTTTATTAATAAATGCAGCACCATTAGTCTTCTTTAAGAAAGCTGGTGAAATACTATTAGATAAGAGTTTTAGTAAGTAAATTCTATTAAGAAATGTAGCACCATTAGTTATGTTTAACAAGGCTGGTGAAATAGTATTACATAAGAGTTTGTAAATTCTATTAAGAAATGTAGCACCATTAGTTTGCATGTTTAAGAAGGCTGGTGAAACGGTATTAGATAAGAGTTTCAACAAGTAAATTCTATTAAGAAATGCAGCACCATTAATAATGGTTAAGAAAAATGGTGAAATAGTATTAGATAAGAGTTTCATCTAGTAAATACTATTAATAAATGTTGCACCATTAATTAACCATGTTTAAGAAAGCTGATGAAATAGTATTAGATAAGAGATTCAGTAAGTAAATTTACTATGGAGTTCAGTTGATTGATAAGAGAATGACACAACTGTTGAACAAGAAGTCACACTATTTTTTGAAGAAAACCATAATTTACAGTAGATGACTGCAAACATATAAACTATTCATAGTTGATTGCACTATTTACCTTAGTCTTCCCCATATTAAGCCCGCCACACAAAATTTAAAATTCTCTATACATTTTTTTTGGTCATAAAAAAACATAAAATTCAAATCTTCAGAGGTCCAAAACACATTACATTCACAGTTACTTTGTTTATTGTACACTCCCATGATCATAATCAAGCAAACTGAACGTCTTTCTAGATGGCATAATATTCTTCTTTATGAATTCCAAGTTGAGGTTGATTGAATTCACGTACTTGCAGTTGGGGCAGGAAGGAAAAATGTTATAAAACATGACAAACATGTGACACTGTGCACAGGCCCTGCATAAGCATTTCCATCATGATATATTACATCATGATGAACCATTCGTTGATGTAGGTAGCGTCCTTCAATGTAGAATATGATGACTATAGGAGACTATATACTATAAATCTAGATTTTACCTTTTTACTCAAAAGCCTCCATAGCTTTTACCTTTTTACTTAGTATTTTTTCCCTTTTAATCAATAGCTTTCACCTTTTCCATAACTATTGATTGCACTGGAAAATGATTTCTAGTGCTCCTGTAGGTGCTGGAAAATGATTGTCTAGGACCTTGGAAAATTATTTTCCAACACCTACAGCAGTACTAGAAATCATTTTGCACTACATAATTTCATGGAGATGCAATTATTGTATTTCTTGTTGTATATGTAGAAATCACCTTCTGGGCCAAATTGCTTATTTCATAATTTAGGGATAGCAGAAGAAATATTGTTGTTAACACCTTTTACACATGAGTTGGTTCAATTTAAGGTTATACTCTAGATTTATTTTGTTGTACAAAATATGTAGTATTCAACCCTTATGAAGACCTTATGCATGATCTAAAGTATCTTAAGACATAGGTATAATTACATCTCTGTGCACTAACTGCACAACACATCACAAACTGCAGAACATAGCACTAATGCATACTCTATTATCCCTGCTACCTAACCAATGTGTCAACCTCTACTATTCAAGTTCATCTAATTATACCGTTGAGTGTGTCATCATTTCTAGCTCCCTAATATGTTCCCATATTGTTTTTCAGACATTCATCCATCATGGAAAAGAAATGGAAGTGAGTCATGGCTCTTGAGGTGCAAGACCCTAAAGACAAAGTCATTTTTTCTAGTAAAGATTTAGTTTTGTTTGAAGTCTACAAACAAGACATGAATATTGACCATGTGCAAAAATTCCCAAAGAAAGAATTAATGATTTTAAAAAAGGAGAGGAATCGAATCCAGATGCTCCATTTTCCTTCCTGCATCTACAAAGCAAACACCCGAGCTTAAGAGCCAGTGCTACCTTACGGTATGAGCTGTAAGTATTTTAGAACTACATTGTTTAGATGTTGATATTAAATATGTTTTACATTTATCAGATTTGGTGACATTTTGTAATTGTTTTTGTATTTATCATTGCTCATATGGCCCAGCTGACAGGAGAGAAGAATGGAAAAGCAAACCAAGGGAGTCATATGCCAAGAAGAGGGGATGAAAATGTCATTATATTGTAAATATTATGGTCCAGGATCCAAAAATATCAGTAATAACATACAATCAGTATGATCACGAAGATGGGCAAGGATGGTCTTGTCATGGAAAAGAGAACACTTTAACTGATGATGTTACTCAGAGAAAGACAAGACTTTCGAAGGACATGCTTTCTTATTTAGAAACAATTATTTTCTTCAACTGCCAATTGACTCTGTTTGTAAAATACATATGAAGAAATATCTTGACATAGGTGCTACATCCAGAGATAGGGATTTATTACACAGAAAAGACGTTGTAAACATTTATAATCGTCTGATGAGAGAAAGTTTTCAATTGCATAGCAAAGATGAAATGAGTGTGAATCTTTGGTATCAAAGAAACTAGAATGATTTCTTCTTCTACCAGAAGTCCAATGGTGCAGACATCCCTTTTATAGCTGGAATACAAATGAAATGGATGTTGCAAACTATGGTCAAGTTATCACACTATAGTTTGATAGCCATGGACTCAAAATTTAGTACAAACAATATGGGGTGATTTTTTTTCCCAATGATTGATTTAATAAAATCATTTATGTTAAAATTAACTCCATTTCATTTAATATGAAAGTATCAGTTGTACACACTTGCGGTGTTTTATGAGCAACAAAGTGGGGTACCAGTTGCTTGGGTGGTGATGTCATGTAATACATCACAAGATATAGCAATATGGCTTGAGAGCCTCATGCTTAGGTGTTTTCAGGGTCGTCCCAATTGGAGGGTCAATACCTTCATGGTTGATGATGTTATGGCTGAAATCATTGCTTTGAGGTAACATCAATATTCTTATTTGACATTTCGAATTGCATTCGTTTTAAAAATTTCTCACTTAAAATGAATTAAATGTCGCAGGAGAATCACGAAATGTGAAGTGATCTTTTGTATTTGGCACGTAAGGAGGGCATGGCTCAAGAATGTTAATCGGTTGGTTAATAGCTCAGAGAAAGAAAAAGATATGTTCAATGAACTTGGCCATATCATGAAATATTGTTGTACTAATGAAGTGGATGATGCAATCAATGCTTTTTTTGACCAAATATGCAACCGAGCATAAGTTTTTGGACTATTTCTACAAGACTTGGGTTTCCGGTGACACGATTCGTAAGTTTGCATAGTATTCCTTCTGTGTTGTATGTTTTTTGTTTATATTGGACAAAATATATTTACTAATTGAGTCTTTCCATGTAGGGATGTGGGTTAAAGGCTGCTGAGATTTTCCTCACACAAACCAGGAGACAAATAATTCTGTGGAATCATACCACGGTTATCTGAAGACAACATTTATATGTGATAAACGAAACAAATTTTCTTGTAGAATGGATTGGCTATTCTTCAATCTCCTAAAAAATGTTGAGACATGTTATCGATTCAATGAAATTTTGAAAAAACAATGATATTATAACAACCACAAGAAAGAGATGCAGCTTGAATCATCAATGGAAAAGGCTAGAAGAATTATTGCAGGCCTCATGATTGCAGGCCTCATGAGAGCATATCTCATGCTTATTGGGTAAGGATTCAAAGCAAATCCGATAAGGAATATCTTATCATTTTTCATTGCAAAATAATTATCACTTGCGATTGCCTATGGTCTATTTGAGGGAACATTTGCAAGCATTCTATAAAGGTAGAATGGTTTCATTTCTCCTTGATGGATTTAGACCCTTTATTGGATCTTCGTACCACACCCAGTGCATTGAATGCCCCTTTTGAGATAAGTACATAGGCACCAAACATTTATGCAGATACTATCACAACCAATATTGAAGATGACAATGTTGAAGAAATTAGTGTGTTGAGAGATGATTTGTTTGGCTATCTAGACCTATTTTGGAATAGTCCTCTTTCTATTGTAAGAAAGACAAAAAAAAATTGATTGATCTGGCTAAAAAAATTGTGGATGATGCTAATAATCTTAATATTATGGATTATGAATTCACCCTTGGTTTGGGTGCTTATGAGTTATCCTTGAAGAGGAAGAAGAGTTTCCTTAGTCAAAAAAAAAAAAATACAAGGAAAAGGAATGTCACCTTAAATATTGATTTGAATGTCTGTGCATTTGAAGATGAACCACTTCAATTTCCACACCTCAACAAGTGTGGTCATCCTCGCTCCAACAATGCATCCTATATTGTTCTAAGTAAGTTCTATAGGGAGAAGATATCAGTATGTTTAGATCAAATTGGCGATCTGACAAGTTTGTTGCTATGTTTAGATTGCTTTGTTGATTTTTCAAGTTTGTTGCAATGTCTTTGATATTTTCTATTACTTTTAGCTTAATGTAGTGCTGGAACGTTTTCAGGGCTATGACATCCAATTACTGTTATTACAGATGAAGGATGTACATAGACCCACCATCAACCTTTTGATCACATGAGTCAAGGTACATTTGACGAGATTCTTGATTGATCTACTATGTATTTTGATGCATCTATTACTTGACATGTTAGTTTTTTCTTAGATGGAAATTTTGTTGTCATCTTACAAAAACAATTGGTTCGTCATTGGCCCCCCCTCGACTAGAACAAGATTGGGCCAGTGACATCACGGAAATTGGTGAATTTCCATGTTTTTTTGCATTGTCTTCACTCCTAACGTTTAGCACTGGTTTTTGTTCATGCTATTAATGTAGCACTGGAATGTTTGTAGGGCTGCGACATCTAATTAATGTGTTTACAAATGAAGGATGTACACAGACCCACCATCAACCTTTTGATCACATAAATCAAGGTACATTTGATGAGATTCCTGATTGATCTATTATGTCTTCTAATGCATCTATTAATTGACATTTTATTGTTTTCTCTGATGGAAAATGTTTTGTCATCTTACAAACATAGTTGGTTCATCAATGGGTCCCCCTCGACTAGAACAAAATTAGGGCACTCACATCACGAAAATTGGTGAGTTTCCATGTTTGTTGCATTGTCTTTGCTCTTAACTTTTAGCACGGGTTTTTATTCATGTTGTTAATTTATTTTTGGAATGTTTGGAGGGTTGTAGCATCCAATTAATGTGATTTTAAATGAAGGATGTACAAAGACACACTATAACTATTTTTATCAGATGAGTCAAGGTGCTTAAGACAAGACTTTTAATTAATCTACTATGTATTCTGATGCATGTATTACTTCACATCTTATTATTTTCTTTGATGAAAAATACATTGTCATGTTACAGACACAACAAATTCTTCAATGGGTACCCCTCTATCTGAAGATGATTGGGTCACTGACATCACAAAACCTGGAGACAACACACAAATTTGCTTCAGAAACAAGTTGTGATAGAAACTATAGATTTTTGTTTATTGTCCGACATACCGAAATTCATGCGATAAATTTCATTCCAGTTGTGATGCTATGTTTGTGAGGATTTCTGGTGGAGTGGCTAACTTTGGTTACATGTGATTCCTAGTGTGGAGGAATTTGTTGTTAGGGTTATATTGGTTTCCCTAGCTAGGGTTAGGAGAGCTTAAAATTATTCCAGCTTTTGATAAGTTGCAAGTATGTACATGTACTTCATCTTTTATATATAAATGAAGTGTTTCAACAGTCCAATAATTGAGTACTTGGATATTTTAGTCCAAAAATTGAGTACTTGAGTAATGCTCATTTTTCTTAATGCATAAAACTTATATTGTCACTATGGTGTATTATTTCTCAATTCGGTAGCAGGGTGTATAATCATTCCTACTATAGAGTGTCAATTTTGTTTTTAAGTTTTATTTTTACTATTTTGAAAAATATCCATGTTAATCTATCATGTATTAGATCTCAAGGAAGTAAAAAAAAAAACAAATATTCATGCACAAAAATAATGGTGTACTACCTGCATGGTCATTATGACAACATTTCATAATATAATGCCTCGTGGAAAATATTTGTCCTTTGAACAAAAATAATCAATTGGGGGTTGAAAAGGTTCATGATAAATGGCAAAGTAACACAACAGAAAAATAATTATACCCTAAAAAGGATTCATCTATTATATCGTGAACCATCCAAAAATTACAATGGGTTCTTCTCTAGTGAAAGAACTATGCCATCATAGCCCCAAGGAAAGTGATAAGAATAACACATTCACATATTTGAGAGTTATCATGATGATGATTGATGACTTCACTTGCAATAACTCATGATCCGGTGTCATCTCTGACACCTACATCTACACTTGACATTCCTGCCACCATTCTATTAGTGGACATCCTATGAATGTTTGTAAGCCATTGTATGCTGAAAGATTTAAATTGAGAGCTCCACATTATTTCTTCCTTGTATAGGGGTTTTAAATTAGCTTTTCAAACTTCTTAGATGCCATTGAGTTGATTGTAGATGAGTTGCAAGTTCATGTAAACTGCAATATCATTGACAACATTGTTTTTTTCCTTGTTTAAGTCCTCAACAAGGGAAATATAGTAAGCTTAATTATTATTTTTCCTCCCATGTATATTTATGTTTCTATGCATGACATGATTTAGTGTCGGATTATAAAGAACATATTTAACAGTGGATTTTCCAGGATTTGGACAACAGGAAACTTCGATACACAATGTCCACTTTTCCACCATTGTTCACACTTAAAAAACCTAGAACATCAAAAAAAAAAAAAAAAATTAATATCAGACAGGTAGGAATTTATATTAGATTCAATTTATAAAATCAAGGCACCTTGCACACATGAACTCCCTAACTTTACCAAAGTTGCAAAGCACCTCACTTCCTTGAATACAATAAAAATTATGTTTGTTAAAATGTCCAATAAGGGTTTGGAAAAGACAGGTTTGTTCGAAAAGGAAAAACATGATATACTTGGAATGATGCAGAATCAAAAGTTAGAGAAGATGAGATCAAAATTTTGAGTAGAGGATTGCATCTGTCAATTCATATGTCCTTCCTTTTTATTCTATCCATTCCAAGCTTTTCATTCTAGCCATTCTAACCATTCGTTTCAGGTGTTCCTTTGTTCTGTTCTTAGACCTACGATGAGATGTAATGTTTTCTGTTCTGTTCAAATCGTGTGCAATTTTCCTCCTTAATAGCCCCCTTTTGTAGCTAAACATCATGAAAGTCTTCTTCTAAAAATTTTTCTATCTCTGTAAGCATTTTTCTTTCCCCTATTCTACACCTATAGCATGCAATCATTTGAGAATGTTCCTTGAATCAATGTTAGGCATATTCAACTCGAAGGAAAGGAATATGGGAAGGTTGCAGAATGTCTAATATTCAAAGTAGACACTGGATGAAAATGACCTAAACATATATATTGTTATAATGTGCACAATTAATGGCTACTATCAACTAAATAATAAATAATTGGTTATGAGCATAACTCCTATCCAACTTAATCTAAACTAATTCAGAAGCTCTTTCCCTATTGGACTAGTAAACCCTCTACCATAATCTAGGTATTTTTGTCTGCAATTTATATTTAAAAACTTTAAATCTAGCTATATATTTGATCAAAGAAACCTTCTCCAATCCCCAAATCACCTATGGCATTCCTCCTATATCCCTTCCCATTCTACCATATTGTAATCATAAAGAATGTTCCATTCTATATCAAGTAAGGTTTTAGAAAGCCACTACCATTGATAAATCATATGAAATCAAAGACAAGGCACATAGATGTTACGTAATCAAATATCAATATGGTAAATGTCCTTAAAATTCATTCGATTTAACAAAGGTTCAAAATATTAGGAGTCCCTACTGGCAGATATGATAGATGCCCCTAAATGGCCATTGGATATAACAAAGGTTCGGAATATTAGAAGACTCTACTGCTAATAAGATTTTCTCCAGATAATTAGAAGAATCATAGTTGATATCAATACATGTTGCTCCTCAAATGATAGCTAATGGCTCAATTTCATTTCATGAAATTGTCATTTACTAGTTTACTTAGATGAGCACACCACTAGCTAGGTTTTCATTCAATAAACTATTTCAGATACCATGTTCAGAAAATATAGTAACATTATTGTTCTGAAAGGGAAAAAAATGAATGGAATATGTGCTTTTCCTTCTCCATTAGTGTATCCCTTTCCCTTCTACATATGAATTTTAGATTCAATCTCCTTCGTCTATTAGGAGAGAATGGAACCAATTCACATTGGGCGCAACCATTCATCTTAAGTGCTCCTTGAATAATCTAAGAAATGATCTCCTTCCAAGTTTTCCCAAATCTAAACAGGCACATGAAACTAAAAATGTTCCTCTAAATAGGTATGACATTAAATTAAAAACATTCTGCACCCATATTGAGAAAGAAATCACATTTGCACTCCCCACTAAAAGGGCATGATCTTTGTATGTATTTAATACCAATTTTTCACTCTCCATTATAAGGGTATGATCTTTGTATGTCAAGGTTGTTCATAAGACTTCAGTTACATAGGATTGATTTGAACTCTGATCAACCAGAGACCAGATCAATTACAGGTCAAGGATCCATCATTCATGAAATAATGATGGAATCAAGTTGTGAGCTCTTACAATTGAATTATCTTCGAATATTTTTCGGGCATCAAGAAAAAGTGCATACAACACAAATGTGAGCAAGTATTTTAATCAATTATTCCTCACAAATTAACTAATATTCTTTCATCAATGTAGATTAAAAAAAAATTCCAGAGAACACTGACATGATGAAAAAATAATGCGACTACTACATATGGAAAACTCTAATATTTAGTATGATTAAATTAGATACACATTACATTTTAGTTCAAAGTTTCCTTTAGAATAGTGTTTCACACCTCTGCAATATGAAAATCATGTATGAAGAGATAAGATGATTGTAGAAATATGGAAAATTAAGAAAAACACATGGCATGGACCATATGAAATTAGAAAGATCTTGCAAGAACCACTGACCAATCCTTAAATATATGAAGACAAGATGAGGGCACTCCAAGATTTTTGAATAGATACATACTAGGTTACACACTATCAAAACAGGTATGAAAAGTACCAAAAAATCTCATGCATGGATATACATTCACCACCTAACAGAAGTCCTAAACAGAGGGTTGGGAGAAACTCAACAAGTATAACATACACTCATATCCATCTCCACTGGTATGTGAAAGTAACAACTATGAGTAGAATATAACCATAATAGTGGTACTAAAAAGGACTCAATGGTCACACTCACATGACACTAAGGAATCCAAGCATATAATAGAGTACAATTATGTTAGCACACAGAGCCTTGCAAGTTGCAACTGATCAGATGCAAAGTTTACAGACAAACTAAACTCTTCACTCAACATATATTTGGCTCAATTCCTACCCCAAACCAAATTATTTTTTCCCTCATCGTCAATCTTCACATGAATAATAGCATACCCTCAACTTCATCAACACCAACCATATAAAACAACAGTAAGCAATCTGAGCAAAAATTTAAATGGGTAGAGTCTTATAAAGTCTTCAGAAAGGTTGATTAGCAGTAGATTATTCTAATCTTTTGAATCTTTGTTATATCCAATGACCATTTAGGGGCATCTATCATATCTGCTAGTAGGGACTCCTAATATTTTGAACATTTGTTATATTGAATGACCTTTTAAGGACATCTACCATATTGATATTTGATTATGTAACATCTATGTGGCTTGTCTTTGATCAATCCTATGAAATCAAAGAAACCACAGAAAATACTTTAATGGAAGCATGAAATTATTTTCTTGTAGGTGCTGGAAAATCATTTTCCAGCACCTACAGGGAAAAAAAATTATATGCATATCAAATATCCAATTACCAGAATCCAATTACTAAAGAAAAAAACTTGGATGTCTACTTTTCTCATTGATTTGACATTATTGGGATTCTTACCTATCACATTGCATATATCATCTGTTTTTTTCTTTAGTAATTGGATTCTGGTAACTGGATATTTGATATGCATATAATTTTTTTTTCCTCTAAGCGCTGGAAAATGATTTTCAATTAACTTAGAAGAAAAAATATATATCAAATATCCAGTTACCAGAATCCAATTACTAAAGAAAAAAACAGATGATATATGCAATGTGATAGGTAAGCATCCCAATAATGTCAAATCAATGAGACAAGTAGGCATCCAAGTTTTTTTCTTTAGTAATTGGATAGCGCCTACAGGAAAAAAAAATTATATGCATATCAAATATCCAATTACCAGAATCCAATTACTAAAGAAAAAAACTTGGATGCCTACTTGTCTCATTGATTTGACATTATTGGGATGCTTACATATCACATTGCATATATCATCTGTTTTTTTCTTTAGTAATTGGATTCTAGTAACTGGATATTTGATATGCATATACTTGTTTTTTCCTGTAGGCGCTGGAAAATCATTTTCCAGCGCTTATAGGAAAAAAAAAATTATATGCATATCAAATATCCAGTTACCAGAATCCAGTTACATTTAAACAAAAAATTATAGCCATCCAATTAGTGAAACAAAAAACAAATGACATATTCCATATGATTGAAATTTTGTATACAGTGGATTATTAGTTGTGGTTGTGAATTAGCTTTGAAGAAGTATGGAAATAATTCTGATTGAACAACCAGTAATGATATCATTGGTACGGCCATAAATAAGCACAAAATGCCCCTTCTGTTCATCTCTTGAATGCAAACAAATCAAAATATTATACCAAATCTCATAAATTTTTATACTATCAAAACATATCTACAAAAGATCAGGATCATGAAGCAATCAATCCCATTCTAACATAACAAAAGTTTAATTAATGAAAAATGAGTTAAAAATCTAATAGTCATGGATACAACAAGCTTCAAAGTTCATCTGGGCATCTTATCAATTTGATCATTGCAGAAAAAAGCGATGCCCTACTTAGAGCCATCTCCATGATCGAAGTAGAAGCCACTATTATAGATATTCTTAGCAAAAAAGCACCTGGGTCAGATGTATTCACCATTGAATTATTTCAGGAATGTTCGGAAATCATTGGGTATGATGTCTCGCAAGCAGTGGAGGAATCACAACAGTCAAGAACAATACTCAACTTTTAATGCAACATTCCTAACATTGGCTCCCAAGAAAGAAAAAACAGAGGACTCAAATGTCCTATAGGCTGATAGGCCTATGAAATGTGATTTACAAAATCATCAAACGATTTGACTATTCTCTCTACAAACATTTATTGACCCATTCCTCCAGCAGGGAAAAAAAATCTGAAGAAAAATAACACAAATTATCGAACAAAAAATTTAAGTTGCAACTAAAACAACAAAGCTATTTACTAGTGACTGTTGAATCCTATGGTGTGAATAAACTTCCCTGGATTTTTGAATTAGGAATATTGGATTTGGAACGCGCTGAGCACTTTATTTGGCACGAATGAACTAGAATGACTGATAGCCTTCAAAATTCCCTGATATTACCGACGCAAATAGTGGAAGTTCAAATTTCAAATCTCTGCCAAGTGTGTGGGAGTGGTGGCGGATGGGAGAGGAGAGAGGTGGTGGAGGCAGGGGCGTGGGGTCCACCGGAGTTTGTTGCCATCACCGTCTATCGAAGCTTTGTTGTTGTCGCCATCCGCCATCATAGTTGGGCGCTTCAGACTGACTGCAAGAAAGCAAACTGGACTGTAAAAGACAGAAAAAACTGTTGGCAACCTACCAAACAGCTGAAACAACCCAACAGGAGAATCACAAGAATGTGATCCCCAGCGGAGTCGCCAGTTCTGTTTCGGGGGAATTAACACCCTAGAGGTTGGTCGGGATTCAACCTCCACAGAGCAGGGGCGTACTACTTAACAGAGACTCACACAATCATGCACATTCATAAAAACTAAATAGAGCAGAATGAGAGGTTTACCCGTTGGTCCTACGTTTGAAGTAGATCCACGTGGAGTTCAAACTCCCTGCAACCGTCCTTCCTCTTTCACCTGAAATACAAGAAGAAACCAGTACAAAGGACAAGTTGTACAGTATATTTCTACTCTATATGTTAGTGAGATTCATATAAAACATTAAATAAATCATCATGAATGCTTGTATAACAAATATTCTTCATACATTAAAGCATACACTAACACGTTTATTTCGGGAATAGCATGATACTTCTGTATTATAAAAATAGTACGTACAAAAGTAAGTGGAGAGATCACCTGATCCTTCCAAGGCCTTCGCAGACCGTCGTCCGGATCCGTCCAGCCCTTGCCTCGCTAAGACTCATTCCAAATGAGTGCATACGAGATAACATATAAAGGGATGTGTATCTCAAGGAAACAAGGGTTTCCTGAAATGAACTGGGAAAGTGCAGGAGGCACGGGGAATCAGACTTGGATAGGGAACCAACAGAGTATAATATCAATACTTTCTCTCTCCCCCTTAGGCCATACATATGAGGTCTTTTTATAGTCCCTCCAAGTAGTTTCAGCAGTTGGAAACAGTTGGCCACGGGCTGGGGTGGTTGAACTACCTGAGTAACCATCAACCCAGCGTGAAATTAGGGATTTTTATATATTTTTTAATCATTAAAATGGCATACGCGGAAAAGTCTAGCTGTACTCGCGTATACACGCGGAAAAACACGAGCATAGTCGCGTATGGAGGATTTTCCACTGTTTTTAAGTGAATTTGTCCAAGTCTGTAGGAATGGGTGCCCATAAAGCCATGAAGCAATCATGAATCATGTCAAGGTGAGAAATGATGCTATAACAGCGGGCTCCACCTCCTATCTGGAAAGGCATAGGGGTCGCCGGAGAGGGTTGTCCTAGAGTTGTCCCATCAGACTCCATTTCATCGAACAAAAGATGCTTCCATTTATTCCAACTAGAAAATCTTCATTTCCTCTCATAAAAAAAAAAAAAAACACCCTCCCAGATCAGCCTTGAATATGTACAATTGATAAACAAATATTGCTTTTAAAGAGTCGTGGGATAGAATTCCCATCACAAACGAAACACTGTGCCAATACCTATTAAAACCAGAATGCAAAAAAATCATTAAGAGAATTCTTCTTTATAAATTTTCTAGAATTTAGATGACGCAAGAGTACTTTAACAACAAGCCACATTCATAAATCTTAAATTGCAAGTTTGGAATCTACAGCCTTAAACCTTAATAAAGCAAATTCATCACTTTCAAAAATCTCTATTATAGCAATCACAATAACGATTAACAACGATTAAATAACAATTATAAATATTTATTGGTGGTTGTTGTTGACAGTGAAGGAATCGATACTACCTAAGTTGGTTTACCATAGATTCTCCGGAGTTTCTAACAAAATTGGGAAGGTCGGTGATGTAGACTGACGTGTAATCTGAACAAGATTCAGCCTGTGAGGCCTATAATGAGAACGAGAAACACGAATATTGTGTAAAGTCGGTTAGTGAATTATTCGTCAGCTTGTCATAAGTATGGCCATGACTACAATGAAAATGAAATACATGGCCATGACTACAACAAAAACGAAATACATCTCAAGAATAGAAGATTGGGAAAGATCCTACCAAAACAAGATCTATGGCTAAATATATGCTCATTATTTTTTCTCACGGTACTTGTGAAGTTTTCACGGAACCTATGACTAAATGCATGCTCATTACGTTTTCTCACAATGCATGTGAAACTCCCTCAATAACGATGGTTAGAGAGCTACTGGGTTCTCAGGGCTATGATCCATTCCCAATTATTAGGTGATGTTGGAAAATTCAAAATTCAAATTGAAATGACATTGAAAGATAAGATGAAACTCGTTAATTTCTTGATAAATTTATAATTTCTATAAACTTCAATTATATGAAAAAAGTTCCACTTAATTCAATATCGGAAATAGAGGAGGAGGGGTCCTCAATATGCTCAATTGAAGACATTAAGAAGGCATCTGCGGATTTCTTTGGAAATTTATACAAGAGCAGGGAGGACCCAGTGACTGTTGCCCAACAATATCTTCTTCAGGGTTATCCTAAAATGTTCAAGGATGCAGATTTGCAAAGATTTAAAGGGAAGATTTACCTTGAGGAGATAAAGATGGTTTTAAAATATTTTGCTACTGACAAGATTCCGAGGCCAGATGGTTGGACCCCGGACTTCTTCCTTCATTTCTATGAAGATTTCATCTTGGACCCGGCAGACATGGTGGAGGAGGCTCGGTTGAATGGCAGGATTCATGTGGCCATAAATTTAACCTTCATAGCTTTAATTCCTAAGAAAAAAGGGAAGTTCTCTTTCAATGACTATAGACCCATCTCTTTGTGTAGACATTGTATAAAATCATATCCAAAGTCATTGTGGAAAGACTGAAGGGGATCCTATCAAATTTTATCACGCTTGAAAAATCCGGTTTGTTAAAACATAGAAGCCTTCATGATGTGATGGCAACGACACAAGAAATAATTCATACCATTCAATCGAAGAAAATGGAAGCTGTGGTGATGAAAATCTACTTAAATAAAGCATATGATAGAGTTGACTGGGTTTTCATGAGACTTGTGCTATAAAAAATTGGTCTAGACAAAGATGTTGTAGCATGGGTAATGGGTCGTATCACCAACACCTCCATGGCCATTATCATTAATGGTTTTGCCAAAAAAAATTTCCATCTGAGTAGAGGGCTATGACAGGGATGCGCCCTTTCCCCTCTCTTATTTATCTTGATGATGGACACTTTGAGCATAAAGATCAAAAGGGCCACTGAACTGGGCATATTCAGAGGCATTGATATAGGTCCAAGGAAAGTGGCATCACACAACTTATTTGTAGACGACATTCTTATCTTTGGTATGCTGCTGAGAAAAAGCTGGGAAGCACTACAAGAAATTCTAAATTGTTTTTGTGTGGCCACATGAATGATTGCAAGTGAAGGGAAATCATGTTTATTCTATGCAGCTGGAGAGGAAGGGAACTATAACAAATTATTAAATATGTTTGATTTCAATAAGGTCCCATTAAAGGATGGTCTCACTTACCTGGGTTTTTGGAGGAAAGCCATGAACTACATCGGGGAGGACTGGAGTTGGCTCATCAACAAATTTTCGAAAAAATTTAAATTTATGGTCAGCTAAATGGTTATCCAGGGGGGTAGATTGATTTTGACGCAGGCTGTATTTCAACAATACACTGTTTATTGGGCTCACCTTTATATTATTCCAAAAAATATCTTGAATGATATTAAAAAGATTATGGCTAGATTCATTTGGGATGGGGGGGATAGACAAAAGATCTATACATTTAACAAGGTGGGAAAGTATTGCAATTCCAAAAGAAAAAGGGGGCTTGGGAATACTTGATCTTGATGTGTTTGGTAAATCTCTCATCATCAAATCTCTTTGGAGATGCTTTCATTTGAAAGGCACATGGCATGAGATAATAAATCATAAATACCTTGGACAATAGGACATGGAGGATCTAGTCATCTCGGGCTAGAAGGATGACAACAATAGATCAAACATATGGAAGGGCTTTGGCAAGATATGGTCTTTAATATATGGAAATCTGAAATGGTACTTTGGGAATGGGTACAAAATCCTCATTGGCAGTAGACAACTATTGGGGATATACAACCTCCATAATTTAAGTGATGAGATTGTTTCAATACTAAATCATCGGGGTTTTTTCTATATGCACCAGATTATTGAAGTTTGGGAAAATGATACCCCAAGATGGAAAACATACACAACGATGGGTTTAAATGGGAGGTGGGAAATGGAATGGAGCAGGTTCATAAATTCTTTAAGATATTTAGGACTGAGAAGGGCAAATGCGGGAGACAGATTAACATGGGGAGGTATATCAACTAATGGAGGTCTGAAAGTGAAGGATATATATATTGATCTGATAAACAAAAAGTTGAATCATGAAAGAGATTGCTGGTTTAAGGTTTTATGGAAGGTTAAAGTACAAGTGAAGATGGTCATCTTCATCTAGTTAGTTTGGAGAGATAGGAATCTAACTTGGAACAACCTGCAAAGAAAAGGGTGTCAGGGACCGGGCTTGTGCATATTATGTGGTGAAGGGACTGAAGATAATACCCACCCTTTCTATCAGTGCTCTTTTGCAAAGGATACTTTGGCACTTTTATGCGCACACTTGCAAATGCAAATACGAGAATATATGACAACGAAGGGTTGCATAAGATGGTGGTTCAAAAGAGGTAAGAATTGTAGAGCTATTCTCATTCTATTCCATTGGTATATTTGGTGTAGTAAGAACATGAAACTATTTGAGGGGCAACCTTGCTCTTCTGTAAAAACTTGTTTTTAGATATTTAGTCCTTGGGAAAGTCTAAAAATCAGTCAGAAGCCAGCAATTGACTTATCAAAAAGATTACGCCCACATGAAGTACATTATCCAGTTGGTTATTTTAATGGGGCATCACAAAATTCTATTTGCGGCTATGGTGCTTGGCTTATGATTTCACCCTCTTGTCATCATCAAATTTGTTGGAATGGAGAGACGGACAGGAATACGAGGGCAGAGTGTTTGGCATTATGGGGCCTATTGTGGTTTTCCTGTCAGTTATATCTGGAAAAGTTGTGGGTTTTAGGGGACTCGAAAATCCTTATTGACCACTTGAACTTGAAATCCTCTTTAAATCCAGGTTTTCTATCTCAGTGGCTTGAGAGAATATATGCATTAAAAAGGAGTTTCACTTCCATATCTTTTTGTCATGTCTACAGGGAGAAAACAATGAAGTTGATCGACTATCAAAAAGAGGATCAGATGAAACTTTTGGTGAAATGCATTATGAGCTATTCAACTCAAATGGACCGGGAGCAGTCGGGAAGGTTAATTTCATATAAATGTCGGTACAGAGCCTTACAACTTTTGTTCGGAACGGAGAGGTTATATCCGTCACGAAAGGAAATGCGAGTGGGGGATTGTTGTTTTCATTTGCCTATCAAATGACTTTGGTTCTTTGTTTTTCTTGTATAAATTTACATACATAGTTTAAAATAGCTGTGTGGATGGGAAAGTCAATGATGTCAAGAGTTTGGAACCGTTTCTTTTTGTAATGATTTACATGGAGGAATGCTTCTTTTTTACATAAACAATCGAATGTATGTTTTATAAAGTGGTCTTTTTTGTTTTTGTCCTGCTACAATATATAAACCAGAGTATTTTTCATATTGAAAAATTCAATTTTGTAAACAAAATTTCATTAGATTACAATAAATGTAGAAATTATAATCGATAGAAATACAAATTTAACTGAAAAAAAAACTCGAATGCTAGACATCAAACTTAAATCTCAAATTTCAAGCAATCATGAATTGGCATATACATTCAATTCATTCCCATTTTCAAGCAATAATGAATTGGCTTTTACATTCAATTCAATGAACCATTTTTTTCATTGGCCCTGAAAATATATCACTCCAGCGTCTCCGGCAAAAGATTTAACACTGGGATTTTGAAGAATTTATTTAGAAACGTTTTGCAAAGGAAGGTCTAAAATCTATTACACTCTAGCATAGCTTTAAACAAACAACGATGGAATAGGTTATTTATTTATTGTATTAAGATTCACTTAACAAAACAGTAATTCATTCAATAATTAAATAAAGTCAGCAGGTATGAGGCCTTGTTAATTCAGTTACCTCTAAATGCAATGTAATCTGCAATACCCAACAAAGGTGCAACCCTGGTTGGATCGAAACATGATAGCTCCTCCTTACCTTTCTTCAACAATTCAACAGCAAACTCTTTTGCTTTCTCCAGGCCCATGAGCTTAGGATAAGTAGCTTTATCACTAACCAAATCCTTTCCTGCTGTCTTCCCAATTTCTTCCGACGATTTTGTGACGCCGAGTATGTCATCCACAACCTGAAACAGAAGCCCCAAGCGACGGGCAAACCTTCGAATTCTCTCAATTTCATCTTCCGAAGCACCGCCGATGATCGCTCCACACACAGCTGGGCACTCCAAGAACACTGCAGTCTTGTGAATATGAATCCATTCCAGAGTCTCAAGGTCAACAGAAGCGTCCCGCTCGCTCCCAAGATCTACAATCTGGCCACCCACAAGCCCTTGAGAACCGGTCGCTCTACCCAATTCAGACACCACCCTCAAAATACGATCACTCCCCACTGTTTTGCTTGTGGAGACTGCAATGTGCTTAAAAGCAAGTGAATGAAGTGCATCCCCTGCAAGAATAGCAGTGTCTTCGCCGAAGACCACATGGTTTGTAGGATTACCTCGGCGCAAATCATCATTGTCCATGCAAGGCAAGTCATCATGCAGCAAAGTCATAGTGTGGATCATCTCCATTGCACACGCACTTGGCATGACGAGCTCCTGGGTCCCTCCGAGTAGCTCACAGGTTGCAATGCACAGAACAGGACGAACACGTTTACCTCCTGCAAGAACAGAGTACCTCATGGATTCATGTAATTTCTCGGGATAAGTCAGTGGGATGGCCTTATCCAGAGCCTCATTCACTGCCAGTGCCTTGGAAAGCATGTACTCCTTGAAATCGAAATCAAATTCAACGGCCTTCTCCACTTGATGAGCCACATTAGCTGAGGATCGAACTGATGATACCAGATGTCTGTATGAGGAATGGCGATTGTCGCCAATAGAAATCCCTGATAAGGTGGAAACTCCATGAAAACCTTTGATGGGAATGGAAACTCTAGTCTTCAGATTAGGTTGTTGAGAAGCAATATTCATAAAATACAGGCCGTGGCAGCTAGCTCTCATCCCGCTGTAAGCCATGACGTGCTATTATAAATTACTGCAAAGAAAAACAGAAATTCAGAACAGGAAAGTAGATGCAATAGAATAATACAAAAAAGTTCGTACTATCGAAAATTGAACTCGATGTATCTCCTAAACTACTGTACTGTGTATAATACAAGAACGGGCGACAAGAATGATCACAATGCTACATGAAACCTGTACCCTAAGATGGTATGTCACTTGTCAGTTCCCTGTCTAAAAACCAATGAAGAAGTTCACTTGTCATTGTCAGTGCTGGTTGAGGGTGCGCATGATTTTGATTTAAAGTGTTTGGAGGACAATGCCCATCACTAACGACAACGGTTAAAGATGCCAATTCAGAAAGGGTTATGAACGAAAATCTCGTGGTCATTTCTCACCAACCCAACCCAAAAACAACCAGGCAACAATTTGTCGTTAGTGATTGGCATAACCTTTTCTGAATCGGCATCTATAACATTTGTCGTTAGTGATGGGCATTGTACTCCAAACACTTGAAATGAAAATCATGGGCGAGCAACTTCTTCACCGAAGAGGCTAATCCTTGAACAAACTTGAAGGTAATTTGAAACCTCTTGTCCTCTCTTTCCAGGCAGATCACCTTGCTCCGGCTAGACTCGTAACAGCTTTCTTTTTTGCCATGTTGTTAATGAACGCCTCACCAATGTGTTTTTGGGCAGTTTGGGGATTATGTTTAAATGTTATTTTCAACTGCTTTGTATTTTGGCTATTTTCTATTTTTATTTGGAAGGATCCTGAGACAAAGCCGCTTTCTAAAATCATTGAACGATCAATTTTTGGTTTAATAACTCTTACAGTTCTTTGCAGTTTTTAAAAACAGAGTTTTTTGTTATTCGGGGCCAGTCTCTGTATTTGGAAAAACAGAGTACTTCTTATATACAGCATAATTATGCATTTTGATTTTGTTTGTGTGCGGGAGCAATGGTCCCCGCAGCGAGATCAGTGTAGGACACGTGGAGCAACGGGATAGGATCAGATTTTATTTGAACAGATCCGAGAACTCAAAAGCCGGACCCGAAAAGTAATGAGGTGAATTTGAATGAGGTTTTGGTTTACATTAGAGGCCCATACCACAAGCCCAAATCCGGACCCGAAATGCTTTACGGCGGATTGAATATGGTTTTCGGGTCACAAATGACCCCTACGTTAGCAGGTCCATTTCGGACCCGAAATCATTTTATAACGCAGATTTTGTATTATTCGTGCGTCCAAAAGGCCCGTGCACTAGAACCAAATGGGGGACCCGATATGTGTTTATGCAATGGAGTTCATAACTCATCGCGCGTCCGTCTCAAACAGAATCGGAAGATTTGCAATGGCCCATTTGTATTGTTAAGTCGCGGACCCGATGAGAATTATAGATTGGATTTAATCGCGTGTTCAAAGCGCTATTGTATGTGGGCCCGAGAAGTCTTTTCGTTTATAGATTTTCATATAGTTTTATGTTATATTTGTTTTATGTTTTAAATGTGCTACGACACATAATATAAAAAGACAAAAGCCCGTGAGGCAGAAAGTTAGTTGTTATTACACAGCGATGTATTTTTTTTTTGCAAAAGGAGACAGTGTATTTTGCACAACAGTGCATTGTTGTTGTTGAAGAGACAAAGCATTTTATGTGTGAGACAAAGCATTTTTTTTCAATGAGTCAGTGTATTTTGTGCACTGCATTTTGAAATAGTCAGATTTTGTAAATCCCTCTGTGTGAGGAAGTTTGTAATAGTTTTTTTTTTGAGTTAATGAAATAGAATTTTTCATGTGTGAAACTCTGTCCCTTCAGCAAGCAAAATTTTAATTTTTCTGTGTTAAGGTGGAGAGAATTATTCTCTCTATTGTTTGTTCTGGAATTCTTAGAAACTTCAATATGGTATCGGAGCTAGTCCAGGCTCTTTGAAGGTGTCAAGGAAGCTGAAGGAAGGATTTCTTGTTGCAGCGGCTTCTCCAGCAAAGTGAAGACTCAGTCAAAAGAATCCAAGGTATTTCTCAAGACAATTTTATTTGTGTTATTGTTTGCAGAATAGTCAGTTTATTTTAAAATCACAGTCAAGTATTTGAAGCATAGTTAAGAGTGCAAGAATGGCTGGAGCCAGCACTAGCATGGGTATAAGTAATACTCAGCTCCCACAATTTAATGAGAAAAACTATGACTACTGGGCAATAACCATGAGAGCCCTGTTTGCTTCCCAAGACTTATGGGAACTTGTTGAGGATGGCTTTAAAGATCCAACAGATGAAAATGAGTTTGATGATTTAACTCAGGCAGAGAAACAACTGTTGAAGAGCAATAAGCAGAAGGATTTTAGAGCCCTCTACTTTTTGTATCAAGTAGTACATGAGAGTGTGTTTCCAAGGATAACAGCAGCTAAGAGATCCAGAGAAGCATGGAAAACTCTCAAGACAACCTATCAAGGCATGGAGAAAGTGAAGACAACAAAACTACAATTGTTGAGGAGAGATTTTGAGACTCTCTGTATGAAGGAGTCAGATAACATTGACTCATTCTTCACACATGTGATTGGAATAGTCACACAGATAAGGTCTCATGGAGAGACTCTTGAAGAAAGGAGGATTGTGGAGAAACTATTGAGGAGTCTACCTCCAAGGTTTGATATGATTGTCACCACCATAGAAGAGACCAAGGATCTCACAAACTTTTCAGTTGATGAACTACATGCATCACTGATGACACATGAGCAGAGATTGGGTAGAAATGAAAACTCATCTTTGGAGCATGCCTTTAGGACCCAGATGTCCTTTGGAAGAGGAAGAGGGCAAGGTAGAGGAAATAAGAGAGGAAGAGGTAGAAGCCAAAACAAAGGTGGAAGAAATAGTCCAGCAAATGCTCAAGGAAGGGGCAGCAATCCAAATCAGAACCAAGACCAAGGCAGCAGCTAGCAAAGTAGTCAGCAACATGGTCAAGGACAAAGGCATTATAAATCCAATGTCCAATGTCACTATTGTAAAAAATATGGACATTATGCAAATGAATGGAGGAAGAAGTAGCATGATATGGGTAATAGAGCAAATGCAAATTTTACTAGAGAAAATATCAGCCAAGATAAATTGTTTTTAGCTAGTAATATGGCTGAGGAAAAGAGTGAAGATTTATGGTTTCTAGACTTTGGTTGCAGTAACCATATGACAGGAAACATAGCCATGTTTTCTATATTATATGAGAGTGTGAAGTCACAAGTCACACTAGGGACTGATAGTAAAGTTTCTGTTATGGGAAAAGGAGATGTAAATGTATTAACAAGGAAAGGTGAAAAGAAATCCATAGTAGATGTCTATTATGTTCCAGGAATGAAATGTAACCTCTTAAGTATTGGACAACTTGTTCAAAAGGGGTACAATGTTTTCTTTGAGGATGATGTATGCACCATCATGGATAAGCCACCCAGCAAACAATGTATAGCTGAAGTGAAAATGACAAGGAACAGGATGTTCCCTCTCAAGATAAGAGAAGATATAAAGAATGGAGAAGAAATAGTAGCAGTGACACAAGAGGCTTTCCAAAGTGAACCAAAAGATGAAAATTGGTTGTGGCACTTGAGATTTGGACGTCTCAACTTTGGAGGTCTTAACTTGTTGAACAGAAAATGAATGGTAAGAGGTTTGCCATTGATAGAGAACCTGGACAGCCTTTGTGAAGGTTGTATCTTAGGGAAACAACACAGAGAAAGTTTTTCATCCAGGAAAATCATAAGGACAAAGGCACCCTTGGAAATTGTCCACTCAGATTTATGTGGAACGATGCAAACTCCATCACTTGCTAGCAGCCACTATATGTTAACATTTATTGATGATTTTACTAGAAAAACTTGGGTTTACTTTTTGAAAAACAAAAGTGAAGTGTTTGAAAGATTTTGTAATTTCAAAGCACTTGTGCAAAACCGAAGTGGGCTGCATATCAAATTTCTAAGAACTAATAGATGAGGTGAGTATATCTCCAAAGAGTTTCTACGTTTTTGTAGAGAAAATGGAATTCATAAGAAGTTTACAACTAGGTACACTCCGCAGCAAAATGGAGTTGCCGAAAGGAAGAATAGAACAATCATGGATATGGTAAGGAGTATGCTTAAGGCAAAGCATTTGCCGAATGATTATTGGGTTGAAGCTGTACATTATGCAACATACATTTTGAATAGATGCCCAACAAAAGCAGTCATGAAAAAAGTGCTGGAAAGGGCATGGAGTGGGACAAAGCAAGGAATCACCCACATAAAAGTTTTTGGTTGTGTGGCTTATGCACACATTCCAGATCAACTAAGGAGAAAGTTGGACAGCAAGGGGGAGAAATTTATTTTCATCGGATACAGTGAGGAATCCAAAGCTTATAGGTTGTACAACCCATCCACCAAGAAGTTTATTGTGAGCAGAGATGTTCAGTTTATTGAAGAGGAAGCTTGGGATGGAAGCATAGAGAAAACAATGAATGTTAAAAACTATTTGTCTCATTAGGAAGATGATGAGGAGTTGGCTGAAATACATCCCCAAACAGTAGCACCAACATAAAGGCAGCAAGAGACACCCTTGAGGAGAAATGAAAGTGCTTCTCCAAGCACACCACAAGGAGGAAATTCAAGTGCTTCTTCAAGCACTTGTACACCAAATAAAAGAGGTAAGAAGTTCAGAAATTTGAATGACATTTATGAACAAGAGGCAGCAAATGAAGGTATGAACTCTTTGTTTGCTTTATATTTTCATGTTGATGACTCTATTCATTTCGAAGAAGCTATTAAGGATAGGAAATGGATAGAAGCTATGGATGAGGAGATTAATGCCATAGAAAGAAACAATACATGGGATTTGGTTGAACTACCAAAAGCTAAAGATGTCATTGGAGTTAAATGAATTTACAAGACCTAGAGTAATACTGAAGGAAAAATAGAAAAACACAAGGCAAGACTTGTTGTCAAAGGGTATAAGCAGCAGCATGGGAGAGACTATGAAGAAACTTTCGCACCGGTTGTTAGAATGGAAACCGTGAGAGCAATGTTTTCCATAGCAGCACAAAACAAGTGGAAAGTTTACCAAATGAACATGAAGTCAGCATTTCTAAATGGAGTGTTAATGGAAGAGGTTTACATTGAACAACCTCTAGGCTACGAAAATAAAGGCCAAGAGCACAAAGTGTGAAAATTGAAGAAAGCTCTTTATGGGCTAAAGCAAGCGCCAAGAGCGTGGTACAGTAGGATAGATTCCTATCTACTGGAAAATGGATTTGAAAAATGTGAGGGAGAACCCGCCCTCTACATCAAAGAAAAAGATGGTAAAATGCTAATTATTGTGTTATATGTTGATGATGTTATTTTTACAGGTAATGATGATTGCCTTGGTGAAAGTTTTATAAAAGTCATGAAAGAAGAATTTGAAATGACAGATATGGGTTTGCTGAAGTACTTCTTAGGAATAGAAGTAGAGAAAAATGAAAATGGGATTTTTATCTCACAATAAAAGTATGTTAATGAAGTGTTGGAAAGATTTAACATGTAAGAAAGCAAAGCAGCAATCACCCCCAGCAGCAATCACCCCCACAGTGATGGGATTAAAACTCAACAGAGAGGACAGCAGCAAGGATTTTGATCCTACTTTGTACAAGAGCATAGTTGGCAGTTTCATGTATTTGACTTCAACTAGACCTGATATAATGCATGATGTTAGTTTGATTTCCAAATTCATGGAGAGGCCAAAAGAAGCACACTGGCAGGCAGCAAAAAAGATTCTAAGTTATGTTAAAGGAACAAAAAGGTTTGGTATTTTATATACTGCTTCAGAATGTTCAGATGTAATTGGATACACTGACATTGATTGGGCTAGAAGTGTAGATGATCGGAAAAGCACTTCCAGTTATGTTTTTCACATGGGTTCAGGAGCCATTTCATGGGCTTCTAAAAAACAGCCTATTGTAGCATCATCTATAGCAGAGGCATAATATGTGGCAGCTACAGCAGCAGCGTGTCAAGCAATTCGGATGAGGAGAATGCTAAGAATTTTATGCCAAGAACAAGTAAAAGGAATAGTGATATTTTGTGACAATAGCTTAGCTATTTCATTATCCAAGAATTATGTTTTTCATAAGAGAACGAAACACATTGACACAAAGTTTCATTACATCAGAGAACTGACAAACAATGGAGAAATTGTTTTAGAACAATGCAGAGCTCAAGAGCAGTTTGCAGACATTCTGACCAAGTCATTGGGGCATAAGAGTTTTGAGTTTTTAAGAAAATGTCTGGGTATGACTGATAACCCAACGATTGAAATTAAGGGGGAGTGTTGAAATGTTATTTTCAACTGCTCTGTACTCTGACCACCTTCTATTTCAGTTTGGAAGGATCCTGACATAGAGCCGCTTTCTAAAATCATTGAACAATCAATTTTTGGTTTAATAACTCTTACAGTCATTTGCAGTTTTTAAAAACAGAGCTTTTTGTTATTCGGGGCCAGTCTCTATATTTGGAAAAACAGAGGACTTCTTATATACAATAGAGTTATGCATTTTGATTTTGTTTGTGTAAGGGAGCAGTGGTCCCTGCAGCCAGATCAGCGCAGGACATGTGGAGCAACGGGATAGGATCGGATTTTATTTGAACGGATCCGAGAACTCAAAAGCCGGACCTAAAAAGTTATGAGGTGAATTTGAATGAGGTTTCGGGTTACATTGGAGGCCCATACCACAAGCCACCCAAAATGCTTTAGGGCGGATTGAATATGGTTTATGGGTAACAAATGACCCCTACATCAGCAGGTCCATTTTGGACTTGAAATCATTTTATAAGGCGGATTTTGTATTATTCGTGCATCCAAAAGGCCCGTGCACCAGAACAAAATGGCGGACCCGATATGTGTTTATGCAATGGAGTTTATAATTCATCGTGCATCCGTCTCACTCGGAATCAGAAGATTTTCAATGGCCCATTTGTATTGTTAAGACGCGGACCCGATGAGCATTATAGATTGGATTTAATCGCGCGTTCAAGGAGCTATTCTATGTGGGCCCGAGAGGTCTTTTAGTTTATAGATTTTCATATAGTTTTATGTTATATTTGTTTTATATTTTAAATGTGCTGTGACACATAATATAAAAAGAGAAAAACCCATGAGGCAGAAAGTTAGTTGTTATTACACAACAGTGTATTTTTTTTTTGCAAAAGGAGACAGAGTGTATTTTGCACTGTAGTGCATTGTTGTTGTTGAAGAGACAAAGTATTTTCTATGTGAGACAGAGTATTTGTTTTCAATAGAGTCAGTTTATTTTGTGCATTGCGTTTTGAAGCAGTCAGATTTTGTATATCCCTCTGTGTGAGGAAGTTTGTAATGGTTTTTTTTTTGAGTTAATGAAATAGAATTTTTCATGTGTGAAAATCTGTTCCTTTAGCAAGCAAAATTTTAATTTCTCTGTGTTAAGGTGGAGCGCATTATTATCTCTATTGTTTTTTCTGGAATTCTCAGAAATTCCAACAAATTACCCAACAATGAGCTTTATTTCTTGGGTTATTCTCTATTTAAATTCACTGTTCACTGTTAGCTTTAAAGTCGTTTAAATTTAACTAGGGACAATATATGTCACACCGTATTAAATGACGAATAACATTACTCAACATGGAGAATTAATTATATACTTTTTTCTGCAGTTCATCGTTGCTACTCCCAACGTAAATTGTGAACCCGCTCAATTCAGACATTTGAATTCGGAATTTAAATTGGTTTCATTTTCATTTTCATCAGCAGCCATTATCCACTTATTGAATCAAGTTTCGGTTATCATCTCCTTACATCGATTATTAACAGTTTTCCCATGGATACTCAGAGATATGTTTGAGTAATGAGTAATGGACTTTGCTTGCAAGTGCATGAAACATCACCACATCGAGTGTTGATTATGCTGAAGTTGCAGAAAATCCAATAGAAAACATGTGATTACTTGGAGATTCCCTATCATCCAATAGTCCAAATGTCTCTCGTTGTCACTATAGAAGTCAAAACTCCATTTAAAGGAAAAAAAAAGAGGAATCAGGAGGATAATCGTATACGCAACCCTTGTGTTTTTTGACAAAGCTTAGTATTTATCTATTCAACAGTCAAATAGATTGAAGGATGATTTTTCAGAGGATATGTGTTATCTCAACAACTGCATTACCTATGTGCTTAAAAAATTGCAAAGGCTCTGTCAGTAGATTTTCTGAGGGCATCTATTCATAGACAAGGTAATACCCCCAGATATTCGCGAAGTGTTGTTCTGGCCTCAGCAGTTTGTTTGAAAGGGCCAGGAATAAAAATAGTAGTGTGTAAACCTCTAGTTGTCTATTACTTGAATTAGAAAACGCAGATCCTTTATATAGAAAGTTGTATGATACTTTATTGATATTCTATTGGCTGAGAAGGGGAAGAAGGATGTAAAGGATCATGGAGACGTGAAATAGTTAGTTGCCGCACTAGACAGTGAAGTCAAAAAATTGTATAATGTTCTCATTAGAATGAGGGTGAAATTGTTGGACAATCTAACCTACTCTTTGATATGTTGAACCCATTAAACCCACTATATAAATTTTTTTATGTTCTTCATAAAATTACTTAGATAGAATCCTCTGTCAATTTTTATAATTAGAGTTGAGCTCATGTTGCCGCTTGGAATTTCTTCTGAAGGAAGGAGTCTAGATGTAAAAATATTATTAATCTTGTTTATATTATTCACTTGTTTTTATATTGTTATAAAAACAGATCAGGTCACGTTTCTATTATTCACTTCTTGTTTTTATATTAATCATCTAATTCAAATGGTAAATAAACCAGTCACGTTCCTATTATTCACTTCTTGTTTTTATATTATTATACAATAGATTAGAAACCAATGCACATACCTTTCTACTTCTAGTTTCACTTTAGGTTTTCTTACACTATCTTTTACATGTGGTTATTCCAACCTTCATAACAAAGTTAGTTCTAATGACCTGCTTGTTATAGGGTAAAACCGCGAAGGTGGGTTACACTTTTGTGAGAATCGGGGGCAGAAAAGTCATTTTCCCAACAGTTCAGCCGAATATTTATAAAAGTTCAACTGAACTGTCTTAGATTTCGGCCGAACTATCGAAATTATTTGGACTCAACTCATTTTTCCGTTTACATTGGTAGGGTATTGATGGCATGGGTAAACAAATTTTTGGCCGGAGATGAGAAAACCGACAGGTAAAGTTTGATCGAACTAATAGTTCAGTCGAACTATTAGTTCGGCTAAACTATTAAAATAATCTGGCTGAAATTTAGTTTATAAATACACCATCCCTGAAACATGAATAGGTTTCAGGCTTATTGTTGTCATATTACTGTTGTGGGATTATTCTTGTTCTATTACCATTGTTTGCTGTTGCAGGGTCACAGGTGTAGGTGAGAAATTTGTTGGATTTCTATTTTGTTTTTGTTGTGAATTTTTTTCATTGTTGTTCCGCCTTTCTGCTATTTTAATTTTATAGTTGTTTTTTTCTTCTTTTGCAGGTATTTTGTAATCCATGAAGTCCTCGACCTCCTGCTTGTCTTCTTGTTGCGGGCTCGACGCCTTCTTCTCATTGCGGCCTCGACGTCTCCAAATTTCCAGGTTCCTATGTCTCCGAATTGGCAAATTATTGACAAATGTAATTTTCTGAAGTCCAAGTTTGAGCCACTACATGAATCCTTTTTGATGACTTTGTTGGACTGGTAAAGTTGCATGGTGTACAAAATTGTTTCTAAATTGCATTGAATCAAAATAGATTTATTATATACGTAATATCTTAACGCTAGGTTTGCTTGCGCTTAGTCTGCTATATGCAACCTTAGAAACCTTAAGAGTATTTCTTGCGCAACCTTGGGAAGGGAATCTCAATCACCCAATCTATTTTTCTAGTAGAAATATTTCACAAGCATAATACAACTATACAACTCAGTTATACTAGATAAGATGAAACCTCCCTTATATGGTCTGGTCACCTGGACCATTAGTTTGAGTCTTTTATAAAGCAGTTTTTTTTATTCTCTTATCAAGCAAGTAGTATTAGCAAGAAATAAGGTCAGACCCTTATCACCTTACCTAACTTATTGGTTTTACCAGCCATCAAGAGTTGCCCAGAAAGGACCTACATTTCACTAGTGACCTAAAACCATATTCTATCTGTTTTATATTTAAAGGCTTCAATTTCACACTTCTACATTTCATAAACTGCATTCTTCCACAGAGCTTTAGGTTTGACAAATTGATCTTATCTCCTACTGCCTCTCTTGCCATGCAAGCTAACCTACATATTCTTTAGGACTGCCTCTATAAGTATGCCCAGCAAAAGAGAAAGCCGCTAGTAGAAAGCTAGTTCTTCAATCATCACAAATTTCCAATTCAGTAATAAATCAATCCATATCAGAGTTTGTAAAAAAGCATTATTTATTATGCAATCACAGTGATTAGTATCCCAACCATTTCAACTTCTAGTTACATATAATACTAGTGATTAAAAAGCTCGTAATTAGTGTAGTGTTTGTGTTACTGGTTTGCTTATACTAGTCTATTACCCTTCATCCTATTCGATGGGGATGATGGAGTGATCTCTAACCCATTGATGTAATAAAGCCAGGGATGGATACGCGCTTAGATGATGGCTAAGATGCTTATGGTTCCTAGTCAATTTCAATTTTCTCTATAATAAGCTATGCCCCTCTGAAAGCGCTAACTCATTGGGCTAGCCTCTCCCTTACAGTCAAGCGCAACCCTACCGCTACCTGTCATATAAATACCCATTCTGGTAATGAAATACAGTTCGAAGTGCTCACTGTACCCATATTCCTCCCACTTTAATTAACTTAGGAACTCTTAGACTTTGGGAGATAAATAAAGCAGCCGACATCGATCAGTTAATTGGTTCTGGATTTCAAACTGGAAGGAATGCCACCTATGCCAGAATATACAATGAATGCTTCATAATTTTCTTATCTTATTCTAAAATATTCTTGCTTAAAACTTTGAAATTCTCTTTAAATTGCAGGTTGAACTTAACTTAGATTTTAAATTACAGAAATACCTTTTGGAATTTGATTGCTTGAACAAAGAATTCTATTGTTTTTAAGGTCATTTGTTTCATTTTAAAAATATCTTTCAATGGTTTTTGAGGTCATCTGTCTCATTTTTAAAATATATTTCAATTGTTTTTGAGGTCATATCTCTCATTTTTAAAATATTTTTCAAATTTTCAATTTGTTGTGGGTGCAAAATGTGTGGGTGTTGATGGTCTCTGCATTCACTTACATAATGTGTACTTAATTGCAAGAAAATAATTGCAACAAATGACCTTTTCAATAACTAATAAGTTTCTCCCAAGACATCCACAGAGTCGAGAGGAATAACCCAGAATATTTGAATCATCATAACCAAGATCATACCAAATGAGCCCAACTCTGTTGCAGGTTGAACTTAATTCAATTTTATAATTTTGAAATACTAATACCAAATGAGCCCAACTCTGTTGCGAGTTGAACTTAATTCAATTTTAGAATTCTGAAATACTGATAGGAGTTTTTTATAATTTTATTTTTTTTATATGGTTCTAAAATATTGTTGCTTAAAACATTGAAATTATCTTTAAATTGCAGGTTGAACTTAACTCAAATTGTGAATTTCAGAAATACCTTTTGGAATTCGATTGCTTGAACAGAGAATTTTATTGCTTTTGAGGTCATTTATCTCATTTTAAAAATATTTTTCAATTGTTTTTTAGGTCATATGTCTCATTTTTAAAATATATTTCAATTGTTATTGATGTCATCTATCTCATTTTTAAAATATTTTTCAAATTTTCAATTTGCTGTGGGTGAAAAATGTGTGGGTGTTGATGTTATATGGATTCATTTACACAATGTGTACCCAATTGCAAGAAAATAATTGCAAGGAATGACCTATTCAATAACGAATAAGTTGCTCCCAAAACATCCACAGACTCTAGAGGAATAACCCAGACTCCTTCAATCATCCTAACCAATATCATACCAAATGAGCCCAACTCTATTGCAGGTTGAGCTTAATTATATTTTAGAATTCTGAAATAGCGATAAGAGTTTTTTTTTTTTTTAATTTTATTTTGTTTATCTGATTCTAAAATATTCTTGCTTAAAACTTTGAAATTCTCTTTAAATGAAGGTTGAATTTAACTCAGATTCTAAATTTTAGAAATACCTTTTGGAATTCGATTCCTTGAATAGAGAATTCTATTATTTTTGATGTCATCTATCTCATTTTAAAAATATATTTCAATTGTTTTTGAGGTCATATATCTCATTTTTAAAATATATTTCAATTTTTTCTGAGGTCATCTGTCTCATTTTAAAATATTTTTCAAATTTTCAATTTTCTATGGATGCAAATTGTGTGGGTGTTGATGGTATTCAGGCTAAATTTCTTTAAATCTTATTTTTTCCCATCTATTTTTGGTATTTTGTCTCCAATTTTTTTTACTTAATTAGAACACCCTCAAATATAATTTAACTAGTTGATGAACCTTAAACTTCTTGCATCAAGTTGAATCATCCTAACCAAGATCTAATGTGCTGAAAATTGGTACAAAACAGAGTAATCACATAAAACGTTTGTTTCCAAATCACAATCTCCTATAAAAATGCAGTCAAGTGTAATTAAAAATGACATGAAATTGTCAAGAAAATTATATATATCCACCTTTAAATAAAATTTGAATATTTGTAAATATACTATATGACTTAATTACATTTCTAAACCATTTTTCTACTAAAGATTACATCCTAACCATATGTGCCACATGGCTCCACTTACAGAGTCCTATGTGGTTTATGGTCGAGTCTCAATAAGGAATATAGAATGAATGTTTTAGATTCAGATGTTACCTGGATGTTTCATATTCACTATAGCACTCTAACATCCTAGTAAACAAAATACTATCATCATAATAACAATACTTGTAGCATCATCACAAGGTTTTTTGGGGCCATATATTGTTAGTATATCTTTATTATCCATATTTCGTCTTAGTTTTTCCCTATTTAATCTTATCCTCACATCTCTTTGGAGATTAATGTCCTAAAAGAAAATAGAAGAAAAATTAATAGGATTCACTATTGAACTAGTGTGATCGTTTTTACATAAGTAAGTTAAGCAAATTTCCATACAATGAGCGTGGTTACAGTGTTACTACAGGTCAGCTTAGCTAACTACAACCTTATCAAGAAGACTAATCATAATTTTCAAGCATAGTACTTGTACAGACTATCTGAGAGGCAGTGTCTAGATGTCTAGATGTATCTGCTCTTCAAGTTTTCTCGAAGAAACATACAATAGATTTTTCATGATCCGTAGTATAAGCCACATGGTACATTCATTGTTAGTTATGTCCCTCCAACATCTGACATGGTTGTATCTTATTAATGTACCTAAATTTACACCTTCCATGATGCTTCTAATCTTGTAAAATATTAAAAGTGGAGTGTTTTATGATGTAATGGATATAACTAATCTAGATTGACATGGCTGTAATTTATTAATGTACCTAAATTTACACCTTCCATGATGCTGCTAATTTTGTAAAATGTTAAAAGTGGAGTGTTTTATGATGTAATGGATATTAATAATCTAGATCGAAATGGCTTTATTTTATTAATTTACCTAAATTTACACCTTCCATGATACTTATAATCTTGTAAAATGTTAAAAGTGGAGTATCTTATGATGTAATGGATATAAATAATCTATATTGACATGATTGTATTTTATTAATGTACCTAAATTTACACCTTCCATGATGCTTCTAATCTTGTAAAATGTTAAAAGTGGAGTGTTTTATGATGTAATGGATATAAATAATCTAGATTGACATGGCTATAGTGGTATGATGATAGTGTAGGTTGATGTTCAAGTTTTAAAATTTTTGTACATATCAAGGATGAAAGATAGTACAAGCCAAAAATGACATTATTATAAATTATTAAATAATTTGATAAGTGCTAAATCATACTTATTAAGGACATAACTAATTTGTAAGTTGAATTTTTTTTCTTAATGTTCTTAGCCTATTTATAGATGTCAAAGTAAAGGTTTCTAGATGTGATTTCTCCCATAAAATTCAAGGAAAACTAAATGGAAAACTAAATTCTAAGGCAAACCTTGTACATGTAATTTCTTCCATAAACTCACAAAGGTGTGACTTTTGACATAACTTCATCAACCACTACCACTAGTTTTTTTAGTAAGTTCATAGACTAATTTTGTAAACCATGTACATGTCATTTCTCCCACAAACTCATCAAGGTGTGACTTTTGACATAACTCAATCAACCACTACCACTATGTGTTTAAGTATGTGCGAACCACTACCACTTTAAGGCAAAATGTGTACATGTGTTATTTCTCTCATACATATGTCATTTCTATGTCATTTCTCTATCATTTCTATGTAATTTCTCCCATAAACTATTAGGCAATGTTGTTTATCCCATAAACTATAAGGCAATGTCATTTCTCCCATATACTATAAGGCAAAATTTAAGGTAAACTATGTACATGTCATTTCTATCTTAAACTCTAGGCAAGGCAAACTTTAAGGCATGTCATTTCTAGTTCTGATTTCTCCCATAAACTTTAAGGAAAACCATGAACATGAAATTTTTCCCACAAAATAAGGGATTTCTCCCATAAATTCAAGGAAAAATTTAAGGCCTAAAAACTGAACTTAAAGTGGCTGAACTTCCATATGATTTTAGTCTGTCTGTTGAGCGTTAACTTCTAAAAGTTCTAAAGGCAGAGTCTGTAAAGGGCTAGGTAGCCTCTAGATCTCATATTTTCTAAAAGGTGACATATCTAGTAAATGCCCCTACAGTCAATCTCTAGAACAAATCTAAATATAAGTTCTTCATTTTAATATCCATAAGCCAGTATCAGATCTAAATAGAAGTTCTTCATTTTAATTTCCATAAACCACTACCACTTTAAGGAAAACCATGTAGATGTGTCATTTCTCCCATAAAATCGTAAGCAAACTTTAAAACATCTTTTATTGGCTTTCTCCCATTAACTTTAAAGCGTGTGTCATTCCTCAAGGCTTTCTCCCATTAATTCAAGGAAAACTTCAAGGGCTAAAAACAGAACCTAAAGTAGTTGAAATTCCATAGGATAAGATCCCCCAAACTCAATACTTTCTCCCATTAATTCAAGGCAAACTTTAAGGCCTACAAACTAAACCTAAAGTGGCTGAACTTCCATAGGATTTTAGTTTGTTTGAACTTCCATAGGATTTTAGTCTGTCTATTGAGTATTAACTTCTACAAGTTCTAAAGGTTGAGTCTGTAAAGGGCCAGGTAGTCTCTTGATCTCATATTTTCTGAAAGGTGACATATCCAGTAAATTCCCCTATAGTAAATCTCTGGAACAAATCTAAATAGAAGTTATTCATTTTAATATCCGTAAACCACTATCACTTTAAGGAAAACCATGTATATGTGTCATTTCTCAAGGCTTTCTCCCATTAAATTTAAAGCATGTGTCATTTCTCAAGGCTTTCTTCCATTAATTCAAGGCAAACTTTAAGGCCTAAAAGCTGAGCCTAAAGTAGTTGAACTTCCATAGGGTAGGATACCCCAAACTCAAGGCTTTCTCCCATTAATTCAAGGAAAACGTTAAGGCCTAAAAAGTGAACCTAAAGTAGTTGAACTTCCATAGGATAGGATCCCCCAAACTCAAGGCTTTATCCCATTAATTAAACACAAACTTTAAGGCCTAAAAACTGAACCTAAAGTGGTTGAACTTCCATATGATTTTAGTTTGTTTGTTGAGTGCTAACTTCTACAAGTTCTAAAAGAGTCTGTAAAGGGACATGTAGCCTCTGGAGCTCATCCTTTCTTAAAGGTGACATATCCACTAAGCTCATGGAACTATGTACATGTCATTTCTCCCTTAAACTCTAGGCAAGCCAATATTTAAGGCATGCCAATTCTAGATGTGATTTATCCCATAAAAGTTAAGGCAAACGTTAAGGAAAACCATGCACAAACCATGTACATGTCATTTCTCTCTTAAAATCTAGGCAAGGAAATCTTTAACGCATGTCATTTATAGATGTGATTTCTTCCATAAACTTTAAGGCAAACCATGCACGGACCATGTACATGTCATAAATCTCCCTTAAACTCTAGGGAATGCGATATTTAAGGCATGTCATTTCTAGATGTGAATTCTACCATAAACTTTAAGTGAAACTTTAAGGTAAACCATGCTCATTTATCTCATGCATATGTGTCATTTCTCCTACGCATTTGCAATAAATGTTAATTTAATATATTTTATTGATTTTTTTTTAGGGATAAAAAAAATCCACTAAATATGGTTGAAAAATAGACATTATGCATAGATGTTTCTTTCTATCCAAATCCAGGGAAAGCAATAATTACATATGTGCTTTGCAATATTGCGAATAGAAAGGTCCTCCAAAGAAAATTGAATATACTGGGAAGAACAAAAAAGAACGAGGCATATTATATACCATTGCTAGAAGGCTTAGGAATAGATAGGGAGTATGGATCAAATGGAATTGTAGTTTTCACCAATTTTGAACTTGTGTGCAACCAAATAAAAGGTGTGTACCAAGTTAAGAAGGAGAGGCTAAAACAACTGCATGGAAAAGAAAACAATATGTTTAGCCAATTTCAATTTTTTAGTATAAGATATTGTACAAATGTTAATAAGATGTATGCTGATCTATTGCATGGGGCAATTCCAATTCAAGATTCATCTATCAAATATGAATTAATATATGAATTAGTATTATACGGGGCAATGCCAATTGAATATTCATCTCTCAAAGATGAATTAGTTTTGAGAGGGTCTTCTTCAAAAATTCAAGATTCATCTCTCAAAGATGAATTAGTTTTGAGACTCTCTCCTTCAAAATTTATTGATGGACATTGTAATATATCTTGGATATGTGTGTGTTTTGTACTTATAAATGCTTCTTTTTTAATGACTATGTGATTTTTTCAATTATATACCAAGTGTGCTCCCACCATGTAAATCACAACTTGGTGAACTTAAAATTTGCAATAAGTGGTGAGCTTCACATTTTTATAAAATTAAAATGTGAGGACTTCAACAAATTTATGTTTAAAGGAGTTTCACGCTTCTTTTTTAATGACCATGTGTTTTTTTCAATTATATACCAAGTGTCCTCCCACCATGTTTTCAATTATATACCAAGTGTGCTCCCACCATGTAAAGCAAAATTTGGTGAACTTAACATTTTTATATAATTTTTACTTAAATTGAGTTTCACACATCAATTAGTGCATTGAAAGTTGTGTTTTACGTAATTTGTGTACACTAAATTACATTAATTTTTTGAAATTTATTTTGAATTTATTTTAAATAGTAATTTAAAAATAATTGTAATTTTCCATTGTATATATATATATATATATATATATATATATATATATATCATGGAGTATGAAAGGCGAAGATCAACAAAATCCCATATCTCTACAAGAGAGGGGGATCAGGGATCGAGGGATGTTCATGGCATTTAAATATAATCTTATCTCCATACATATACATACATGTGTGTACATATGGAATTTATTTTTTATCAATTTGTGAGTTAAATTAGTTGTTAATAAGTTTCATTTTTTATTTTTTAGGAGGTAGGGGGACAAGGGTGTCTACTCCATCAACGGAGCATGGCCATGGTTCACGCAATCGTGGTATGGTTCACGCAATTTAATAAATGAATATGTACATTTATTTTTGAATTGATTATAAACTCATATTTTTTTTATGAAGCTTCCCTCTCGTTTCGTGAGGTTGGTGGTGATACACATTCCCTTGGAGGGCCATCAATAGGTGCTAGCGAATTTCATGAAGGTGGTGATATGTATTCCCCCAGAGTCCAATCAATGGAAGATCGTGTTGATTCTCAACCAATCGGTGGTCATTCTGGTTCTCAACAGTCTCAGGGTGGGCAAGATGCTATTCAACCATATCAAGGTGGCCATCAATTTGAATATTATTTTCATTCAATTTGTACACATTTGTTTACATGTGTTTTTATAATATACAAAATTTTATATATTGATGTAGAGGTTGAAAACGTTGCTCCAAATGTTGCTCGAAAAAGATGTAGGATATAATGCGTCATTCAAGAAGAAGGTTGTACACCAACCACGACTTATCCGTCTGAGATTTTTGATATACCTCGGGAATTAAACATGCAACAATGCACCTTACAAAGGTGTCAAAATATTCATACAAGATTGAAGAGAGATCTCGTGGATTTGACTCTCCCTGCTGAGAGTCGACAAAGCTTGGAAATAGTTACTCACTCTTTAAGAAAACTAGTAGATGTGTACCTAAAGATTGAGCCACACACCGATACTTTTGTAGAAGTGATGAGAATAAGAAAGGAAACAGTGATGGGTCCCGATACATGGGAGGTTGTTAAACAAAGAGTTATAACAGAAATGACCAAGTCTATGTTTAATTTCAAAGAAGGGATGAAAAGAAAGATGTTGAAGGTGCAATATTTCAAGCACCCTCATATAGCTTGCTATTTGTATGATAGACACCTTGCGGCCTATGGAAGACTCCCATGGAATGAAAAGGTTCCGTTTTATTTTGCAAAAATATTTTATGCAGAATTATTTTTGCAAATTTGAAACCCAATTACAATGACCCTCCCTCTGAATTTTTTGGCCCTGGGAAAGTTCGATTGTGTGACCGTAGGGGCACTAGGCATGACGTTGAGTTGCCTTGCCCTGAGCCACCATTGGTTAGTCGACCTCTTTGTGTCAAAACTTTGTGGTAAAATATGGATGTCACTTCTCAAATTATTTAAGAAGCAAGGGATGCCATCATTGATAATGTTCAGAGTGGATGGGGTGGAGTTGATTTTTGTCTGAATCGACAAAGAGCACGTGAGAATGCATGCTCTAATTTTTTGTATTATACAAATGAAGAGATAGACAACATGAGTGTTGAATATCTCATAACATATGCAAAGAATTGTCTCAATGGTTAGCAGGACCTAATTATTCATGAGCAAGAGGGCATGGGAACGATATGTGTTAATGGTTAGGGTGATTATTTTAACACATGTATAATTTGTAATAAATACATATATACATACATTTATTTGTATACATTAATCTAAAAAAAATGTATCATTATATGTTAAAACCATTTGAATTTTCCACGCTTGATGAATGAAGAAGATGTTAATATCATGGTTGGAGCCTCCAGTTCAAACAATTAAGATGGGTCTCACCATAAATCACACAATCAAGATGGTTCTCACCATCAAGATATGTTGGCAAATGTTAGTGTTTTTTAAGTAAACATGATGATGTAAAATTATCTTTTATCTATTATTATATATATCGAAACATGATGATATATTTTTTAAATAAATAATTGTGCACACATGTATATAGATATAATAAAATGTTTTAACAAATTCTGATTCTGTCTGATATTTTTGGGATACGGGTATCTTCTTCTTCCTTGGGAGATGTGCCAAATCCACCATCACAAGTATGGAGTTTTTTCCACTTTTAAATATGTTTTTAAGTTATATATTCCAACTCAAAAAATTCCATTAAAAAATGAGATATCTAGATCTTGAATTATTTTAAATTTTTTGAATTTTAGAATTTTGGAGATTTTCTTTCCGAGCCACTCTTAGGAGATGTGCCAAATCCACCAGCACAAGTATTCAATTTTTCACTTAAATATATGTTTTTAAGTTATAAGTTATAAATTGAAGTTTAAAAGTTTTATTATAAATTGAGATCTAGCTCTTGAGTTATTTTAAATTTTGTGAATTTTAGGTTTTTTGAGATTTTCTTTTGGAGCCTTTCTTAGGAGATGTGCCAAATCCACCAGCTCAATGATGCAGGGATTCTGCTAGAAAGCAGATCCAGGAATATAAGAAACTCACTGCTCAATCAAGATCAAAAAAATGTTCAATTCTTCTATAGAATAAATCCATAAAAACATTCAGCTTAAATTCACATGAATTTCTGAATACCTATAATGATGGACTCAGTAACTTACTTGAATTTCTGAACTTTAGCTGAACTTCCTCACACCTTCCACCACGGGCATGGGGAATATGAGAATACACATGACTCCTCCAGTCTTCAACTCGCTTTATAGTCCTAACTTACAGTGATATTGGACCAAACTGTCCTTAGACAGGAGGCCCAATAGGCTTCAGTATTAATTCAAATAAATATGTTACATACCAGGTGATGCCTCAGAGTAGAGCCTTGTAGTCTCTAATCTCTTAAAGCATAATTACAACACTCTTTCACAAACTCACTCAACACACCACACAAACTCACACTCAAGCGATGCCCTATCTTCTAACACAGACACACTTACATAAACTAAAAAGCATATGAGAATTATTGAGGGTCCTTGTCAGGAATTACTGGCCTAGATGGTGTATGCTCAATATTCTCGAGTACAATAATAAAAATAAGAATTATTGAGGGTCCTTGTCAGGCATTACTGGCCCAGATGGTGTCTGCTCAATATTCTCGAGTACAATAATAAAAATAAAAGACGCACTACCAAGGTCCTTTCGGACTTCGGTCACTATCGTAATCACAATCATGGTCTAGTTCATCGATTTTCGATGAGGATGAGGGCAGCTTTTGATTTTCCAAAGATTGATTTAACCATTCCATGTATTCAGATTCCCACTGATGGTCTAGTTGTTCCTGAGCATCTTGGTAGAGGTCTACGAAAATGGTTGCTTTATCCTTGGATACCTTCTCTTTTCCTTTTTCTGTAGCTGCTTTTCCTTTAACTGAGACTGTAGAAGATTCACCTTTTAATAAAGCTTTTGATGATTGTCCTATCTCAAACTTTATCATGTCAGTTGTAACATAGAGATTCTTCTGTGGAAAGAGATATTTATCATCAGATTTCTTACACCTGTTAACATAGGCCATTGGGTCTATCTATATGTCGAGGAAAGAATCTTTTTTGATTTTACGGAATTCAGGCATTGATTGAACTGGCATCTCGACTCCATCTAATAATTCCCATTTGAAAATTTGGAACATGCTAATGGAGCATTCTATGGCACATTGGATCCAATGTTTGCAAATGTGATTGATGTCTGTCTTTTGTTACCATCCTAATTTGAAAATCATGGATTAACATACCTTAGTTGATAGCAATATACTTATCAAATAGACCACATCATCATTCCAATTTCCAGCCATAACAGTAATAGTAACCAATGCCTTCTGATTAATCAACAACTTAATTACTTTTACTCTTCCTTGACATTCTTCTAATGTTTTGATCATGGACAACTTTTAAGGCAATTTGACTTTATGGAACTCTTTAAGCCAAAGGGTCAGCTTCTTGATTTCTTCAGTGTTGTGAGCTAACATAGATTCATCAATCCTTTCAGGTCCATAAAGTTGTGCAAAAGGATTTGGGACAATAGGATCTCTAAATTCTAGACTTTGATAATCCCAAGGAGTAGAGAAAGTTCTCAAAGACTGCAACGTTCTTTGAACACACTGAGAAGCTCTTACTTGAGGTTTCTTCGTGCAATGTCCATATTTAATCTCCCAATCAGAAAATGGTTCAAATAGCGCATACTGGGGAAATGAATCTATACCTGCATAATTTTCATCATTTCTTTGCAGAAATGCAGCATCAATTTCTTCAAAAAGATCGAGAATTCTTAAAGACTTAAAAAATCTTTGAACTCCTTCACTCATGTTTATTTCATCCAAATCCAACATTTTGGCTGAAGTATAGATTGCAAAAGAGAAATATAAAAGACCAATAATTTGATAATAATTTAAAGTCTGTAATACTTGAATCATAACTTTAGTGTATTCTCTTGACCAGTAATCATCCAAAGTTTTAAAATAAAGCTTCATTTTCATATTGGGTAAAGGATAGCCTTTTACCAGTTCTTCGTCTAAACCCAATAAAATTCCAACGTTCTTAGATTTCGAAGCTTGACATCTTTGTATCCACTGATTTCTTCTTATTCTAAGCTCGAAAATTTTCTTAATCTCCGCAACCAAATCACCAAGAACTAATTTAAGAATCTGAAACCTTTTGACAAAAGTTTCAAAACTATCATCTTTAGAAGTTTTACCTGGAAGAGCAAATATATCAGTTCTTCGACTGGAGCAAGGATGATTGTGAGATTTATTCATATCCCTGGTTAAGGCATCTGCTAAATAATTAGAAATACCTAGAACCCATTCAATAACAAAATCATACATTTGAAACCAAATCTACCATGCCAGTAGTCTTCCCCTTGCTAACTGTCTTGATATTTTGGCCGATAAAAAATACTTGAAATTCATAGAACCTGTTCGTATCAAGAATTTTGCAAGAGCTAAGTACAACTCAAATTTTTGTATGCCATTGAAGATAGCAAGAGTTTCTTTTTCGGCTGTAAAATAATTTTTCTGGTGAGGCAGAAATTTACCTGACGCATAAGCACATAAAATTTCTTCGCTGGTTCCCTCCTTTCTTTGAAAAAGGATGGCTGCCCAAAAAGAATTAGAGGCATCAGTCTGGAGAATTAAAAAACCATTACCTGGAGGTTTGAGCTGAGGGAGCTTTTTTCATTCAGATTTTAATAATTTGACTGCCTCGGTAGCTCCTGGCGACCATCCAGAATGCAAATGTTGGCGAATTGGGGCAGTCTTTTCTGACAGTCTAGGGATATATTTATGAACATAATTAAGCACACCTAGAAATCGCTGAATCATTTTAGTATCTAGAAATTCAGAGAGTTTAGTCAAGATATGAGGCTGCATCTGAATTTTACCATTTATCACATGTATACCCAAAAAATCGATACTGTCTTGGAAAAGAAGAATTTTCTTTTCTGATAAAACGATACCGTGCTTTCTTGCTTCTTCAGGAAATATCTACAAATGCTTGAGATGGGATTCGAGATCTTGACTGTGGATCAAGATATCATCAATATATATAACAATAAAATCATATTTACCAAAAATTAAATCCATTTTCCTTTGAAAAAAGGCAAGAGCATTTTTCAAACCAAATGGAACGACTTTCCATTGGTAAAATCCTACGGGGCATGTAAAGGCGGTCTTGTGACGGTCTTATTTTTTTATCTGTATCTGGTAATAACCAGACTTCATGTCAAATTTACTAAAGACTTGATGTTCTAAATATTCTGCATAATAGTTTCCTGTTGGGGCAGAGGATAGTTAAAACTTTTGGTGATTGCATTTAATGGCTTATAATTAATCACCATACGAGCTTTACCTCTAACTATCTCAGAATGATTTCGAACCAGGAAAGCAGAACAAGAATAATGGGAAGAACTAGGTTCAATCAACAGTAAATTTAGTAGTTCTTCAATCTGCTTTTTAATTTTCTTTTCATCAGTTGGAGTGCAGGGTATTAGTTTTCCTTTAACCCCATTGTCATGGAGAGTATCTATTCCTTGCTGGGGACTCTCCACACTCCAAAATGCTTGAGGATTTTCAGAACAAATTTTCAACAATTCATCATAAATAGACATTTGTGCTGGAGACCAAGCAGGATTTCTGTTTGCTTTTTGTTTAGACTTTGTTTGAATTCTTTCTTCATAAATCCACAATACCTCTTACCAATTATTGGAATCATTCAGAGGTATTCTTGCACCTGCTTTCTTTTGGCTATTTTCTTTGCGGGCTTCAGAATTAGCCAAAGTTAGTCTTGGAACTGAAATTGCCTTTTTCTTGATATTGAAGATGACTTTATCTTCACTAATTGTAACGGGAAATATAGAATTAATGAAACGCATTCCAAGAAACAAACTTGCAGATGTGTCATAATGTTGGAATGCAGAGAATTTTACAACACTCCACCCTAGTTTTAAAGAGACATTATCAACATAGTGGGTGAGATTGACAAAACCACCAATGGTCTCAGAAACAAGAATATTTTGAAAAGGTTTCCATAAACCTTTGAACAGAGAAGGACAAACCAAGTTTTTGGAGCCTCCAGTATCAATAAAGGCATCGACATTGATCCATTCACCTTTGACTTGAACTTCAACTGGGATATACAACAGATTGTTATTTTTAACAATCTTCTTGAGAAAGGAACTTTCTTCAGTATTAACAGATGCGGGAGCAGGTAAAGATGACGACTGAGAAACTGTCTTCAGATAAGGGCAAAAATAATTCAGAGTGGGTTGTGGAGGCAAAGAATTTAAAACGGGGTTTGAATTCTTAATACCAATATCGGTAGGAGTAGATAACGAGGGAAGAATAGAGACAGTATCATCTGAAATGTATTCAGATGTTTCATTAGTATATTCATCAGAACTAAATGCATCACTGAAATGTAATTCATTTGCAGTAGCTAGTTCAGAACATTCATAAGGATTTGAACATCAGTTAATTTTCTGACAGATATCGGGAAGTGACTCTGTTTCTGACAGTGAAGCATCAGTCAAGATATATACATCTGATACTTCGTCATTTGTCTCAACCATAGACCAGTTATCTACAAAATCATCTATTTCAATACAGGCTTTTAATTTATTGGACGAGATTTTGGGGCACTTTCGAGCAAAATTACCTTCTTTCTTACAAATGAAACATGCATTGTCTCTTTTTGGTTGCTTGTGCTTTTTCAGATATTTAAACTTTCGAAAAGGCCTTCTCGGATTAGCTACTTTTCTTGGCTTGAATTTTCGATACCATTTAGATTTTCTTTTCTTAAACGGTGTCCAGGGTAATATAGATCGACAAACATCAAGACCAGGTGAAAAGTCTTGGGATTTCTTCTGCCAACAAAGATATTTAACCTTTTCCTGAGAATGAAATAGCATATCTACCCAATAAGTCTGTTCAATCTTTTTGCCTTGGACTTCTAAGTCTTTCATAATCAAATCTCCTAGATTACCAGGTAGCTTAGACAAGAATGAAATCTTCTGAGTAGAGTCATTGGTAAGATTGGCTTTATAGATTTTGGCCATATAATCATTACCAAACTGATCTAGAAACTTTAAATCCCTTAACTCCATTCGTGCTAGATCTGTAATCAGCTGTTTATTTTCATCTACCGGTTCTGGGACAAATTGTGTTTTGAGCAGAAATTCTAGGGTAGCTAGGTCTACAGTAGCTACATTAATTCTTTCTTCTTCTGATGGCCCCATCCACCAGTCATACACAATTCCGGCCATTCATTTTTCAGCTAATGAAAAAATAGAAATATTATCTAATCTAGAGACAACTTGCATTTGGTACAGGGCACCAATCCAAACGCGGATGGACTTAGCTGGATTTGAGGATTTGTCTAAATCCAGACCATATCCACTGGAATTGGTTGCAAACAAGTCTTCTTCAACCCTTGGATATTTAGGGATTTCTCGGAACACATGAGCTTTTTGGAGAGATGGCAAAAGGAAGGAAGGAAATTTAGAAGCAGCATTTTCCAAAGTAACAATTTCTCTTTTTGGTTTTTGAAATTGCAATGGTTTTGCTGGTTCCATCCTTTCTTTAAAAAAGGACAGCTGCCCAAAAATAATCAGAGGCATCAGTCTAGAGAATTAAAAAACCATTACCTAGAGGTTTGAGCTCAGGGAGCTTTTTGCATTTAGCTTTTAATAATTTTACTGCTTTGGTAGCTTCTGGCAACCATCTAGAATGAAAATGTTGGCGGATTGGGGCAGTCTTTTATGACAGTCTAGGGATATATTTATGAACATAATTGAGCACACCTAGAAATCGCTGAATCATTTTAGTATTTGTTAATACATCTACAAATTCAGAGAGTTTAGTCAAGATATGAGGCTGCATCTGAATTTTACCATTTATCACATGAATACCCAAAAAATCAATATTGTCTTGGAAAAGAAGCATTTTCTTTTCTGATAAAACGATATCGTGCTTTCTTGCTTCTTCAAGAAATATCTACAAATTCTTGAGATGGGATTTGAGATCTTGACTGTGGATCAAGATATCATCAATATATACAACAATAAAATCATATTTACCAAAAATAAAATCCATTTGCCTTTGAAAAAAGGTAGGAGCATTTTTCAAACCAAATGGAAGGACTTTCCATTGGTAAAATCTTGCGGGGCATGTAAAGGCGGTCTTGTGAAGGTTTTCTTCTTTTATCTGTATCTGGTAATAACCAGAATTCATGTCAAATTTTCTAAAGACCTTGCTGTTCTGAATCTTCTACATAATAGTTTCCTGTCGGGGCAGAGGATAGTTAAAAATTTTGGTGATTGCATTTAATGGCTTATAATTAATCACCATATGAGCTTTACCTCTAACTATCTCAGAATGATTTCGAACCAGGAAAGCAGAACAAGAATAATGGGAAGAACTAGGTTCAATCAACTGTACATTCAATAGTTCTTCAATCTGCTTTTTAATTTCCTTTTCATCAATTGGAGTGCAGGGTATCAATTTTCCTTTAACCCCATTGTCATGGAGAGTATATATTTCTTGCTTGGGACTCTCCACACTCCAAAATGCTTGAGGATTTTTAGAACAACTTTTCAACAATTCATCATAAATAGACATTTGTGTTGGAGACCAATCAGGATTTCTGTTTTCTTTTTGTTTAGACTTTGTTTAACTTCTTTCTTCATAAATCTGCAATACGTCTTGCAAATTATTGGAATCATTCAGAGGTCTTCTTGCACCTACTTTCTTTTGGCTATTTTCTTGATATTGAAGATGACTTTATCTTCACTAATTGTAACAGGAAATACAGAATTAATGAAAGGCTTTCCAAGAAACAAACTTGCAGATGTGTCATAATGTTGGACTGCAGAGAATTTTACAATACCCCCCCCTAGTTTTAAAGAGACATTATCAACATAGTGGGTGAGATTTACAGAACCACCAATGGTCTCAGAAACAAGAATATTTTGCAAAGGTTTCCATAAACCTTTGAATAGAGAAGGACGAGCCTGTTAAGCCCCTATATTAATAGTGTAGCCCCTTATTATGTTAGTGTAGCCCCCCTTATTTTTATCATTGTACCCCTTTAACCCCCATATTGTTATTATTGTTCCCTTACATTATTATTGTTAGGTCGGCTAGGATTACATTGTGGCCCCATGGACTCCTATATAAAGAAAGGAGGTTTTGTCATTTGTATCATCCAAGAATTGTTCATTTATGTAATGTATTGGAGGTTTCCCCCTTGAAGTGGCTCATTTCTAAGGTTTTTATATCTCTTTTCTTCTATTTTTGGCGCTGGTTACACAACATTTGGTATCAGAGCTTTGGATTCTAGGGTTTCGCTGCTCCAAACTAGTCATCATGGAATTTTCACTATAACTTTGCTTCTACGATGGTTCAGAAGTTGAAAGTTTTAGGGTATGAAGCCAAAATCTTAAGGAATATTGTATAAAAATTTCGGAGCTTGATTCACAATATTTTCGGAGATATGATCTGTGGAAGTTAGGTATTTCTTCAGGCTCCTAAATAGGTCATCGTGGCATTTGCGCTATAACCTTTTTTATACGTAGGTTCAGAATCTGAAATGCATATGGTGCGAGGCTGAGATCATAAGGAAACTCTTCAAAAAAAATTCATATCTTGGTTCGCAATATTTTTGGAGATATGATCTGTGGAATGTAGTGCATTTTCAGGCTCCGGAATTTCATCTAAAAAAGGTGATCTTGGAAAAATTTTAATAACTCTCTCTCTGAGCATCGGATTGGAGTGCCATAAAAAATTATGACAAGTGCACAGACTGTAGTTTCTTAGCTATCAATTTCAAATACAAAGGAAGAAACAGTGACACGTTGCAAGTCGTACAATTTCGCTCTACTGAACGAGTCCATAATTAGGTCATTGTGGGAGATTGAACACAACGTTGTCTTGGAGAATCAAAATCAAGTCATACTTGTGCCATTCAAAAGATAATTCAAAGGGCTACTTCAGTGCTGAATTTCAGATATTGAAGAGCCGCGATCACAGAGATAATACAATTTCAATATCGAGCTCCTCAAAAGCAAGTAAAAGGTGTGTATTGTTTTTCCCGAATTGCATAAACCTTGTTTGAAAAATCAGTTTGAAGTGATTCCAAGGGCCTATTGAGCATATATTTCAGTATTGCGTTCTGAAATGTCTCCTAAAAAGAATTCAACACCCATTAAGCCCTCAGAAATCTATACTATGATGCATGAAGTGGAAGAATTGCAGTATGAGATATCAAAATTACGGTACCAAGTGCAACAAATTTCGATCTTACGAAGAGCAACCGAAGCTGAAATAGATGGTTTAAAAGAAGAAATGGAGGCTAAGTTGCATGGTTTGAAGGATAAAATAATATCTAATATGGATGATAAATTAGTGGAATATGACATTGAGCATCAACAACAAGTTCTCCAACTCTCAAAGGATAACCTAACTTTGGTGCAGAATCTAATGAAACAACAGGAATATCAACATCACATCGAAAGAAGTTCTGAAGTAGTCACAGAAACAAGAACTCGAAAAGTACAATCAATTTCAAATTATCTCATCAAGTGGAAGAACTTTCCTGTAGAAGATTCCACATGGGACGATGAGAATTTTATACAAAAGCATCAAGAAATAATCAAGCGTTGAGGACAACACTTGTTTGAAGGAGAGGGGCATGTTAAGCCCCTATATTAATAGTGTAGTCCCTTATTATGTTAGTCAAACCCCCCTTATTGTTATTGTTGTACCCCTGCAACCCCCATATTGTTATTATTGTGCCCTTGCATTATTATTGTTAGGTCGGCTAGGATTACATTGTGGCCCACTAGGATTACATTGTAGCCCCATGGACTCCTATATATAGAAAGGAGGTTTTGTCATTTGTATCATCCAAGAATTGTTCATTTATGTAATGTATTGGAGGTTTCCCCCTCGAAGTGGCTCATTTCTAAGGCGTTGATATCTGTTTTCTTCTATTTTTGGAGCTGGCTACACAACAGAGCCAAGTTATTGGAGCCTCCAGTATCAATAAAGGCGTCGACATTGATCCATTCACCTTTGACTTGAACTTCAACTGGGATATACAACAGATTATTAGTTTTAACAATCTCCGTGAGAAATTAACTTTCGTCAGTATTAGCAGATGCGGGAGCAGGTAAATATGAGGATTGAGAAACTGTCTTCGGATAAGGGCAAAAACAATTTAGAGTGGGTTGTGGAGGCAAAGAATTTAAAACGGGGATTGAATTCTTAATACCAATTTCGGTAGGAGTAGATAACGAGGGAACAACAGAGACAGTATCATCTTAAATGTATTCAGATGTTTCATCAGTATATTCATCAGAAATAAATTCATCACTGAAATGTAATTCATTTTCAGTAGCTAGTTCGGAACAGTCATAAAAATCTGAACATCGGTTCATTTTCTGACAGATATCGGGAAGTGACTCAGTTTCTGACAGTGAAGCATCAGTCAAGATATATACATCTGATACTTCATCATTTGACTCAACCATAGACCAGTTATCTACAAAATCATCTATTTCAATACAGGCTTTTAATTTACTGGACGAGCTTTTGGGGCACTTTCGAGAAAAATGACCTTCTTGCTTACAAATGAAACATGCATTGTCTCTTTTTGGTTGCCTGTGCTTTTTCATATATTAAACTTTCGAAAAGGCCTTCTAGGATTAGCTACTCTTTTTTGCTTGAATTTTCCATACCATTTAGATTTTCTTTTCTTAAATGGTGTCTAGGGTAATACAGATCGACAAACATCAAGACCAGGTGAAAAGTCTTGGGCTTGCTTCTGCCAACAAAGATATTTAACCTTTTACTGACAAGGAAATAGTAGATCTACCCAATGAGTCTGTTCAATCTTTTTGCCTTGGACTTCTAAGTCTTTCATAATCAAATCTCCTAGATTACCAGGCAGCTTAGATAAGAATGAAATATTCTGAGTAGAGTCATTGGTAAGATTTGCTTTATAGATTTTGGTCATATAATCATTACCAAACTGATCTAGAAACTTTAAATCCTTTAACTCCATTCGTGCTAGATCTGTAATCAACTGTTTCTTTTCATCTGTCAGTTCTGGGAAAAATTGTGTTTTGAGCAGCAATTCTAGGGTAGCTAGGTCTGCAGGAGCTACATTCATTCTTTCTTCTTCTGATGGCCCCATCCACCAGTCATACACAATTCCGGCCATTCGTTTTTTAGCTACGGAAAAAATAGAAATATTATCTAATCTAGAGAAAACTTGCATTTGGTACAGGGCACCAATCCAAACTCGGATGGACTCGGCTGGATTTGAGGATTTGTCTCAATCCAGAACATATCCACTGGAATTGGTTGCAAACAAGTCTTCTTCAACCCTTGGATATTTAGGGATTTCTCGAAACACATGAGCTTTTTGGAGAGATGTCAAAATGAAGGAATGAAATTTAGAAGAAGCATTTTCCAAAGTAACAATTTCGCTTTTTGGTTTTTGAAAATGGAATGGTTTTGCTGGTTCTAGTTTATTTTCAGATTTTTTTTCAAAGGCTTGGGCACTAGATTCAGCTTCACTTCCTACTTTCTTTTCATTGATATCCCAATAGTTAGGAGTATCCATTAAGATGGAAAAATTTGGAGCTTTTTTTTCTCGCCTTTTCCTTTATTTTTTCTTCTTCTCTTTAGCTTCTCGTCTTTGTCTTTCTTCTTGTTGTTCATCATGGAGAAGTCTGAGATTTTGAAGAATTAACTCAGTCTGTGATCCTAGATCATCCAAAACATCTTCAGCATGTGAACACCAGGTAGTAAGATAATTACCAATTCGGTAGATCTGATCTAGGTCAGTAGTGTTTAATGCATTATGCTCTATCAAAGGAGCACAATTAGCTCTTGTGGCTGGCTGTTTTGACATAGAAGAGGTGGTGCAAAATTTAGTCTTGGGAGGCCATTTCCCACCTTTGACAAAACTAAGGTTAGCATACTGCCACTCTTCAACAGGAGAAAAATGAGTACTAGAGACACGGTGCATCTTATTTACAGCAAGAAAGGGTTTAGATTCAGGTATATACAAGTCATTTGAGGACAGCTGTGGTTCAGAAGGAAAGAATTCTTCAATTGGAGGAATATCAACTCTATTTGAAGAAGATGCTTCAGTTGCAGACACAGGAACAAAATAGTGACGAGGCCTGACAATAGGTCGAGGGTTCTCTAGTTTTTTAGGAATTAGCTTGACTTGGCCATTACTGAGAGAGACTCGCTTAAGTTTATTTTCAGGATTCTTGTCATGAAGAATTGATTTGTATTGGAAATACCAGTTATTAGGTAATTCAGTAGGATCATAAAGAACACCTTCAACTTGGGCGTTAGAAAGACCAACAGTAACACAATCTTTCAAGACAGGTTGTTTAATTTTAGGATGAGCGGTATTATTCAACTGAAAAGAGGTTTGAACTAGTACATAAATATAATCACTATCTTCAATCATTTGGAGTCCTTGAACTCCAACCATAAGTTTCCAACATTCTTTGAGTCAAACTGATTCAGTAGTTAGGGAATATAGTCCCATACTGACATCCTATAGACAGATTACCCATAATAGTTCCTATTCTGGCATGATCATAATTTTGATGACGGGTGTCAAAGACTTCAGCTATACAGGGAGGATTTAAACCATGTCTAAATAATGGAGCAAGACCAATTCTTATACCACCAAAATGAAGATAATAATACTTTTTATCCTTCGCATATTGGCGGAATTTCTTGATTTCATCTTCAGAGAATAGGTTTAACGCCACTATTTGGACAGATGGACTAGAAATTTTTATAGTGACTTCGACTTCTTTCAGAAAGGACTTCTTCTTAAAAACATAAGACAGAGGAACTTTATAAACATCATTTTCATGGAGTGATGGGGGATTCCAATCCTCGGGATTCTCAATTAAGTCATGATTTTCATTGGGATCTAAGTCAGACTCTACTGATCTTGAAGCAACCTCAGACACAATTTTACGAGCAATAGAAGAGAAAGAGCGTAATAAGTTTGCCATTTATAATCGAGAACAGGGCTCCGATACCAATAATGATACCAATAATGATGGACTCAATAACTTACTTGAATTTCTAAACTTTAGCTGAACTTCCTCACACCTTCCACCATGGGCACGGGAAATACGAGAATACACACGACTCTTAATAATGATGGACTCAGTAAGATACCAATAATGATGGACTCAGTAAGATACCAATAATGATGGACTCAGTAACTTACTTGAATTTTTGAACTTTAGCTGAACTTACTCACACCTTCCACCATGGGCACGAGAAATACGAGAATACACACGACTCCTCCGGTCTTCAACTCGCTTTACAATCCTGACTTACAGTGATCTTGGAACAAACTGTCCTCAGACAGGCGGCCGAGCAGGCTTCAGTATTAATTCAAATAAATATTTTACATACCAAGTGATGCCTCAGAGTAGAGCCTTGCAGTCTCTAATCTCTTAAAGCATAATTACAACACTCTTTCACAAACTCACTCAACACACCACAGAAACTCACACTCAAGCGATGCCATATATTCTAACACACACACATTTATATAACATAAAAAGCATATGATAATTATTGACGGTCCTTGTCAGGCATTATTGGCCCAGACGGTGTCTGCTCAATATTCTCGAGTACAATAATAAAAATAAAATATGCACTACCAAGGTCCTTTCGTACTTCGATCACTATCGTAATCACAATCATGGTCTGGTTCATCGATTTTCGATGAGGATGAGGGAAGATTTTGATTTTCCCAATAATTATTTAACCATTCCATGTATTTAGATTCCCACTGATGGTCCAGTTGTTCCTAAGAATCTTGGTATAGGTCTATGAAAATGGTTGCTTTATCCTCGGATACCTTCTCTTTTCCTTTTTATGTAGTTGCTTTTCCTTTAGCTGAGACTGTAGAAGATTCGCCTTTTAATAAAGCTTTTGATGATTGTCCTATATCAAACTTTATCATGTCGATTGTAACATATATATTCTTCTGTGGAAAGAGATATTTATCATCAGATTTCTTCCACCTGTTAACATAGGCCATTGGGTCTATCTCTATGTCGAGGAAAGAATATTTTTTTCTTTTATAGAATTCAAGCATTGATTGAACTGGCATCTTGACTCCATCTAATAATTCCAATTTGAAAATTTGGAACATGCTGACAAAGCATTCTATGGCACATTGGATCCAATGTTTGCAAATGTGATTAATGTCTGTCTTTTGTTGCCATCCTAATTCGAAAATCATGGATGAACATACCTTAGTTGCTAGCAATAGACTTATCAAACAGACTACATCATCATTCCAATTTCTGGCCATAACAGTAACAGTAACCAATGCCTTCTGATTAATCAGCAACTTAATTAATTTTACTCTTCCTTGACATTCTTCTAATGTTTTGATCATGGACAAATTTTTAGGCAATTTGAGTTTATGGAACTCTTTAAGCCAAAGGGTCAGTTTCTTTATTTCTTCAGTGTTGTCAGCTAACACAGATTCATCAATCCTTTCATGTCCATATAGTTGTGCAAAAGGATTTCGGACAATAGGATCTCTGAATTCTAGAATTTTATAATCCCAAGGAGTAGAGAAATTTCTCAAATACTGCAGTGTTCTTTGAACACATTGAGAAGCTCTTACTCCAGGTTTCTTCGTGCAACATCCATATTTAATCAGAAAATGGTTCAAATAGCTCATACTGTGGAAATGAATCTGTACCTGCATAATTTTCATCATTTCTTTGCAGAAATGCAACATCAATTTCTTCAAAAAGATCAGGAATTCTTAAAGACTTAAAAAATATTTGAACTCCTTCAGTCATATTTATTTCATCCAAATCCAACATTTTGGCTGAACTATAGATTGCAAAAGAGAAATCTACACCACCAATAATCTGATAATAATTTAAAGTCTGTAATACTTGAATCATATTTTTAGTGTATTCTCTTGACCAGTAATCATCCAAAGTTTTAAAATAAAGCTTCACTTTCATATTGGGTACAGGATAGACTTTTACCAGTTCTTCGTCTAAACCCAATAAAATTCCAATGTTCTTAGATTGCCAGGCTTGACATCTTTGTATCCACTGATTTCTTCTTATTCTAAGCTCGAAAATTTTCTTAATCTCCGCAACCAAATCACCAAGAACTAATTCAAGAATCTGAAACCTTTTGACAAAAGTTTCAAAACCATAATCTTTAGAAGTTTTACCTGGAAGAGCAAATATATCAGTTCTTCGACTGGAGCAAGGATGATTGTGAGCTTTATTCATATCCCTGGTTAAGGCGTCTGCTAAATAATTAGTAATACCTGGAACCCATTCAACATCAAAATCATACATTTGAAACCAAATCTGCCATGCCAGTAGTCTTCCCCTTGCTAATTGTCTTGATATTTTGGCCGATAAAAAATACTTGAAATTCATTAATCTGTTCGTATCAAGAATTTTGCAGGAGCTAAGTACAACTCAAATTTTTGTATGCCATTGAAGATAGCAAGATTTTCTTTTTCAGCTATAAAATAATTTTTCTGGTGAGGCAGAAATTCACCTGATGCATAAGCACATAAAATTTGTTCGCTGGTTCCCTCCTTTCTTTCAAAAAGGACGGCTGCCCAAAAAGAATCAGAGGCATCAGTATGGAGAATTAGAAAACCGCTACCTGGAGGTTTGAGCTCAGGGAGCTTTTTGCATTCAGCTTTTAATAATTTGACTGCTTCGGTAGCTTCTGGCGACCATCCAGAATGCAAATGTTGGCGGATTGGGGAAGTCTTTTCTGACAGTCTAGGGATATATTTATGAACGTAATTGAGCACACCTAGAAATCGCTGAATCATTTTAGTATCTGGAAATTCAGAGAGTTTAGTCAAGATATGAGGCTGCATCTGAATTTTACCATTTATCACATGAATACCCAAAAAATCAATACTTTCTTGGAAAAGAAGCATTTTCTTTTCTGATAAAACGATACCGTGCTTTCTTGCTTCTTCAATAAATATCTACAAATGGTTGAGATGGGATTCGAGATCTTGACTGTGGATCAAGATATCATCAATATATACAACAATAAAATCATATTTACCAAAAATAAAATCCATTCGCCTTTGAAAAAAGGCAAGAGCATTTTTCAAACCAAATGGAATGACTTTCCATTGGTAAAATCCTGCGGGGCATGTAAAGGCGATCTTGTGACAGTCTTCTTCTTTTATCTGTATCTGGTAATAACCAGACTTCATGTGAAATTTACTAAATACCTTGCTGTTCTGAATCTTCTGCATAATAGTTTCCTGTCGGGGCAGAGGATAGTTAAAAAATTTGGTGATTGCATTTAATGGCTTATAATTAATCACCATACGAGCTTTACCTCTAACTATCTCAGAATGATTTCGAACCAGGAAAGCAGAACAAGAATAATGGGAAGAACTAGGTTCATTCAACTGTAAATTCAGTAGTTCTTCAATCTACTTTTTAATTTTCTTTTCATCAGTTGGAGTGCAGGGTATCAGTTTTCCTTTAACCCCATTGTCATGGAGAGTATCTATTTCTTGCTGGGGACTCTCCACACTCCAAAATGCTTGAGGGTTTTCAGAATAACTTTTCAAAAATTCATGATAAATAGCCATTTGTGCTGGAGACCAATCAGGATTTCTGTTTTCTTTTTGGTTAGACTTTGTTTGAATTCTTTCTTTGTAAATTTGCAATACCTCTTGCCAATTATTGGAATCATTCAAAGGTCTTCTTGCACCTGCTTTCATTTGTATATTTTCTTTGCGGGCTTCAGAATTAGCCAAAGTTAGTCTTGGAACTGAAATTTCCTTTTTCCTGATATTGAAGATGACTTTATCTTCACTAAATGTAACAGGCAATATAGAATTAATGAAAGTCATTCCAAGAAAAAAACTTGCAGATGTGTCATAATGTTGGACTGCAGAGAATTTTACAATACTCCCCCCTAGTTTTAAAGAGACATTATCAACGTAGTGGGTGAGATTGAAAAAACCATCAATGGTATCAGAAACAAGAATATTTTGCAAAGGTTTCCATAAACCTCTGAACAGAGAAGGACGAACCAAGTTATTGGAGCCTCCGGTATCAATAAAGGCGTCGACATTGATCCTTTCACCTTTGAATTGAACTTCAAATGAGATATACAATAGATTGTTAGTTTTAACAATCTTCTTGAGAAATGAACTTTCGTCAGTATTAACAGATGTGGGAGCAGGTAAAGATGACGACTGAGAAACTTTCTTCGGATAAGGGCAAAAACAATTCAGAGTGGGTTGTGGAGGCAAAGAATTTAAAACGGGGATTGAATTCTTAATACCAATATCGGTAGGAGTAGGTAACGAGGTTACAATAGAGACAGTATCATCTGTAATGTATTCAGATGTTTCATCAGAACTAATTGCATCACTGAAATGTAATTCATTTTCAGTAGCTAGTTCGGAACAGTCATAAGGATCTGAACATCGGTTCATTTTCTGATAGATATCGGGAAGTGACTCAGTTTATGACAGTGAAGCATCAGTCAAGATATATACATCTGATACTTCGTCATTTGACTCAACCATAGACCAGTTATCTACAAAATCATCTATTTCAATACAGGCTTTTAATTTATTGGACGAGCTTTTGGGGCACTTTCGAGAAAAATGACCTTCTTGCTTACAAATTAAACACGCATTGTCTCTTTTTGGTTTCCTGCGCTTTTTCAGATATTTAAACTTTTGAAAAGGCCTTCTGGGATTAGCTACTCTTTTTGGCTTGAATTTTCCATACTGTTTAGATTTTCTTTTCTTAAATGGTGTCCAGGGTAATACAGATCGACAAACATCAAGACCAGGTGAAAAGTCTTGGGCTTTCTTCTGCCAACAAAGATATCTAACCTTTTCCTGACAACGAAATAGCAGATCTACCCAATAAATATGTTCAATATTTTTTCCTTGTACTTCTAAGTCTTTCATAATCAAACCTCCTAGATTACCAGGCAGCTTAGACAAGAATGAATTCTTCTGAGTAGAGTCATTGGTAAGATTGGCTTTATAGATTTTGGCCATATAATCATTACCAAACTGATCTAGAAACTTTAAATCCTTTAAATCCATTCGTGCTAGATCTGTAACCAGTTGTTTCTTTTCATCTGCCGGTTCTTGGACAAATTGTGTTTTGAGCAGCAATTCTAGGGTAGCTAGGCCTGTAGCAGCTACATTCATTCTTTCTTCTTTTGATGGCCCCATCGACCAGTCATACACAATTCCGGCCATTCGTTTTTCAGCTAAGGCAAAAATATAAATATTATCTAATCTAGAGACAACTTACATTTGGTACAGGGCACCAATCCAAACTTGGATGGACTTGGCTGGATTTGAGGATTTGTCTAAATCCAGAAAGTTTCCGCTGGAATTGGTTGCAAACAAGTCTTCTTCAACCCTTGGATATTGAGGGATTTCTCGGAACACATGAGCTTTTTGGAGAGATGGCAAAATGAAGGAAGGAAATTTAGAAGCAGCATTTTCCAAAGTAACAATTTTGCTTTTTGGTTTTCGAAAATGCAATGGTTTTGCTGGTTCCCTCCTTTCTTTCAAAAAGGATGGCTGCCCAAAAATAATCATAGGCATCGGTCTAGATAATTAAAAAACCATTACCTGGAGGTTTGAGCTCACGGAGCTTTTTGCATTTAGCTTTTAATAATTTGACTGCTTTGGTAGCTTCTGGCGACCATCCAGAATGCAAATGTTGGCAGATTGGGGCAGTCTTTTCTGACAGTCTAGGGATATATTTATGAACATAATTGAACACACCTAGAAATCTCTGAATCATTTTAGTATTTGTTAATAAATTTGGAAATTCAGAGAGTTTAGTCAATATATGAGGCTGCATCTAAATTTTACCATTTATCACATGAATACCCAAAAAATTAATACTGTCTTGGAAAAGAAGAATTTTCTTTTCTGATAAAACGATATTGTGCTTTCTTGCTTCTTCAAGAAATATCTGCAAATTCTTGAGATGGGATTCGAGATCTTGACTGTGGATCAAGATATCATCAATATATACAAAAATAAAATCATATTTACCAAAACTAAAATCCATTCGCCTTTGAAAAAAGGCAGGAGCATTTTTCAAACCAAATGGAACGACTTTTCACTGGTAAAATCATGTGGGGCATGCAAAGGAAGTCTTGTGATGGTTTTCTTCTTTTATCTGTATCTGGTAATAACCAGAATTCATGTCAAATTTACTGAAGACCTTGTTGTTCTAAATCTTCTACATAATAGTTTCCTGTCGGGGCAGAGGATAGTTAAAACTTTTGGTGATTGCATTTAATGGCTTATAATTAATCACCACACGAGCTTTACCTCTAACTATCTCAGAATGATTTCGAACCAGGAAAGCAGAACAAGAATATTGGGAAGAACTAGGTTCAATCAACTGTAAATTCAGTAGTTCTTCAATCTGCTTTTTAATTTCCTTTTCATCAGTTGGAGTGCAGGGTACCAGTTTTCCTTTAACCCCATTGTCATGGAGAGTATCTATTTCTTACTAGGGACTCTCCACACCCCAAAATGATTGAGGATTTTCAGAAAAAATTTTCAACAATTCATCATAAATAGCCATTTGTGCTGGAGACCAATCAGGATTTCTGTTTTCTTTTTGTTTAGACTTTGTTTGACATATTTCTTCATAAATCTGCAATACCTCTTGCTAATTATTGGAATCATTCAGAGGTGTTCTTGCACCTGCTTTCTTTTGGCTATGTTTTTCGCGGGCTTCAGAATTAGCCAAAGTTAGTCTTGGAACTGAAATTGCCTTTTTCTTGATATTGAAGATCACTTTATCTTCACTAATTGTAACAGGCAATACAGAATTAATGAAAGGCATTCCAAGAAACAAACTTGCAAATGTGTCATAATGTTGGACTGCAGAGAATTTTACAATACTCCCCCCTAGTTTTAAAGAGACATTATCAACATAGTGGGTGAGATTGACAGAACCATCAATGGTCTTAGAAACAAGAATATTTTTCAAAGGTTTCCATAAACCTTTGAATAGAGAAGGACGAGCTGAGTTATTGGAGCCTCCGGTATCAATAAAGGCGTTGACATTGATCCATTCACCTTTGACTTGAACTTCAACTGGGATATACAACAGATTGTTAGTTTTAACAATATTCTTGAGAAAGGAACTTTCGTCAGTATTAACAGATGCGGGAGCAGGTAAAGATGATGACTAAGAAACTATCTTCGGATAAGGGCAAAAAGAATTCAGAGTGGGTTGTGGAGGAAAAGAATTTAAAACGAGGTTTGAATTCTTAATACCAATATCGATAGGAGTAGATAACGAGGGAACAACAAAGACAGTATCATCTTAAATGTATTCTGATGTTTCATCAGTATATTCATCAGAACTAAATTCATCACTGAAATGTAATTCATTTTCAGTAGCTAGTTCGGAACAGTCATAAGGATCTGAACATCGGTTCATTTTCTGACAGATATCGGGAAGTGACTCAGTTTCTGAGAGTGAAGCATCAGTCAAGATATATACATCTGATACTTCTTCATTTGACTCAACCATATACCAGTTATCTACAAAATCATCTATTTCAATATAGGCTTTTAATTTATTGGATGAGCTTTTGGGGCACTTTCGAGCAAAATGACCTTCTTGCTTACAAATGAAACATGCATTGTCTCTTTTTGGTTGCTTGCGCTTCTTCATATATTTAAACTTTCGAAAAGGCCTTCTGGGATTAGCTACTCTTTTTGTCTTGAATTTTCCATACCATTTAGATTTTCTTTTCTTAAAGGGTGTCCAGGGTAATACAGATCGACAAACATCAAGACCAGGTGAAAAGTCTTGGGCTTTCTTCTGCCAACAAAGATATTTAACCTTTCCTGACAAGGAAATAGCAGATCTACCCAATAAGTCTATTCAATCTTCTTGCCTTGGACTTATAAGTCTTTCATAATCAAATCTCCTAGATTACTAGATAGCTTAGACAAGAATGAAATCTTCTGAGTAGAGTCATTGGTAAGATTGGCTTTATAGATTTTGGCCATATAATCATTACCAAACTGATCTAGAAACTTTAAATCCTTTAACTCCATTCATGCTAGATCTGTAATCAGCTGTTTCTTTTCATCTGCCGGTTCTAGGACAAATTGTGTTTTGAGCAGAAATTCTAGGGTAGCTAGGCCTACAGCAGCTACATTCATTCTTTCTTCTTTTGATGGCCCCTTCCACCAGTCATACAAAATTTCGGCCATTCGCTTTTCAGCTAAGGCAAAAATAGAAATATTATCTAATCTAGAGAAAACTTGCATTTGGTACAGGGCACCAATCCAAACTCGGATGGACTCGGCTGGATTTGAGGATTTGTCTAAATCCAGAACATATCCACTAGAATTGGTTGCAAACAAGTCTTCTTCAACCCTTGGATATTTAGGGATTTCTTGGAACACATGAGCTTTTTGGAGAGATGACAAAATGAAGGAAGGAAATTTAGAAGAAGCATTTTTCAAAGTAACAATTTCGCTTTTGGGTTTCTGAAAATGAAATGGTTTTGCTGGTTCTAGTTTATTTTCAGATTTGTTTTCAGAGGCTTGGGCACTAGATTCGGCTTCACTTCCTACTTGCTTTTCATCGATATCCCAATATTTAGGAGTATCCATTAAGATGGAAAACTTTGGAGCTTTTTTTTCTCGCCTTTTCCTTTCTTTTTTCTTCTTCTCTTTAGCTTCTCGTCTTTGTCTTTCTTCTTGTTGCTCATCATGGAGAAGTTTGATATTTTGAAGAATTAACTCAGTATGTGATCTTAGATCATCCAAAACATCTTCAGCATGTGCACACCAGGTAGTAAGATAATTACCAATTAGGTAGATCTGATCTAGGTCAGTAGTGTTTAATGCATTATGCTCTATCAAAGGAGCACAATCAGATCTTGTGGCTGGTTGTTTTGACATAGAAGAGGTGGTGCAAAATTTAGTCTTGGGAGGCCATTTCCCACCTTTGACAAAACGACGGTTAGCATACTGCCACTCTTCAACAGGAGAAAAATGAGTACTAGAGACACGGTGCATCTTATTTACAGCAGGAAAGGGTTTAGATTTAGGTATATACAAGTCATTTGAGGACAGTTGTGGTTCAGAAGGAAATAATTATTCAATTGGAGGAAGATCAACTCTATTTGAAGAAGATGCTTCAGTTGCATACAAAGGAACAACATAGCGACGAGGCCTGACAATAGGTCGAGGAATATCCAGTTTTTTAGGAATCAACTTGACTTAGCCATTACTGAGAGAGACTCGCTTAAGTTTATTTTTAGGCTTCTTGTCATGAAGAATTGATTTGTATTGGAAATACTAGTTATTAGGTAATTCAGTAGGATCATAAAGAACACCTTCAACTTGGGCGTTAGAAAGACCAACAGTAACGCAATCTTTCAAGACAGGTTGTTTAAGTTTAGGATGAGCGGTATTGGTCAACTGAAAAGAGGTTTGAACCAGTACATAAAGATAATCACTATCTTCAATCATTTTGAGTCCTTGAACTCCAACCATAAGTTTCCAGCATTATTTGAGATGGACATCAGTCAAACTGATTCAGTAATCAGGGAATATAGTCCCATACTGACATCTTGTAGACAGATTACCCATAATAGTTCCTATTCTGGCATGATCATAATTTTGATGACGGGTGTCAAAGACTTCAGCTATACAGGGAGTATTTAAACCATTTCTAAATAATGGAGAAAGACCAATTCTTATACCACCAAAATGAAGATAAGAATACTTTTTATCCTTCGCATATTGGCGGAATTTCTTGATTTCATCTTCAGAGAACAGGTTTAAGGCCACTATTTGGACAGATGGACTAGAAATTTTTATAGTGATTTCGACTTCTTTCAGAAAGGACTTCTTCTTAAAAACATAAGACAAAGGAACTTTATAAACATCAGTTGCATGGAGTGATGGGGGATTCCAATCCTCGGGATTCTCAATTAACTCGTGATTTTCATTGCGATCTAAGTTAGACTCTACTGATCTTGAAGAAACCTCAGACACTATTTTACGATCAATAGAAGAGAAAGAGCGTAATAAGTTTGCCATTTAGAATCTAGAACAGGGCTCCGATACCAATAACGATACCAATAATGATGGACTCAGTAACTTACTTGAATTTCTAAACTTTAGCTGAACTTCCTCACACCTTCCACCATGGGCACGGGAAATACGAGAATACACATGACTCCTAATAACGATGGACTCAGTAAGATACCAATAATGATGGACTCAGTAACTTACTTGAATTTTTCAACTTTAGCTGAACTTACTCACACCTTCCAGCACAGGCACTGGAAATACGAGAATACACATGACTCCTCCGGTCTTCAACTCGCTTTACAGTCCCGACTTACAGTGATTTTGGAACAAACTGTCCTCAGACAGGCAGCCCAGCAGGCTTCAGTATTAATTCAAATAAATATGTTACATACCAGGTGATGCCTCAGAGTAGAGCCTTGCAGTCTCTAATCTCTTAAAGCATAATTACAACACTCTTTCACAAACTCACTCAACACACCACACAAAATCACACTCAAGCGATGCCCTATCTTTTAACACACACACACACACTTATATAACCTAAAAAGCGTATGAGAATTATTGAGGGTCCTTGTCAGGCATTACTGGCCCAGACGGTGTCTGCTCAATATTCTCAGGTACAATAATAAAATTAAAAGGCACACTACCAAGGTCCTTTCGGACATTGTTCACTATCGTAATCACAATCATGGTCTGGTTCATCGATTTCCGATGAGGATGAGGGAAGCTTTTGATTTTCCCAAGATTGATTTAACCATTCCATATATTCAGATTCCCATTAGTGGTCCAGTTGTTCCTGAGCATCTTGGTATAGGTCTACGAAAATGGTTGCTTTATCCTTGGATACCTTCTCTTTTCATTTTTCTGTAGTTGCTTTTCCTTTAGCTGAGACTGTAGAAGATTCACCTTTTAATAAAGCTTTTGATGATTGTCCTATATCAAACTTTATCATGTCGTTTGTAACATAGAGATTCTTCTGTGGAAAGAGATATTTATCATCAGATTTCTTCCACCTGTTAACATAGGCCATTGGGTCTATCTCTATGTCGAGGAAAGAATCTTTTTTTCTTTTACAGAATTCAGGCATTGATTGAACTGGCATCACGACTCCATCTAATAATTCCCATTTGAAAATTTGGAACATGCTGACGGAGCGTTCTATGGCACATTGGATCCAATGTTTGCAAATGTGATTGATGTCTGTCTTTTTTTGCCATCCTAATTCGAAAATCATGGATGAACATACCTTAGTTGATAGCAATAGACTTATCAAACATACTACATCATCATTCCAATTTCCGGCCATAACAGTAATAGTAACCAATGCCTTCTGATTAATCAGCAACTTAATTACTTTTACTATTCCTTGACATTCTTCTAATGTTTTGATCATGGACAAATTTTCAGGAAATTTGAGTTTATGGAACTCTTTAAGCCAAAGGGTCAGCTTCTTGATTTCTTCAGTGTTGTCAACTAACACAGATTCATCAATCCTTTCAAGTCCATAAAGTTGTGCAAAAGGATTTGGGACAATAGGATCTTTGAACTCTAGACTTTGGTAATCCCAAGGAGTAGAGAAAGTTCTCAAATACTGCAATGTTCTTTGAACACAATGAGAAGCTCTTACTTGAGGTTTCTTCGTGCAATGTCCATCTTTAATCTCCCAATCGGCAAATGGTTCAAATAGCTCATACTAGGGAAATGAATCTATACTTGCATAATTTTCATCATTTCTTTGCAGAAATGCAGCATCAATTTCATCAAAAAGATCAGGAATTCTTAAAGACTTTAAAAATCTTTGAACTCCTTCACTCATGTTTATTTCATCCAAATCCAACATTTTGGCTGAACTATAGATTGCAAAAGAGAAATCTACACCACCAATAATCTGATAATAATTTAAAGTATGTAATACTTGAATCATATCTTTAGTGTATTCTCTTGACCAGTAATCATCCAAAGTTTTAAAATAAAGCTTCACTTTCATATTGGGTAAACGATAGACTTTTACCAGTTCTTCTTCTAAACCCAATAAAATTCCAATGTTCTTAGATTGCCAGGCTTGAAATCTTTGTATCCACTGATTTCTTCTTATTCTAAGCTCGACAATTTTCTTAATCTCCATAACCAAATCACCAAGAACTAATTCAAGAATCTGAAACCTTTTGACAAAAGTTTCAAAACTATCACCTTTAGAAGTTTTACCTGGAAGAGCAAATATATCAGTTCTTCGACTGGAGCACGGATGATTGTGAGATTTATTCATATCCCTGGTTAAGGTGTTTTCTAAATAATTATAAATACCTGGAACCCATTCAACATCAAAAGCATACATTTGAAACCAAATCTGCCATGCTAGTAGTCTTCCACTTGCTAACTGTCTTGATATTTTGCCCGATAAAAAATACTTGAAATTCATCGAATCTGTTCGTATAAGAATTTTGTAGGAGCTAAGTACAACTCAAATTTTTGTATGCCATTGAAGATAGCAAGAGTTTCTTTTTCGGCTGTAAAATAATTTTTTTGGTGAGGCATAAATTCACCTGACGCATAAGCACATAAAATTTCTTCATTGGTTCCCTCCTTTCTTTCAAAAAGGACGACTGCGCAAAAAGAATCAGAGGCATCAGTATGGAGAATTAAAAAACCATTACCTGGAGGTTTGAGCTCAGGGAGCTTTTTGCATTCAGCTTTTAATAATTTGACTACTTCAGTAGATTTTGGTGACCATCCAGAATGAAAATGTTGGCAGATTGGGGCAGTCTTCTCTGACAGTCTAGGGATATATTTATGAACATAATTGAGCACACCTAGAAATCGTTGAATCATTTTCGTATCTGAAAATTCAGAGAGTTTAGTCAAGATATGAGGCTGCATCTGAATTTTACCATTTATCACATGAATACCCCAAAAATCAATACTGTCTTGGAAAAGAAGCATTTTCTTTTTTGATAAAATGATACCGTGCTTTCTTGCTTCTTCAAGAAATATCTGCAAATGCTTGAGATGGGATTCAAGATCTTGACTGTGGATCAAGATATCATCAATACATACAACAATAAAATCATATTTACCAAAATAAAATCTATTCGCCTTTCAAAAAAGGTACGAGCATTTTTCAAACCAAATGGAACGACTTTCCATAGGTAAAATCCTGCGGGACATGTAAAGGTGGTCTTGTGAAGGTCTTCTTCTTTTATCTGTATTTGGTAATAACCAGACTTCATGTCAAATTTACTGAAGACCTTGCTATTCTGAATCTTCTGCATAATAGTTTCCTGTCGGGGTAGAGGATAGTTAAAAATTTTGGTGATTGCATTTAATGGCTTATAATTAATCACCACACGAGCTTTACCTCTAACTATCTCAGAATGATTTCGAAGCAGGAAAACAGAACAAGAATAATGAGAAGAACTAGGTTCAATCAACTGTAAATTCAGTAGTTCTTCAATCTGATTTTTAATTTCCTTTTCATCAGTTGGAGTGCAGGGTATCAGTTTTCCTTTAACCCCATTGTCATGGAGAGTATCTATTTCTTGCTGGGGACTCTCCACACTCCAAAATGCTTGAGTATTTTCAAAACATATTTTCAACAATTCATCATAAATATCCATTTGTGCTGGAGACCAATCAGGATTTCTGTTTTCTTTTTGTTTAAACTTTGTTTGAATTCTTTCTTCATAAATCTGCAATACCTCTTGCCAATTATTGGAATCATTCAGAGGTCTTCTTGCACCTGCTTTTTTTTGGCTATTTTATTTGCGAGCTTCAGAATTAGCCAAAGCTAGTCTTGCACTGAAATTTCCTTTTTCTTGATATTGAAGATGACTTTATCTTCACTAATTGTAACAGGAAATACAGAATTAATGAAAGGCATTCCAAGAAACAAACTTGCAGATGTGTCATAATGTTGGACTGCAGAGAATTTTACAATACTCCCCCCTAGTTTTAAAGAGACATTATCAACATAGTAGGTGATATTGACAGAACCACCAATGGTCTTAGAAACAAGAATATTTTGCAAAGGTTTCCATAAACCTTTGAACAGAGAAGGACGTGCCAAGTTATTGGAGCCTCTGGTATCAATAAAGGCGTTGACATTGATCCATTCACCTTTGACTTGAACTTCAGTTGGGATATACAACAGATTGTTAGTTTTAACAATATTCTTAAGAAAGGAACTTTCGTCAGTATGAACAGATGCGGGAGCAGGTAAAGATGACAACTAAGAAACTGTCTTCGGATAAGGGTAAAAAGAATTCAGAGTGGGTTGTGGAGGCAAAGAATTTAAAACGGGGTTTGAATTCTTAATACCAATATCGGTAAGTGTAGATAACGAGGGAACAACAAAGACAGTATCATCTGAAATGTATTCATATGTTTCATCGGTATATTCATCAGAACTAAATTCATCACTGAAATGTAATTCATTTTCAGTAGCTAGTTCAGAATAGTCATAAGGATCTGAACATCGGTTCATTTTCTGATAGATATCAGGAAGTGACTCAGTTTCTGACAGTGAAGCATCAGTCAAGATATATACATCTAATACTTCATCATTTGACTCAACCATAGACTAGTTATCTACAAAATCATCTATTTCAATACATGCTTTTAATTTATTGGACGAGCTTTTGGGGCACTTTTGAGCAAAATGAGCTTCTTGCTTACAAATGAAACATGCATTGTCTCTTTTTGGTTGCCTGTGCTTTTTCAGATATTTAAAATTTCGAAAAGGCCTTCTAGGATTAACTGCTCTTTTTGGCTTGAATTTTCCATACCGTTTAGATTTTGTTTTCTTAAACGATGTCCAGGGTAATACATATCGACAAACATCAAGACCAGGTGAAAAGTCTCGGGCTTTCTTCTGCCAACAAATATATTTAACCTTTTCCTGATAACGAAATAGCAGATCTACACAATAATTCTATTCAATCTTTTTTCTTTGGACTTCTAAGTCTTTCATAATCAAATCTCCTAGATTACCAGGCAGCTTAGACAAGAATGAAATCTTCTGAGTAGAGTCATTGGTAAGATTGGATTTATAGATTTTGGCCATATAATCATTACCAAACTGATCTAGAAACTTTAAATCCTTTAACTCCATTCGTGCTAGATCTGTAATTAGCTATTTCTTTTCATCTGCCAGTTCTGGGACAAATTGTGTTTTGAGCAGCAATTCTAAGGTAGCTAAGCCTGCAGCAGCTACATTCATTCTTTCTTCTTCTGATGGCCCCATCCACCAGTAATGCACAATTCCGGCCATTCGTTTTTCAGCTAAGGCAAAAATAGAAATATTATCTAATCTAGAGACAACTTGCATTTGGTACAGGGCACCAAATAATGAAAGTTGGCCTTGATGCTCCTGCATCAGACTCCCAATGTTGAAATTAATCATGATCACCTGATCATGTGTTCGAATCTTCGTCTACCTGGATCCCATATCTTGTGCTATAACTTTCCATTTATCGTTGCTTCTGTTTGTTGTTCTTCTCCAGGTCTCCACACTTTATGCTGCATTGCCCCACTGGCTATGCTTTCACAATATTTTGTTGTCTTTCTCTTGCTGCTTCTTCTTTGTTTTACTGCTGCTGGCCTCTTCCAGGATATCTTCATCATTATCCTCCTTATTAGTTCAATTTCTCGATCCAATATATTTCCTCCAGCATCAGCAATAAAACCTGTACTCACAAAACAATTGTTAGAATAAAAAACATAAGGCTTCAGTGCCCCTTCCGCTACTGGCAACATTTCAATATGTTGCTCTGAAATTCCCTCATCCATTAGCATTTCAGTATGCTGATTTTATTCCGTTGTGATACTATCAGTTAGTCCCTCCTCCACATCATCTGTTTGAAAAATGTTTCCCTGTTCTGTGTCTTTCAGTAACTTTCCCTGAACATAGATCCTCTGCTTTTCCAACTCTCTTCTCTGAAGATCTAACTTTCTGTATAACCTAACAATCTCAACTGGAGTAGAACTTGGAAATTTTACACAACTTTCCATACCTTCATTTGCTGTTGACCAATCATCGGATGGTCCTTCTTCCCCCACTTCAATATTATGTTGAATATTTCCATAAGACCCCTCTGTCTTCATTTCTTCCTAAGATCTTGCTATCTCGGCATCATTCTGAATAGATTTTAGATTCAACTCTTCTTATTGAACAAACTTCAAAGTTTGTTCAACACCCTGTGATATACCTTCCATCACACACAAATAATTAGTCTTAAAAACATAAGACCTTGTGATCTCACTGGATGCTTCAGTCGACATCTCTCTTTGTTGTTATGAATCATTCATTTGATTCAGTTCTTCTGTATATTTCCCTTTAGTCTCATCACTATGTCCCTTCTCCCTCTGGCAATCTTCCTGAATTTTCCTGGTTTCAACATCATTACATTGCCAAATTTTGTCAGTAATCCTATTAAAAAAATACACTTGTTTACCTCCTTGGAATTTTCCTTCAGCATTTCCACTTTGTTCCTGTTCCATAACAGTTTCGATTTGCTATCTTACCCTAGACAAGAAGTCATTTATGTTTTCTTCATGTTGTAACCAATCAACACATTCCTTCTCTAAAAGGAATTCTCTACCAGACTTTACCTCAAGAATTTCATTCTCCTTTGTGACAGTTCCATCAGACTGTTCACCGTCTTTCACACATCCTGTGAACATACATAAACTGTGAGAAAAATTGCAAGGATTCATAGCCTCACCTGCTTCTCTTACGAACACATATTCAGATGCTTTTGAACTATCCCAATATTTCATGATATCTTCCTCACTAATCTCTTCACCCAAAATTTCGCCATGTTTTGGGCCACAAATGAAAACATCCATTTTAAACTCAACCTCTTTGAGTTCTTCACAACTCAACATCTGCTCGAGCTTCCTCAATTCCTCCATAAACTGTATGTTTACCTGCTTTTCCCTCTTTGCGTGTAGCTTCTGCCACTTCACCTTCTTTCTCATGGTCCAACCATGTGTCTGGTATTTCACATTTTCCTACAACAACACCATTAACAATTCAAGGTGAATTGTTATCTCGGCCTTCTCCCACTCATACTCTTCATCTGTCAAGTGTTCACATATGCCACTTACCTTGGAATTTCCCTCCTTCCCTCTGTTGTGGTCTTTAGCAGATATTTGGAAATGACTACCAATGGTCATCTTCCCCTCCTTTGTGAAATGCATCTGTTCATGTGTGGACTTCATTTAATCCACTTCCTCGCAATTCTTCACACTTGTCATTCATCAAAATGAAAATTCTCCCCCTGCACTTGGCTTCTCTTTGTCCTAGAACCAATCCCTGGCAACCTCTTGTTACAATTTGCTGCAAACAACACTTTAGAAATGCATGTGTTACAATAAAAAATTATTTGGGTGTCGAGCTCCACCGATCATGCACCCAATTACATTCAGACTTTGTAATTATCTTACGACTCTTTGACTTCAGACTTATACCAAATTTTCATCTTAGATGAAAATATTCAAGCTCAACTCAAAACTATCCAAACTTTCATTTGACTCTGACACATGTTTTCACTTCAAGAGTCGACCCAAAAATTATGACAATGGATGTTTCAAGTTATAAAATCTTCACTTTCTTTCATATTTCATTATTTATGAAAAATCATCAATTTTCCTTATCATTCCACATGATACTCAAGTCTTTAGTCAATTGCAATTCAAGTGTTCCAAGATTTATTTAACGTGAAAATAAATAAACCATTCCATCTTTAATGTTCAAAAATATCTTCCTGAAGTATCATACCTCATGCTCCTGTTAAGGTTATTAGTAAACCTTTCTTTCTACAACCTCAACCCTATGATTTCCATTCCTCTATGCCATCTTTGTCACTGTCAATACTTGCATGCTCATAAGTTTGTCATCTTAATGCAAACATTTCCCTGCACTTATATACACCATGCAACCTCAATTCACATCTCTTTACCCGTGTTCAAAGAATAAACAACTTCTTCTATGAATGATGTACATTCGTACACTATTTCATCCTGAATATTCCCTCCTTAAATGCCGTCACATGATGGTAAAACAAAGGTTTACAACATCAAGCAATTTCCAATCACCAACAAAAGAATTCCTCTTTTTCCACTACATGCTTGTCCAAAATAACTTAACCAAACTGTGAAGAATCCACATTCTCTCTCTCAGTATGCATATAAAAATGCATGTCAATTTAATGCCCAAATAATATCACAATTGGGGGAAATTTTTAATCATTTCTAATGTGGAAGCTTCTTTAAAACTCATGGTTATAAAAACCATACAATACAACCCTCATGTGCGGAAGTTACTTTTCATTTTGATGGTTTAAAATCATATTATAACTCTTTCCATGGAAACCAATAACATTCATCTTTGCAATAAAACTCAAATTGCAAGCTTCGCTTTCACCTTATCAATACCCAACTTTTGTTTAGAACCAATACAATAATGGCCACCGTTTTTATATCTCACATTCAACAATGTGTATATCAATTTAAATCAAATCTCGACTTTGATTCAACATAACATATAAACATATATTATGTTCTCCAATCCAACGTTATGAAACATTAACGCATCTTCGAATGCCCTTCATTAATATATATATTGGCAAATTAAACATTTAAAATATCAACATAACAAAAGTCCTGGGTCCCACAACATTTTAACTCACCTTCCACCGTTAATTTCTACACAACTGTCTCGACTCTGCACATGGATCAACTAATTCCACTCACATGTGGCTTTGCAATGGCTGTTCAAACTCTGCATTCTCCTAGAGCTCGACAATCGGCATTCAAGCTCTATGTCCACCTTATGCAATCACAGATTAGGTCCTGCGTTGGTTCCAAACATCTTCTCATGACAACGCTTCTGCATTCAACAACTTCAATTAATTGGTCATCTTAACGCTGATCTTTACATTGCCCATCCACTTTCTCTAGAGGTAATTTCAAGTCAGGCTCCAAGATGGTCTTTATGTAGCCATTTTTGGTGACTGTCAAAGTGCTCAAAATTTGTCTTCCAACCAGAAGAAATATTACTCGTGTTCTCGTGAAGAAATATTTATAAGAGGAAAGATGCATTAATGCTACAACAGCTGAACTCTGTCTCTCGCAAACCCATCATGTAGTAATTGAAGATCGACCCTTGCAACACTCCAAAATGTGAGTCAACAAGATCAATCAAGAACCAACAATCCTTGCTGAACCATGTTTTAAGCTTACTTCGGCATCTCAAGAGTATATCTGGTCATCATAAACATTTGCATAAAACATGAAATTTCTCAGAACTAGTTGAATCGATATTAAAACGTGTCCTAATAAATAAGGAGAATCTCCGTAGAAAATAGTTCTTGGGATATCAGATTTCTTCCTACTATTTTTTGTTTTTTTTGTTTTTTTGGCAACTCACCCTTTGATTGATTTAAAATTATACACATGTGTATGGAAGGCTTACCACATATCACCATTTCTAATTTTCAATCCAATCATCAATAGCTAAATCGATGTTCCCATTTAACAACAGATTTGACGCAGTTTGTGACTGCTCCCATGTCAACGTTCTGTAATAGAGGCCGTGCCTCCGTTAGACACAATGCAGCTCAATGAACGAGGTTACCATTGAACGCTGCCAGTGTAGGTTCTCGCTCAGGATTTACCCATTGTGTAGAGGTGTTTCCAACTTGGCTTGATTGTCGATTCACTGGTCTAGTTATAACACCACACACTCACCTTTTAACTTGCGTTGTTGACCTTGATCCACTGTTGAAAGGCTTGGGACGATGGCTCTCGAATCCGCTTTTGTGGTTCACTACACAACAATTTTTATTTCTATCCTCTCTATATAGGCTCTGCTACTCATTTTCACACCACCACCTCCTCCTTGTGCAACGACAGATGACTGAACACAATGCATCAAAGCTTTCCTTCAATTTCTCCCTCTTGCAAGTGCACCATTCAATTTATATGTTAATTGTTGTATGCATTTCCATCACAAGTTTGGTTGCATAACCAAAATACAAACTCATTACTGTAATCAAAAACCATATACAGCATACATAATTTCAAATTCAAACAAGTAGCTTTCCCTGCTCTGATACCAAAATGATGCAGGGATTCTGCTAGAAAGCAGATCCTAGCATATAAGAAACTCACTGCTCAATCAAGATCAAAAAAGTGTTCAATTCTTTTATAGAATAAACCCATAAAAACATTCAGCGTAAATTCACATGAAGGTAAAAAGAGCCATTCAAATCAACTACATATAACCATATCAAAATTCTCTAGCCAAATATTACATTGAGAAGCCTCTTGGCTCTTGGCCCTTTAAACCACTCCTCACTTACTCCACTCTTCAACTATCTCAGCTCTTCAACTATGTTTTTTTCCTCACAAAAACACTCACATTTATACACAAATAATGAATTTAATTCATTCCAAAAATCTCTCCACCTAATCCTCAACTAAATCTGATTTAAATTCGTTTTAGGTGTGGACTCAACAAAGTCCCATACATAGAATTCCTACTCCGTAAATTTGCTACCTAATTATATTTTCTCTCATATATTTTTAATTATTAAAAGAATATATACAAAATCCTCATTTTTATAATTTCTCTCCTATTTTATTTAAAAATAACAAATTAATTAATAAAACAATTAAAATGTCACACCCCCCTTTATTACATAATTAAATAATGAAAATTGGCCTTGATGCTCCTGCATCACTCAAGTATTCAATTTTTCACTTAAATATATGTTTTTAAGTTATAAGTTTTAAATTGAAGTTCAAAAGTTTTATTATAAATTGTGATTTAGTCTTGATTTATTTTGTACTTTTAAATTTTTTGAATTTTAGGTTCCTAGAGAGGATTTCCTTTTTGCATGGACTCTAGCGATGGAGTGTAGGATGGAGATATGAACATCCACACCATTTCAACCATTTGAACAAGTTGTCTAATTTTTTTTTTAATATTATTGAAAATTAGTTTATATATGTACACATGTGCATTTTCATCTGAAATTTTTTAATATATATATATATATATATATATATATATATATATATATATATATATTTGTATTGGTATATTTTACAGTTTACTGTGGAAGATGTTCCAATGGGGGAAGTTTCAGTAGATGAGAAACAAATGGAGAGGGAACCTTCTGAGGTATTGCATGATTTTTTTTTTGCACTTTTTTTTTTACATGAAGTTCTGTATATTCTCATTCAATTTTAAAACATTAAATTTTAATGTTTGTACACATTGTGTACAGGTTCTCCATACTTCTCAGGATAGCTCAAGAATCGTGAATTTGTTGGGAGAGACACTACATCCATTTGTATTTGATGGATGATGCACATGCACGTGCAACATTATATTTGATAGATTTAGTCTCAAATTTACCTTTTTATATATAGTCTTATCTAGATGCAGTGATATATAACTTGATACTTGTAACGCTATACATTGAACTAAATATCTAAATATTTTATTTTATTGTTCATGTGAGATACAAATTTTGGACATATTTTACTGTTTGGAGATATGTATATATATATATATATAGAGTTTTAATCTACATTTACTCTTGTCAAGAATGATTTTAAATTTTGGATAGTTACATTTTGCATGTTAAATAATGTGAAGTAAAATTGTGATATAATGTTTTGTTTTTAAAATTCAAGTTGTCGTTTTCCAAACAAAAAATGCTCACATGAACATATGTACATAGAAATGATTTAAGTACATGTTTGAATATATATGTTAAAACGATTGGAGTACAATACATATCGACATGTATATATATATATATATATAAACAATCATAATATTCTAGGTCTTCTTAGATGTGTCAAACAATTATAAAATTATAAAATTTCATTCTATAACATATATATATCGAGTACGTGCAACATTTTTCATCAATGTAGATAGAAAAGACACTTTCAGTTAATTGCATTCTAGACCATATATATCCAGTATGTGCAAAAGTTTTCATCAATGCACATAGAAGAGCTACTTTTAGTTAATTGCATTCTAGAACATATGTATCCAGTACATGCAACATGTTTCATCAATGCACATATAAAATATTCTTTCAGTTCATAGTAAATTGGAAATTACAAAACACGTACGACACATTTTTCATTCCAGAATTAATATTATAATTTAATTTTAATATACACGCATGTCTAAAACAAAATTGTGCAACTTCAAATTTGCATTATATCAACTATGCTAGATACATGAATATGTACATTTTGCAATAATGACATTATGACAAAGTGTACTAGACAATGTATGAAATCATTTACACCAGATAATCTAGACATGTGTATGTGTACACATGTATAAATTACTAGTGTGCATGTACCAAAACAATGTACATGTGCAAACACTTGCACAGATAACATAACAAGGCAGTTCAATTTTTAGTTGAGTTCTGGAAGTTCTAAAACATGAATCCAAAGAGAAGAAATTGTTGAGAAGTTCAATAAAAAAAAATCCAATGGAATGCCATCTTCAACGATCTGTTCATGATCAGATTTTGATAGTTTCCATTTCTTAATTTTCATTTTTTTCTTTGATTGTACCTCTATCAACTTTATGTGTGCTGCACACACCAGGTGACTATATTGACAACTTATGACATCAACTTCATAGTCTTCAAAGTAAACAAAATCCCCACTTTGATTAGTTTGTCTGAAAAAATAACCTTTCAGTATAATAGACCATCTGTCATATGGAAACCCATGATCATTATAGTTTTCTAATAATTTCATCTATCATTCAGTGCAACGCATCAAATAATACTTCACATTTTCATCATTGATAGTAGGTGCAATTATAGCAAAAACATCTCCTGCACAATAAAACAAACTTATGTATTTAAATTTAGATCATAATTAACATGAAAAATTAACTTTAAAATAATTTTAGTATCTATTTCTAGATCTCTATCATTTGAAAGCAATTCAAATATTACCTTCTCTAACAAGATCAGAAACTCGATCACCATCAGATGATATTGTAGTCTCCTCTAATTGCATTTCTTCAAACATTGCAAAACACATTTTCCCCTTTGTATTTAGCTCTATAAGTTTCCAACATTCTACATACATTTTTTTTTCACATTGGATTCTGTGTTGTCTATGGAAACATGACAAAAACAAGAATATTTTCTTTTATCCAATGCAAACACATTTGTGGACAAATTTGTTTTAATTGAATGCCATTTTTGAGTCCCTTTTATTGTTTCAATGCCATTTCCAATATATCTATCTACATCTCGACCCCAATATGCGAAAAAAACCTATATGGAAAATTCAAAGAAGAATGTAAATATGATATCAAAATACCATCAAAGATAATCATTGTGATAAATGTACACTGTTTAAAATTAGATATCCAATAAAAATAAAATTTAATGTAACTTCACACTTCCCTTGATCGATTAGTATCATGAACTAGCGCAGTGATGCACCATTGAAAAACTTCTTTAGCGTCCACAGGTCGATTTGCAGAGGGGTCCATTTGATATCTTCGAAGTGCTCGTTTTATGCATGCCCCTACACTGTCATATTCTCCTTTTCCATGACTAGTCTCAAAGAAATTCTAACAGTGTATAATGTGGGTTTTCATATGTAGTCTCATGGCTTAGAGCAGTGATGCACCATTGAACAACTTCTTTCGCGTCCACAATTCGGCTTGCAGAGGGGTTCATTTGATATCTTCAAAGTTCTCATTTATGCATGCCCCTGCACCGTCATGTTCTCCTTTTCCATGGCCAGTCTCAAAGAAATTCCAACAATGTTTAATGCAGGTTTTCTTATGAAGACAACACAACCAAAAAAATGATCGTGCAGATTTGAATTGACCTGCGCATCCATCTAACCATATCCAATGTTCATTGAATGTTATTCCACGATTTTTCAATGAATCATAAATTCTTCCAAAACAATGTTGTACAAAACATGTATCATGTGTACGATCGTCACTGATATAAAAGTGATATTCTTTAATAATATGTCGATTTTCACTCGTGCTTTCTATATGATCGACATTTTGTTCAGCATGTCTATATAGAATATGGACGAGCATGGAGACTTGGTCAGAGTGATAGTATTCACTCTGAATTTCTTTTTGTGGAACAAATGTGTAGTTTTATGCAAAATCAATCACTGACAAAATGGTCCCTGGTGGAAAAAATTCACGAGATTTTTTGAATTGCAAGTCTTGCCATCGAGCTCTATGGGAATGCTTGGTTTATTTGTAAATTTTTGCCTCAAACTTTCTCAAAAAGTCTATCAGAAAAATTTCGTCTTCTCGTAATTCGATTCTTTTAACACTATTTGCACCTTGAATCGATGTACCGATATATTCATATCTCTTCCATTTCACTTTCATGTTGGACAATGATTTATCATTTATATCAATACGATATTTGTTTTGAAATTTAGTCAAATTTCCACAATCATCGCATTTTTTACCACCAACACATTTCTTTTTGTAAAATAGTTCATCACTTTCTCTTTCACATAGAATTTGAGATATGAATTCACGGATAGTGGAAGGAGTAGGTGAATCCTTCCATAATGTTCTACCGAAATCAAGGAATGTGTCATAATATAACTCAAATTCCACATGATAACGGCAACAACAAGTGTCGCGTACGGTGATAGGTTTTACATACCATGGTTTTTGTTGAACAAAAGCACTGAGTGAAACATGAATTTGACGATTCTCTTCTTTGAAATTGTTGAATAACTCTATCTGAGTGGTTTCCAAGAAATATTTTTCATGTTCTTCGTACTGATTTCGTGCTATTCTTCTTCGCATCACATGCCTTGCAGTTGGCGAAACACGCGAATTGTTCTTCCAATATTCATATATTATTTTTTTAACATTTTCTCCAAGTCTATCTTTATATGGTTGCCTACAAATAGCTCTCCAACAAGCAAGTTCATCATTTACATCTATTTGCAACCGAAATTTTCGATGTTTGTGCAAATTTTTTCGCGAGGTTCCTAATGCTCGTGCCATAGATTTTACCAAGCGATTCTCTTTAGTACTTGATGAAACCACTGCCATATGTATTGCTCTACGTACAACTGAAACATTTTTCTGTCTAGATCTTCTAATTGAATTTATAGCACTATTTATATTTTGTATCACATTTTCCTTCATTTTTTTATCTTTGGTTGATTTTTGAATACCCAATAAAGTCGTAGCTTCTTTTAATTTCCTTAATGATAGGAGACCTTTCAACATTTGGGCTTGAACTGTCACATTTTCCTTTATGAAATACTTCTCAAAAATGTGGTTAACACGATATCGTATATAATGGTCAGCTTTTTTATCTCCATATGTGTGAGTGTCAACATTTTCTAACATCTCGTCATCGACATTGATTTCATTTGTACATATTCGAATGAATAGTACATAATAAGTTTACATATTCAATAAATAACTAAATTAATAAATATATGTATAATTTCAATAATATGTGCATGTGTTCAACATATATATATATACACCTTGTGATTCAATTTCTTCACTTGAATTTCTTTCATCATTTTCACCATCTTCAATCATTGGTTCAATATCTCTTTCACTTTCTTTTTCAAAATTTTGTATCTCATCATCAATGTTTTGAAGAATATCTCTCTCTGTTTACATTGCAAAATATTTTTCAAATTAGTTCATCAAATAAAAATTAAGCTTCACATTTGGAAAATTTTAAATATATTAAAATCATAATATTTACATTTACATACATGTTTCAACTTCTAGTTGAGGTTGATTTTCCCCTTCAATATTTGAGAGTGCTTCTATCTTTCTTTTGCGAGATTGTCTCGTCTCTTCTCTATGTTCCTCAGGGTCTCTTTTTCGATCATATTTTCTCGTACAATTTCTTCGATTTCCCATGATAATAGAGTATGAAGTTCAAAAAATTTCCTTCAAAAATTTAGACAAAAACTCAATTAAAAAAAACATCACAAAAGATTTAATTTAAAAAAAAACTCATTTTAAAAATTTTGCAAAAAATACATACTCCAATCCAAAACACTTTCTTTAAAAAATTCAAGAAAAAAATGTCTTATAAAAATGAAACGAAGTTCAAAATATTTCCTTCCAAGTCCTACAAAAAAAATTCATTTAAAAAGTTACACAAAAACTCATTTTAAAAAATCATTATAAAAGATTTACTTCAACCCAAAACCAAAAAATGTCCTTTCAAAATTAATCCCAAATCCATAATTTAAAAAAAAAGGGGCCCAAAAAACTGTATCACATACCTCCAAGAAAATTCTTTAAACCCAAAAAATTCCTTGCAAAATTAGATCAAATGTACGAAAATAATGTGTCTCAAAGAAAAGTCCTTTGAAGTCCTTTGAATGAACTTCCAAGAAAATTCCTTAAACCCAAAACAATTCTTTGCAAAATCAGATCAAGACTTTTGTAAAATCAGACCAAAAGTGCGAAATAAGCTGTAAAATCAGACCAAAAGTGTGAAATATGCGAAAATAATGAAATATTTTTTTGGAGGGGCTCAGCGGTACTTTTCGACCGACGAAAAGTTAAGTAAAAGTTCAGCCGAACTTTTAATAAATAGTTCGGTCGAACTACTTTGTTGTCTGATTTAACGTGTCGTCGGTGCAAAAAACAGTTTGACCGTACTTTGTTTAAGAGTTCGGCCGAACTAACGTGTCACTAGTGACGCAGAGCCAAGCCCTGAATACGTTTCTGCAACTTCGGACTGACTAAACTCCATGACACATTCTGAATTAAGTGTCGGAACCAAGAAAAGAATTTTCAGAATTGAATCTACTTTCAGGAAATATAACTTTCATGGAATTTCATAAATATTTACTAATTTTAATTAATTTTGTAATAAAACGGATGTAAACAATTTCTGAAGGTCATTGTGATTCAGTGAAATCAAAATTTTGTATCTTCCAAAATACATTGTAAAAAAAATTGAAAAAATTATCTTACATTACATTGGTCCGTTGTCTCTAATGGGCAGCTTTTATATTTTTAGTTTATAACTTATATGTTAAGAAATTTCTTGTGTCGTGAAACATATTCAAAATATGCAGTTTTTCATATTGGAACAGTTCAAAAAATTCTATTAATTATGATATGCATCCACTGGCTTTGTAAATATGACGAAACCGAAGTAGACTCTGTCTAGATTGTTGTAACACATTTTGTTTCTCAAAAACACAAATTTTCAAAGAATACAACATTGCGTATTAATATGACTTCTTATGAATCCGTTGATTGTTAAAAAACACACACTCAAAGAAACGCTAAGTTGACATAACAAATGTGTATAAAAAAATTCCAAAAAATAAGTAATAGAAAGCTAACAAAATTTTTGACAACTTTTTTTTTTATCGTAAAATGAAATTCTAAACAGAAAAAAAAAAAATTTAGCTTGCAGAAACTTGAAGAACTGAAAAAAAATGAAATTTTTTTTTCAAAAAAGGGCAAAAAGTGTAACCCAACTTCACATTTTCACCCTGTCAAATGTATATGTGAGTTGAATCAATCTTCAATCACAGACTTCTTGATCACATCTCTTTTAGTGATAATTGTTCTACATAGATTATAGTTTCCATCATGGCAACAAGTCTGTCCAATATGCAGAGATCACTAAGTTTTAGAGTTTCGATGCATGGTTTCTGCAATTATGGAGTGTTGTTATGGTGGCACGGTCTCATGCCTGTGCCTTTTAGTGACAGACCAGAGACCATCTTCATGATGGAGCTATAAGCCTGTTGGAAGGGAAAATTTTTGGAGAGGAAGGGAGGAATTCAAGAGGGAAAAAGTCGAATTTGTTGGAGCTGAATCTCAGAATTGATGAAGAAATTCGAACTTAATCTTACAGATGATAAGTATGCCAACAGACTTTAGTTGGGAAACCTACAACATAATGTTGGAAATGGAGAGCATCAAACAATCTAGCCATGGCTAGCCACTAGCAAATGATCCAATGAGCCTGTTGGGAAGGCAGAAGAGTAAAGACACAAAATAACACAAATAATCCACACACACAATAACACACAAGCTTCTCCTCTTCTATTTATCACACAAACTTGAATGATTACAATGAACCCATTGAAGGGTATTTAAACCTTTTCAACTAGCGACTCGCCTAATATACCTTAACATGCAACCACACACTAAATTCATCTATCACTTAACTCAACTTGACTCAATACTCAGTTAAATGAATCTAAATATAGATAACTCTCCATGCGAGAGTAATATCTTATTATGACCGCTAAACTAGGACATGACTCATGGAAACTCAAACATGCATGTTGGTTTATGTCTCAGCTAGACTTAAAACACCCAAGTTTCTTTTGTGAAACTCAAGCACATCTTTTGCTAATGAATTAGTAAATATATCAGCAAGTTGATCACTAGATTTCCAAGGCTTCAAGTGAAGTTATCCATTACTCACAAGTTCTTTAATAAAATGATAACGGATATCAATATGCTTTCTCTTTTGATGAAACACACTATATATTGTTGTTGATCCTTGTTGGTTCTACTTGAGTCCATCCAATACTCTTCTTAACTACACTACTTGACATGTTGTTGATGTTGCTGCTACATATTTTGATTATGCTGATGAAAATGTCACAATAGGATGCTTCTTAGATGCCCATGCTATCATAATTGAACCAAGATGAAACACATAATCAGAATTTCTCTTCCTATCATCCAAAATTCTCGTAAAATCACTATCTGTATATCCAATCAAATCTTTCTTTTATGTAGTTTCATACATTATGCCACAATCTCTAGTTCCTGCTATTTATCTCAGAGTTCTTTTTCCTACTCTCCAATGTGTGTCTTTTGGAGTCTCCATAAATTTGGAAATCAAACTCATTTCTTACATAATATCTGGTCTTGTAGCTATGAGATACATGAGGTTGCCAGCTAGTCTTTTGAATAGAGTTGGATTGATATTTGATCCTTCACCATACTTGCTTAACTTTGTACCTGTTGCAATTGGTGTAGGGACAATTTTTCAATTATCCATCTTGAATATTTTTCAGCAAATCTATAGCATATTTATTTTTGCAAATAAAAATTCATTTTTTCATATTTCTCAACTTATATGCCAATAAAATATTTCAGGAGACTAAGATCTTTCATCTCAAATTATTTCATCATGGCTACTTTAAATTCATCTAACTCAAGATTACTTATAAAAAGCATGTCATCAACATATAAGAAACAATCAATATCAGACGGTTCATGCATGTTATGGAAATTTAGGAACATGGAGTTAGTATTCTTTGTACTAACATTAGCTCTCTGGTTTCCTTGATAAATTATCCTCTTCTTGCAATCACAGGCATAGTGACCAAATTTATTGCAATAATAACATTTCACCTTTGATTTGTAAAAACTTTGATTATTGTTGAAGTTTCTTCTGCTTCTTCCACTTTCATGTTCCTTCTCTTCTCAGCCATCTCTCTGACCACCATATATTTTGCCTCATCCTCTTCCTCTCGATCAACTTATGCCTCGACCTTTGTCTCTTGAGATATAAACCTCCCTTTTGAAAGTAGTTTCTAGATTGGAATCCTTATCTCTTTCTATATTTACCTCATGTGATAAAAGTGATCCCATCTACTCATCAATTGTTAGTGTTGAAAAATCCTTGGCTTCTTCTATGGTTGCTACCACAACATCAAATCTGGTAGAAAAATATATGAGGACCTTCTCAACCAATTTTTTATCTTTAATATATTCACCATAAATTTTTAACTGATTTATGATATTCATGACCTGATTCATGAATGAATCGATGTCCTTAGTCTCCTTCATCTACAAACTTTCAAAATATCTTCTAGTATTTTGCAACTTAAAAATATTGACTTTGGCCATACCTTTATAGCTTGTCATCAATGTCTCCCATGTTGTCTTTTCTAAAGACGTGATCCTAATCTTCTGGAACACTTCTCGGTCCACTCCCTGCTAGATAAGTTGTAACTCTTGTGCATTCTTCCTTTTGTCTTTCTTCCATTACTCCCTCTCTTCATTAGTGAGAGCTTGTTCTTCTGCTTCACTCTTAGTTTTTGAATACCCAAAATTGACATGATCCAAAACATCATGCGCCTTCAATGTGGTCTCCATCTTAATGACCCACATATCATAATCCTTCCCTGTGAAAGGAGGACATTGTGGCTAGAAACTGGTTGCTACCATATTTCTTCAAAAAAATATCCTCTTATGAAACACTAAGTTTCTCTTTCATAAACTTTGCAAAGCTCCTCTTTCAAAAAACCCTTTCAAGAAAACCCTAAGTTTTATTTTATATAAAAAATATATATAATAATATATATATAAACTTTTATAATAATCACTTTTCAAAAAATAATTAGAAAACCTCAACTCAAAACCTTTTAAGGCCTTGTATTATTCAAAACCTCCTTTGGAATACTTTTAAATAAAATCAAACCTTTTAAAAGGTTGATACACATATGGATTTATAAATAACATACTCCTTGAACCATACGTACACTAACGTGTCGTGGAGTGAAGGAGGATTGTGTACTAACTCCCTCCATGCTAATTTGTCTGTGTGCTAATGTCGTGCACGTTATTAATGTCCCGCGTTAGTGCCCTAACGCATGAAAAACACATGGATTTTGCATGTGAGAAAACGTTGCAAGTTAATCATTCTTAACACAACTACTGTTGAACCAATCTCCATTATAATGCCTTGTATATAACCTATGAGTTTTGCTATTAGATTAAACAAGAGAAAACAAATTTCTCCTCTCAGACACATGGATTATTGTTGATCCGTCCTCCCTTTCTCTTTGTAACCTCACTCTGACACCAATTTGTTGGGAAGTGATCTGAATATGGGAAAACTAGTTTTGATGTGCTAGCTCCCTAATCAGTATTAAATAAATGTGTTTAATATCATCTCAAATTAGCCAGTTATGTGAGGTTTTATATGTCAAGTTTAAGTGTCTTTTATGAGAAATTCATTAAGTAAAATAGTTCTTTAAAGAAAATACACAATAAGTAAATTGCAGAGAAATAATACACAGTAAACACATTACATAGTAGTTGATAATGGAGTTCACCCCTCCTAGGCTACATCTCCATGGATTTGCTTCAATGGTTAGGACCTCTTTGGATTAATGGTAAATTCTCTGATTAAATATACCTATAGTGCTCCAATGGCTTTGCAACATGCTCCATTGGATTCATAAGACTCAAAAACCTCAAAATAAACTCTTCAAGCTCTACAAATGGTCTTCGGGTGATATATACATGGCCTCCTCTCTTGGTGGCTCTAGGCTTCTTTAATCTTCAAAGTGATAAAAATAAAATAAACACACACACACACACACACACACACTTACGAAAGTGCTCCTATGCCTCTGTAACTTGCTCAAAACATCTAAATCATCTAGGATTGACTCTTTCTGAGCCTAATTTGGTCGAAAATTTCTCTAGTTATGGTTTCCTCAATTATGGCCTAGGAAACCCCTCCAAATCTGGAGAAACTCCAGTTAAGCCCAACAAAACTAGAGCTCCACCGAAAATGGAAGACTCTGCCAAACTGACCACCGAATTAAAAACAGATTAATTAATTTTAAGTGTGCATTAAAACTATGGTTAGGCGCATTAAGCACGTTTAACCAAAATCCGAATTAGAAAATGGATTAGTGCATAACACATTGGTTTATGGTTAATTAAACCATGTTTAAAGTTTAATCCACACATTAAGGAATAGGACTCTGCCATGGTCGTGACCGGGTGGTTCTATGATAGGCGCCCTTTTTTCCTCCACCCAAACCCATATAAAAATTTAAATAAATGTTGTCTCCCATACATGTTAAGACCCATGTGTAGGAGAGTCGGTAGCACATTGTATTTGTGTGGGGGAGGTCACGGGTTCGAGCCTGACCTATGCCTAGCCATCATAATACATTTTTTCCACACCAAATAAATGAAATTTCAACCTTAGACCCAATAATATTTTGGCCTTTGGGGGGCACGTGGTGGCCTCTGAGCTAGCCACGTGTCAGCTCCCAATTGGTTTGTTCCAAATCCAATGAAAAGGCAACAAATCACCCACTCATCCACCATCCATGAACTAAAACTTGGCATAATGTCATTGGGAGAAATGAAGGAATATTACCATAATATTTTTTTTTTGCTAACTAGGCTGCCATGTCACCATTCTATCATTTTCTACTAAATTTTTAGTTGTTTAGGAAACGAACATTAGGCTCTATCTTCGTTATACAGAGTCAATTTTTTATGAAAAGAATTGAGCTGGATTCTTGGCAATAAGACCTATCCAGTCGTTCCAGTTTGGAACGATTCTGAGCACTTTGAATTTTTAGCAAATTTTTGCCCCCAATTCAGTTTCTGATCACTCCTTCCCACCCACAAAAGTTGGTTATCTGATGAAAGTTGAATATTCTTCTCTTTTCCAAGTTCTATCAACTTGATTCTACTTGGAAAAATCTCCATGACAACCACTTGGGTTCACTTACATGCCTTGCCTTGCAAATGGCTTGGCACTTCAACCAATGTCCTCCTTTTGTTGTTGAACCAATCCAACACTTGATGGTTGCTTGCTGACTAATTAAACACCCTGTTGTACCAAAGTGATCCCTCGGTGCTTGGAAAACTAACTGATGGCCTTCCCAATTAGAATCTTGTTCCTCCTTTGCAAACACATATGCATTCGATGAAAGCTTCTCCTTGGAAACCTCTTTTCCAAGTTATGTCCATCTAAGTGAGCTACAGCAATAGTTCCAATATCAGTAATCACAAGAAAATAAATGACCATTCTTTTTACCTCCATGGTTCCAAATTCCACATCTAGAAGAATGCATTCGCCATCTCTTTCACTTCTTGGCATCAACACATCAAATGGTCTACAATGGTTGTTGTTTTGGCTGCAATATTTTTAGCATCTTGTCCACTTCCGCTTCTTGATTCCATCATCCTCCAGTATTGACATGTTGCTCATGCCATTACTTGAGAATGAAGGCTAATCATGAGCCTCTCGCTCAAGAATGGACCTTCCAAAATCCTGTGAAATCTTGTCACAAGCACAACCATTAATCTTGAAAAACACATCATGCAAGAAATACAACTTAACGACCTCTTTCTTTTGCTCCTTCAAAGCAAAAAATGCCACATCATGTGAACATCGCCATGTACTCTTAAATCTTGGTGTAAAAACTCATCGACCAAACACAAGTCGACAAAACATGCATCTTCAAACAACTGACTCTCAAGTTAAACAAAAGCATGTATAACAACTTGATGATTCTTTTCCCAAAATAACAAGAATTTCACATCTCGTGAAACAATTCATCAACACCTCCCTTTCTTCGTTGGAGATAAAATCAACTCTTCCAAGTCGATATGATATCATGTAACACGCAATCGACCAACACAATTTTAACACTCATGCATGTGCAAATGATCAACACTCTCAAGTTGACAACATACATGATAAACAAAGCAATCAACCAACACAAGTCAATCACTCATGCATGTTCAAGCACAATGAAACTATAAAAAATTCCACTATTCACACACACAAACTCTCATGCATGTATACAACTCTCAAATCCCCCTCTCTCAAGTACAATCACAAGTACACAAATCCCATTTGCATGTACAAGTACTTAAAGAGCTTAAATGACTAATTTTGTTGCAATAATAGTGAGTCAACATACTCCACTTTCAAACACCTTCCTGGCGTAAACACGAAACATGCATTCTAGAGAAAAGAAATGCATTCAATTGGAAAATAAATGCATCAATAAGGCAATATTTTCATCAATCATCAAAAGAAATGCAAGGCCTTAATTGGTTAATAAATCTAACCATCTCTTTCCAAACCATTTCAATGGCGCTTCTTTTAGTTGCACTTCGTCATGTGAATCATCTTGACCCACATCAATTATGGAATCCTCTTTTCCATTCTTGTCAAAATATCTCTCCACCTTCTTCAAATGTCATGGGTGACTTGTTGGATAAAAATTCCAAAACTTGTCTACAAGATGACCTTGATTATGGCAATGAGTGAAAAATAATTGCATCTTCTTTTCAACATGGTTTGCATTATCGAATGGACCTTTGGACTTTTGTCTCCTTTGATTTGAAAATTTCATGTGCATAAAAAACTTATTCCAACATCTCGAAACAGTATGGTTATTCAAACCATAAAAGGAACATGTAAACTTTCTCCAAATATTATGTGAAGATTTACCATGTTTATCATAGTTAAAAGCAACTTAATTAAAGGCAGATTTATACCTTGTACATTCACCTTTGTTGCCTTCTTGAGGAGGTGAATTTGATGAGGTAGTGGCTCTCTTTGGAATACCAACAATGGCTTCGATGACTTTAGTGCTTTCAACATCCTCTTGTTTTCCATTTCCATTAGTTGCATGCTTATTAGCATCTTCTTGCAAAGTGGGTGTAAAACTTTTGTATTCCTCATGAACACAAACTTCACAAGCTTGAGGTAATGAACATGTAATGAAAGTCCTTCTTGTAACACCTTCATGTGCCTCCTTGGCTTTGGAGCATTCTCCATCATTGCATCCATAACCAATACCAAAATACCTAGGCCTTTCCTCAACAACAATTGGCTCAACTATGCCTTGTGCATGTTTTCCCAATCCTTTACCTTCATAGCCCATCTTCATCAATAATTTGGATCCTATTCCTCTAGTGTGCCTTTCAAAATCACCTACACATTCATTTTGAGAATAAATATAAGATAAAATTTAATTTCATGCCTCTTTTTCATGCATATACTTGGCTAAGGTTTCCTTGGCATCATGGAGTTAAGTCTCCATCTCCTGTAACCTTTCAAGAAGCGCTTGCTTCTCCTCCTTCATGGCAATCAACTACTCTTGAAGTATAGTGTTCTCCTTCCTAGCTTCAACCAACTCTTGCACCATATCTCTCATGATGTAGAGTCTTGATAAGGAAGATGGATTAGAAACAGTGTTTGATGAAGCTTCCATCACACTTGCAATGCATACAAAGCTTCATTGTTGTGATTTGAGAGCCGAGTCCTCAATCTTGACCTTATCCTCACACACATAAACTTGCACATAGCTAAATTATCCTTGTACAAATGCAAAACTAATAGCTAATTCTCTAGCTAACCTTGGAAAACCATCTCAGGGCTAAAATGAGCTAAACTGTGCTCTGGTACCAACTTGATTTGAATATGGGCAAATTAGTTTGATGTGCTAGCTCCCTCATCAGTATTAAGTAAATGTGTTTAAGATCGTCTCAAATTAGCCATTTATGTGAGGGTTTATGTGTCAAGTTTAAGTGTCTTTTATGAGAAATTCATTAAGTAAAATAGTTGTTAAAAACACATGTACAACAAGTAAATTGTAAATAAATAATACACAAAAAACACATTACACAATATTTAATAACGGAGTTCACCCCTCGTGGGCTACATTTCCATGGACCTACTTCAATGGCTAGACCCTCTTTAGATTAATGGTAAATTCTCTAATTACATGCACCTATAGTGCTCCAATGGATTTTCAACCTACTCCATTGGATTCAGAAGACTCAAAAACCTCAAAATAGACTCTTCAAGCTCTACAAATGGTCTTTAGGTGATATAGACATGGCCTCCTCTCCCGGTGGCCCTAGGCTTCTTTAATCTTCAAAGTGTAAAACAAACTCTTACAGAAGTGCTCCTCTACAACTACAACCGACACCATCATGCTCAGAGCATCCAAATCATCTAGGATTGACTCTTTGTGAACTTAATTTGGTTGAAAAATTCTCCAGTTATGGTTTCCTCAATTTTGGCCTAGGAAACCCCTCCAAATCTGGAGGACCCCCAGTTAAGCCCGACAAAACTGGAGCTCCGCTGAAAATGGCAGACTCCACCAAAATAACCGTCGAATTAAAAATAGATTAATTAATGTTAAGAGCACGTTAAAACTGGGGTTAGACGCATTAAGCGCATTTAACCAAAATCCGAATTAGAAATTGAATTAGCACATAATACATTGGTTTATGGTTAATTCAACCATGTTTAAACTTTAGTCCGCACATTAATGAATAGGACTCCGCCACGATCTTGAGCGCGTGGTTCTGTGGTAAAGGCTGGTCATTTTTTCCTCTGCTCGAACCCATATCAAACTTTAAATAAATGTTGTCTCCCATACATGTCAAGACCCATGTGTAATAGAGTCAGTAGCACATTGTATTTGTGTGGGGGAGGTTGTGGGGTCGAGCCAAACCTCTGCCCAACCATCATAATACATTTTTGCCACACCAAATAAATTAAATTCCAACCTTGGACCCAAAAATATTTCAGCCTTTGTGGGGCACGTGGCGGCCTCCGAGCTAGCCACGTGTTAGCTCCCAATTGGTCTGTTCCAAATCCAATGAAAATGCAATAAATCACCCACTCAGCCACCATCAACGAATTGACACTTGGCATAGTGTCATTGGGAAAAATGAAGGAATATTCCCATAATATTTTTTTTTGCTGACTAGGTTGTCATGTCACCATTATGTCCTTTTTTGCTAAATTTTTAACTGTTTAGGAAAACGAACAATCTCTATCTTCCTCATACGGAGTCGGTTTTCAATGAAATGAATTGCGTTGAATTCCTAGCGACGAGACCTATCTGGTAATTCTATTTTAGAGTGATTATGAGCACTTTGAATTTTTAGCAAATTTTTACCCCCAATTCAATTTATCATCGGGTAGGTAGAAGAGTAAAGGCACAAAATAACACAAATAATTCACACACACAATAACATAAGAGTTGTTGCTCTTCCATTGATCACACAAACTTGAATAATTAGAATGAACCCGGTGAAGGGTATTTAAACCTTTTCAACTAGTGCCTCACCTAATATAAATTAACATGCAACCACACACTAAATTCATCTATCACTTAACTCAACTTAACTCAATACTCAATTAACTAACTCTCTAAATATAGATAACTCTCCATGCAAGAGTACTTATCTTATTTTAACAGAGCCACCAACGCATCTGCCTAAAATTGAAACCTGTTTGATTTGGTAATCTAATAACCTGGTGATCTAATTGAATTCCAACACCTAAACGAAACACTTGAAACCAACACTAGTGAAGGAGTGGAAACAAATGATTAAAATGACGACGTACGTCTCAAAATCAGAACAAATAGCAATATTTCGACACACTAATATTTTCGATTATATTTTTCAAGGTTTTAAATATGATGGATTAGATTTTTGAGTTTTTAAAGTTTAATCTCAACCCTTTATGTATGATTATCACAAAAGTGGAAAATGTCCCTTTTTTGTGTATATCAATGGCATTTACTAATATGGTTGTGCTAATTGATGGATTACATGATTTTTTGCATCGTTGTCTATGGTTAAAATTGTTGATGAGAATTGGCCATGGTCAATGAAGGTCATTAATTTTTTACCATGGTTGGAAAACTGACCAAGGTTGAAGAGGAGTGATTCAAGTTGACAATAGTTGAACAAGGGTGACCATGGCCAAACATTAATGTAACATTTTACTTACATTACATTAACCTAAGAATGTTAATTAATGTTGACCATTGTTACATTAATGTTATAACTATGCCAATAAAACTTTACTTTTGAATCAGTGCAGCTCAGAATTTGGTCAACCTTTTCTTTCTACCCTTGACATATATGCATATTTATGACCACTCTACCCTTGACAACTATGTATATTTATAACCCAATTTATCGATGAATTTTTCACCAGCTCTTTACCTTATGATTTGGCAGTCTTGTATGTTGGTCCGCGTTGCTAATTTCTGAATTTAAGGAATAATTTTTTTTTGTAAAGGTTGGGTGTTAGGGAGGGTTGTGAGCATCAGGCCAGCCAAGAATGTTCTGTTATGTGCTCTTTTGGAGCGAATAATTCTTCCAAGGTCAAATCAAGAATGCATCAAGGTTTCCAGTTGAAGTTTTGGTGCTCGCTCCAACTAGGCAAACGTCAAATGTTAGCAATCTAACTAGGTAGGCCATCAATCAATCACTCTTCAGAAAAGTATCTCCATGCCTCGTATGGGGAATTTTCTCCTTGGATATCTGTCCAACCAACTAATCCTATCTTGGTTCAGTTTTAACTTGATGTATATATATATTAATGAGCAGATTGAATTGGTCATCCAGGTTTAGGTTGAAACCTGATTTTATTTTTAAATTTAATGTTTATATCAAGTATTTATGATTTTGCGATGTAATTTATCTTTCCCAAAAATAACGATTTATAAATTTTATTAAAATCGAACCTTTACGTGTTATGAAATTTGTTAAAAGTAAAATTAATAAATATTTTCAGAGTAATAGTGAAATCTGGCCTCCACAGCTACACTAGTAGCGAGGTTCCTTACCAAGTCATTCATGCTTTCATATGCTTTATTTATTCATCAAGGTAATCTTTCATAATTACATGGGTTCCTTACCATGTAGTTCAGGCTTTCATAAGTGCTTTCATAAGTTTTCTTTATTCATCTAGGTAATCTTTACTCTATTAGAAGAGAAGAGAAAATTCCTAGCTTTAGTTGAAGTTCCGAAGTTCTATTCTATTTGTATTATATGAATGAGTGTGTAATTTTATTAAAATAAAAATACCAAAAAACATTTGGTAAAATGTGAATTCCTTTTATTTAGGAAGATTTGTATTGGTTGTGTTATCTATTTTTTATGAGAATTTATTTTAGGTTTTATAATATCTCTTAATAGATAAAGAAATGGATAAAGTAGATCATTTTCAAACTATCTTACACATTTTTTTTTAGAAAAGAGAAAAGGTAGGAAATGGCTTTGGTCCTAAGATATAGGCAACTATGAGAATCCTCTCCAATATTGGAATGCATATTTGTCGTCAAATATAGTTAATCTTTATAATCGTGTGTCTAAAAAAAATTCAGAAATATCTGGCTACACTATTAAAACCATCTAGAAACAAATATCAAGAATAAAATGAAAAAATAAATAAATATTCTATAAAGTAATATTATTAAAAACATAAAATCCTAATATTATTAAAATTGTGGCATATGAAAGAAAATGCCAACCTAAAATTCAAATATTAAAATTAAGTTGTATAAATAAATCGGTAGTGTTTCAATTTTAAAGGCACAGAGGCGAGGTGAGTAGAAAAATTATATCAAAAAGAAACAAAAAATATAATTAAAGTAAAATTTCAAGCTCTAGAATATCATAAATGCGAGATAATGATGGAAAGCGGGATGAAGCCGAAACCTAGTAAGTTGCAGAGTTGCAAATGACCATGGTGGTGTGTCTGAGATATAAAGAGAGCTTGGCACTCGCACCAGGGACTTTTGAATGGGCTGATCTGATGCGGATTTGATTTGTGATGTGAAACTAGGTTTGCCCCAAGTGCAGGGTTTCTCCCAGTACTATATTATGGATGATTTGAATCTATTTTGTTTATGTTTTTGTTACTATGTGCACAATCTAGCCGGTTTCGAAGTGATGGTGAA